>CM071872.1:38588531-38638543 GCA_036759665.1 Gynandropsis gynandra | reverse complement strand
AGTTTATTGACTCGGCGCCATTAGTGGTTAATAAGTTGTACCGTTCCCTCTTAAATTTGCATCTTGCCCACTTAATGGGATCAAGTTCCTCTTTCTCCAAATACTTTGCAACATTAGGATACCTGCGCAAAGGTCACAACATTACAAAGGTTGGAGGGGGTACAAGGGCACAACATTACAAAGGTCACAGGGGGTACAATGGTCGCAGGGGGTACAATGGTCGCAGGGGTACTAGGGTCGAAAAGGGGTCAAAGAGTCGCAGAGGTTCAAGGGTCGCAAAGGGGTACAAGGGTCACAGGGGTACGAGGGTCGCAGGGGTACGAGGGTCGCAAAGGAGTACGAGGGTCGCAGAGGTTCAAGGGTCGCAAAGGGGTACAAGGATCGCAAAGGGGTACAAGGGTCGCAAAGGGTAGAAGGGTCGCAGAGGTCATTTTATAAACATGTGCAACCACCCTGGAAGCCTCCTATAATGTTCAATGTTATCACCACGAATATCCTTTTGAGCACTGCATTTGCCTCTTAATGCCATCAAATACGGTACATTGGTATCATATTTTGCTTTTACACGAGCCATCAATTCTTTTGTTGGAGGTGTTTCATAACTTCCGGCAAATTCCTCTTTCAAATAATCCTTAACCATTTGCACTGTACCCTTTGTAGCTTCGGTGTGTTTAGATACAGGTGAACAATTATGAATGGGATGATGTGTTCTGACACTAAACCGTTTGGAATTCGGGATTGCTGCCACTCGTAATTTCCATTTACAACCATTTCCGGAAAACTTGCATCGTACTTCCCACAGCTTCGTATTAGATCTCAATGTTGTATATCTAAACGAAGCTTCGATTGAACCCTTCCTTACAAATGCCTGTACATCCTTCTTGCTATCAAATTCTTGCCCAATTTTAAGATCCAATCCATCTTCGAACTCGAAGATATTGTTTTCGCCATTGTGAACTACCATTTGCGAGTTGTTCTCACCATCACCATACTTATGCTCTGCTGGCACATCAGAATCAACTTTATTATTGCCACAAACAACTCCATCAATTACCACATTCATGGCACACCCACCGTCTTCTCTTAACCCGCTTGTATGTTCACTATCAGAATCATCCGAATCCAAAATATCTATTGTCTCCGGATTACTCTCAACTCTACTTTTGTTATCTGGACCTACAATAACACTGTCATCATAATCTACAACACCTCGATCCTCACCTTCTTTAGCAATGCTTCCAAAAGCAGGAATTAGAGGCTCAATTTCGATTTCACAATCGATTTCACAATTCACCCCTGCCGATTCTATCTCCACATACAGCAGTGGTCGAATTCCTCTTATGCGATCGAACAGATAACAAATAAGATGTTTGTCATTCATTATATATGTCGGCTTCCTATTTTCACAAATATTGGGCAAATAACTTAACTTCAACTTCGTTATATTATTTCCCACCATCATCTCTGCGCATAACTCATCAATCAGTTGCTGGTATGTCAGACTAACCGGAGGACATAAGAAACAACCCTTTGCGACCCTTTCAACCCTTTGCGACCCCTTTCCCCTGCGATCCCTTTACCTCTGCGACCCTTGGACCCATGCGACCCTTGGACCCATGCGACCCTTGCGACCCTTGGACCCCTGCGACCCTTTACCTCTGCAACCCTTGGAGCCCTGCGACCCTTGTCCCTCTGCCACCCTTGTTCCTCGCGACCCTTGTTACAAGAATAGTAAATCCACAAAAACAGTGATACTAACAATAACACTTACTATTGAATCATTGTCAAAAGAAAACCATCCAAAAAATTTGCGACCCCTTTACCATGCGACCCTTGGACCCATGCGACCCTTTAAACCCTTTGCGACCCCCTTCCCATCCGACCCTTGGACCCCTGCGACCCTTTAACCCTTTGCGACCCCTTTACCCTTTGACCCATGGGACGACCTTTGATCCCTTTGACCCCTCGATGAAACTCTATGATCTAGTGCGACCGTACGACTCTGTGACCCACTCTATCACCTTTGACATTGCAATAAATATGACTCGTTTTCAATAATTGCAATAAACACAAGAGAAACACGAAAAACTCACTATACATACCTGGTTTTTCTGCGGAACGTGCTTAATTGCAAGCTTCTTTGTTGACAACAAAGGATTTCAACCTATTGGCAGAGAATCTGATGCCGATTTCAAGCTACTCTCGCCGAATCTGTTGTGGTGTGGGGGAACAATAATTTTCGCGCCACAGGAGAGAGAGAATTAAAGGTGCTCTAGAGGAGAGAGAAAATTTGACGTCAAGGGTAATATGGGATTATCAATATTTTAAGGGTAGATTTGAAGTTGAAACTTTTTTTTTCAGCCAAGGGTATTTTTGAAGCACTTTAGCCCTAAAGGCATATTTTTGATAATCCCCCTTCTTTATTATCCCAATATATATTTGCCATGCCTTATTCTCATGATACATTAATATACTATATTTGTACACACATATACATCTATATCACAAAAATATATAACGACGTTAGATCAACTGAAATTGGTGTTTGTATTTATATCTTCATTATATTCATTTTCAATTGGACTTTGATATATATATATATATATATATATATATTTGTATTTCAATATAAAAAATTTAGATTTGTAATAAAATAGGCATTTTATATGCTTCTATTAAACTAACATACCTTGGATTTTAATTATTTTCTATATATTTTTGTTGGAAAATAGTAAATTAAATCAACCTTATTCTCCATCAAATCAATCTATTAGCAACAAAGAAGTTTGCAATTAAACAAGTTCCGCAGAAAAACTGTTGTACTGATCATAGAGTTTTAAAGGTCCAAGGATCGCAAGGTTAAATGGGTCGCAAAGGGGTCAAAGGATCGTAGGGATACAAGGGTCAAGTGGTAAAAGGGTCACATGGTTTAGGATAGGGTCGCAAGGGTAAAAGGGTCGAAAGGGTAAAAGGGTCGCAGGGGTCCAAGGGTCGAAGATGTAAAAAGGTCGCAGTGGTCAAAGGGTCGCAGAGTTACAAGTGTCACAGAGGAACCTCTTTGACCCTTAGATCCCTGCGACCCTTGTACCTCTTCGACCCTTGGACCCTTGCGACCCTTGTCCCTCTGCGACCCTTAGACGCCTGCGACCCTTGTCTCTCTACGACTCTTGTTACAATAATACTAAATCCACAAAACAACGATACTAACAATATAGTAAAAATAATTTATTATTTATAAATACAATTATTTACAAATAATATGAATAAAATTTTGAAAATAATAATTTATCAAGTTTTTTTTTCAAATAATTGACTAAAATATCTACGAGCCTCGTACATTTGCGACCCTTGTACCCGTGCGACCCTTGTACATCTGCGATCTTTGTACCCCTGCGACCCTTGGACCCGTGCGACCCTTGTCCCTCGTGACCTTTGGATTCGTGCGACCCTAGTCCCCATTCGATCATTGTCCCTCTGCGATCCTTGTTACAATAATAGTAAATCCATAAAAACAACGATACTAATAATAATACTAACAATTGAATAATAGTAAATCCAGAAGATCAAATGAAGTTCTAGTTAAAAGGAGGTTCAAAGAAATCAAAATACAACTTAAATTAAAATATGTTGTTAACATATACAACTCAAATATATTGATAATGGCATGGGTCGGTTGGTCGAATATATGGATCAATAGATGCAAACTTGACGAATTTACTAGTTTATTATGATAAAATGACAAAAACCAATCAAAACAATACATTTACAACGTCAAAATAATTAATATTGAGGTTCGCATGGGTCGCAAGGGTCGATCAAAGATTCTAAATCAAAACAATACATTTACAACGTCAATCAAAGACTCTGCACATGCATTCTATTTCCACGTACTCTGTCTTCCAGCCTTCTGCATTTTTCTTGTTTGGTATTACACGCCAGAGTTATCTCCTGCCATGTACTTCGTCTTCCAGTTACATTTCAAGAGTGACCCAACACTGTCACCTTAGTCACCCCCGTAACTCATCAGTGACTGCATAGAGACTGAGTCTGCGACTACCAAGACCTTGAGTAACACATAGACAACACGATGCCTTGCGTCGACAATGGTGATTGCGGCACGCAGGTCACAAAGGTAAAAAATATTTTTCATAGTAATTGGGGTTAGATACGCATACTAAGAGAAGAGACGTAGACGTTAACTTATAGACATGGGTCGGAAGGGTCACATGGGTCGAAAGACAGGAATCTGATAGCAAAATGACAAGTCACATGGGTCGAAAGAAAGGAGTCTGACTATAAAACGACAAGTCACATGGGTAAGAAGGGTCACATGGATCGAAAGGGTCACACGGGTCGGAAGACAGGAGTCTGACAGCAAAACGACAAGTCACAAGAGTCTTATAGGTCGCATGAGTCGTACATGGGTCATTAGTGGTCGCATGAGTCGGATGGGTTCCCGTTTAAACTTGATTCTAATTTAATCCGATCGAAGGTCGCATAACGAGTCATATTGGGTTGCATGAGTCGGATGTGTCATAACCTTACGAACAATAGATGCAAAATAAGACATTTTCAACGTTTAAAGATTGATTACATAAGGTCACAAAGCTTACAAAGGTCAAAAAAGTTACATAAGGTTACATAAGGTCACAAAGGTTACAAAGGTCACAAAAGTTACAAAAAAAAGTTACATAAGGTTACATAAGGTCTCAAAGGTTACAACGGTTACAAAAAAGGAAAGAAAAAGGTTGAAGAAAAAGAAAAAAAGGTTACATAAGGTCTCAAAGGTCACAAAGATCAAATTTTCTGACATTAGAGACTCATCGGAGCCCTCCCCCGTAAAGAGAGTCGTGTGTGACTCAACGCCTTCTCCAAGTTGACCTCCAACCGTGACCTTAGGTAACGCGGATACAACATGATGTATGAGTCTGCCGATTACCAAGATCTTATGTAGTGCAGATACAACACAAAGTCCTTCATCCACGTTGTAAGTATTTGTGTGTATCTGCATAGAGACCGAGTCCGACGATTACCAAGACCTTGAGTAACAAATAGACAACACGATGCCATGAGTCCACCATGTGACCTTCATGATGAAGGTCAAAATGGTAAAAAAGGTAACAAGGATTTTTCACAGAATTTAGGGTTAGAGACTTAGACGAAGAGAGGAGAGAGATGTGATTCTCCCGATTCATTCTCATCTTTAATGGGTGTTATGGTGAGACTTAGAGAAAATTTGATGAACCTTTTAATATAGGGGTAATAGAGACGTATTGCAATGATCTTGAGTGTGACATTGGTAAAATAAAAAGCATAGCTAGCACTGAAAAAGCCAGTAGTCTGACATTGAAAAGACTAGTCGAAATGGACAAATGGATCGCAAGGGTCGCAATGGTCGCAATGGCCGGAAGGGTCGCAAGGGTTGCAATGACCACAGGGGTCACAAGGGTCGTATGAGGCTCTGTGACCCAGTGCGATAGTGTGGCCCTTGTACCTATGCGATCCTTGTACCCCTGCGACCTTTGTACCCGTGCGACCTTTGTACCCGTGCGACCCTTTGACCCCTTCGACCCTTTGACCTCTCTGAAAATGTACCAAATATTAAAAAATAACAATGTACCAAATATTACATCTTCCATTCCAAAAAAACATGTACCAAATATTACATCTTCCATTCTAAAAAAAGATGTACCAAAATATCAAGTTAGTCTCGGGGTGGAGGGATACATTTTCCATTACTAAATTACTAAATATATCAGCCGCCATCTTCTCACGTATGGAAGTAACATTGTCGTCACAAATTAAGTAAAAAGTATCCCTTCTTCTCATTAACGAGACTTCTACGAATTTTTAGGCGAAAACACCACAGTCATTCGCGCTTTTGTTCTGTGACAGGCCTTAATAATACTCATACATCCATTCATCTTCTCCAAAAGCCAAGGAAACTCTCCGAGAATGAGCATCTTGGAGACAATGTTTCTTACTTTCTTAATCACCGGATCGATATACATTTTCTTCATGTTGCTCTGGCAGTCGTATACCGTGATGCATCGGATCGCGAAATCCGCTTTGATGGCTATGAGTGACATCCTACCCATCGATTTTCGTTCGATGGAATGTTTAGAACCGAGGCAAAACCTTCGAAATCACTCATTGGTGTCTTCGTACTTCTGAATGGATACTTAGCATTCAAAAAACCACTAAAAATTTCCGGCAAAGTTTCCATATTCTCGTACATCCACAGCTAATTGCTGCAAAAAAATTAACACACATGAATACATATGATACAAAACTCTGTGACTAAGGGTTTAAAAAAACTTACATCATCTTCAAGCCATACGTTGGGCATTAATATAGTCTCCCAAAACTTTGGCCCCCAGGGAATATCTAGCTTAGATTTCCACCACCGTTCATGTCGAGGTGTTTTCAGGAACACATATAGATTAGTAAACTTTTCACGCTAGCGTCAACGAACGAAGGAAATCGGGTTATCTTGCCTTTTACTAATCCCTTCGGCTTCCACACAAACTCTCCTTTCCCTGCAAGTTCTTGAACCACCTTCTTTAAGGGTTCATGAACTACATTTTCTGTGGGTTCTCCATCAAAATCTTTCCCTTGCCTTCTCCCTCGCACTGTTCTTGCTATTTTTGCCGGCGGAGGTTCAAGATATGGTGCAGACTCCTTCGATAAAGGTCCAGCACCTGCATAAAATTTACTTCATTAAACATATGGCGACCAATGCGACCTATAAGACTAATACGACCTTTTATGACCTATGCTACCCATGCGACCAATGCGACCTCTGTGGCTTAAATGGTCGTACTTACTTGGTGGTACTTCGACAATAGCGGCGACCTCTTGGACATGACCCACTGCTGGAGTATCCTTGGCAAAAACCTTGTCGGTGACATCATCCACAGGACCCACTAAAGTATCTTTAGTGTGGACCTCTTCGACACGATCCACTGGAGCATCTGCATAGAATTACTTCATTCATTAGACTCATCGTTCGTTATATTGATTATGTAACCCATGCGACCCAGTGACCCATGAGACATATGAAATCCTTGCGACCCATGTATCTCTAGAAACCCAGTGACTTATGCGACCCTACGACTTATATGTCCCTGCGACCGATCCGACTCTTGCGATCCATGCCGACTCTTGATGGAAATTGACTCTCAAATGACCTTTTTCACTAAATATTACTTACTTGGTGGAACTTCATCAGGAACAATGTTTGCCAAATCCTCTTCTGAGACATCTCAGAGTCAACCGGCTCTTCGCTTGGCTCTTTTCTTGACACTAGATTTAGACGTCGAAGGAATTCAAAATCATAATCACTAACAGTGCCGAAAGATTGGTTTCCGGTGCTCGCATCTTTCTCGACAACCTTTGATTTTGGATTAGGCAAATGAATCCCGACATCCCTTAGAAGGTCTCTTACGGCGTTGATGATTCTTTTCTCCGACTTCTTTATTTCCTCTATTAATTTCTGCTCCAGTGTCAGAGGGACTGCAACATCAGTAACAGCAAACACCTATCCATCCTTTCGTCTTTGTCATCTTCAACCTCTATTATTTTTTCACTCACGCTCTCCTTCCTCTTAGTCCCATTTTCTTTCCCTTTTTTTTTATCACCAAGAGCTGCTTTTCGTGTCAGCAGTTCTTGCTTACAAATATCCTCCCAACAAATACCCTTCGGATTTCTACGAAGATGTTCCATCCATATCTGAATATCGGGATCGTCGCATCCCTCGTAATCCTCAAAATAAAAAATTAAAGCTTCCTCTTCGTGTTCAGCACGAAGAATACTTCAAATATACTGAAAAACAATTAATAACCATTATTACCCTCTCTGACCCTTGTTTCCCTTGTGACCCTTGTGTAATTGTTACCTTAGAATCTTCGATCTACCTTATCACATCTACATATTTCGGGCTAAAACTTGATTTAACCATCTCCTTGCACATTTTTGGGCATGATGGATGCACATCCACAACATCAACATACCATCCCTTTCCGCCCAAACTAAGGATGGTTTCGAATGTAAGTAACTGAAATATTAAAAAAATGATAAGAATGCAAAAAGCACGACAACATTCAAGTTATTTGAATAATATATATAACTTACCATTAGTGGGATCATGAAACCACCACAATACCATTTTGGTTTCGGTGATTCCCCGCTAACGTGCTTGCGGTAAGTATCCACAATCTTCTCGATCGTTCATCAACCATATCAATGAGATCATGGCTGATAGAGTTTTCTGCTGAAGCTCACACTTCTCTCTAGACTTTTAGGCGCACTTTTTTCTGATGGAGAAGTCTTGATTTCGTTCATAGCACCAACATTCTTTTTATAGAGGTTCTTTCCGATCGTTAAAATTTTTCGCCTTCACAAGCTTTTCACTGAGGATAACACTTGGTGGTGATCTTTGGCATTCTGTCCATGTGCTTGAATTCATACACAAATTTCGGCTTTGGCACCACCTGTAATTTGACAAATTAAAAATATACTATACTTCTACTGACTTAAGCGACTCATGCCACTCATGCGACTCAAACGATCCTCAGACACTCTACGACACTCAACCGACTCACTGAGACTCAAGCGACCCATGCAACTCAAGCGACCCACGGGGCATAATATCAAGCGACCCACATGGCATAATATCAAGCGACCCATGCGACTTAGAAGACCCTTGCGACTCAATGACATAAGCGACCCATGCGACTCAAACGACCCTTGGACCGTCTGCGACGCTCAAACGACCATTGCAACCCAGCCCACTCATTGAGACAACTGACTCACTCAGTCGAAGATGGTCATGCAACTCTTGCGATCCTTGTGACTCAACCGACTCACTGACACTCACACCCATTTCAAACCAATAAACCATTTTGTGACTCGACAGCTTGCAAAACCCTAGAAATCGATCTACTTATGCTTATTGATGCCATTGAAGATTTACTCGTTCTCTCTTCTTCACTGTTGCTGATGATCTAGCCATTTCCTTCTTGCCAACTTCAAATCGATCCCTTTCAAGTTCGAAATCACTTATTATTTCTTTCTCTAAAATTTGCAACATGTTTTTACGTCGAAAAACTGTTTGGCTTTCTTGTTTTTGACACGGTTTGATAGTTTTTCACGTCGAAAAACTGCAGAATATGGGTTTTTCACGTTAAAAAATTAAGGGCAAATTTGTCTTTTTTTCAGTTTTTTTCGATTTAATAATTATTTTAGGGAAATGTATTTTTTAAGTGGTTTAGCCTTATGAGGTATATCTGATATTCCGCCTCGAAAAACTACAGAACGTGGATTTTTTCACGTTCAAAAATTAAGGAAAAT
Source organism: Gynandropsis gynandra (assembly GCA_036759665.1). Taxonomy (NCBI): domain Eukaryota; kingdom Viridiplantae; phylum Streptophyta; class Magnoliopsida; order Brassicales; family Cleomaceae; genus Gynandropsis; species Gynandropsis gynandra. The sequence continues at coordinate 38,629,192 of CM071872.1, read as the reverse complement.
TTGTCTTTTCTTCATTTTTTCCGATTTAATAATTATTTTAAGGAATGTATTTTTAAAGTAGTTTAGCCCTATGAGGGTATATCTGATATTCTGCCGGTTCATTAAGGGTCGCGAAAACATATTTTAACAATCTAATAGTATTGAAAAGAGAAACCATTTTCACCTTTTTCTCAATTTTAACAATCTAATATTTCCACATATTATGGGTAACGTAGGAGACATCTCTATTTTTCCCCGGGGGAATCTTTAGAATTATCAATGCTTAGCTTTCAATTCATCATACATATTCACTAGAGTTTTGGTAGATCTACATATTATTATGTTTTGTAGTAGATTTATGTTTATTATAATGAACTTTTACTTAATCACCAAATCATCTATAATTATAAAATAATTATAACATATAATTATTATCTTAGCATATGCATAATCATATGTACATTGTCATGTATATCTCAAATATAAAATTCAGAGAGATTCACTCTTAATTAATCAATTCATATATCAATGATATCTGCTCTACTAGGGGAAGATATGGTTGAATTTTACATATATTGTCCAACAATCATAAGCAAAGACTAAAACACTCGTAAGTGTATAGAATAATGGGTCTACACTACAAAAAAAACATGTTGTTTTCAACGGACGAATCAACGGATCCGTCCGTTGATGACATTTTTCAATGGATACCAACGGACACACTAAAACGATCAACGGACTAATATCTGTTAGAATCCATTGCAATTAGCAACGGATCTCCAATGGACTATATTCGTTGCCAATATCAGTTGAAAGGCCGTTGGAAACCCCAAAAACTGGCCTACGAATGCCCGTTACACATTGTAAGGGTGTTTGTTGAAAATTATGACGGATGCCCGTTGGAATTATGACTTCTGAGGTTGTCATTGGGATATTTTAACGTGATTTTTCAACGGGCATCCGTTACAATTTTTAATAGGTATCTGAAAAAACTAAAGAGTATATGACCAAGACGTTTGGTGGAGTTTTAAAATTCCAAAGGACTTCCTATTTAATTCAAACGGTCTTCCAGGTACATCTGAATACAGACTCAGACTCGCCCTGAGACTCTACCCTTCTTGAATTCAAATTTAAAGCCCCATTTATCACACACCTCGTATGCGACTGCCTAAGTCTATTCTCACAATAGCCTTAGATTTCTAAATGACTCTACGAATCACTCATCCACAACCCCTAGATACAATATCTAGTATTTGCTTAAAAACACTCTCATAATGTAAAAGAAACACTTTTCGGTTTCACGGTTTAAGCTCACACTTCTCTCTAGACTTTTAGGCGCACTTTTTTCTGATGGAGAAGTCTTGATTTCGTTCATAGCACCAACATTCTTTTTATAGAGGTTCTCTTGATGTGTTTTTTGCTAACAAGTCTCCATAATTTTTGCTCCTTGATTTTCTCCAACAAATCTCCATGTTTTTAGCTCCCTTGATTTTCTCCAACAAATCTCCATGTTTTTAGCTCCCTTGATTTTTTTTCAAGTTGGTGGTCTTTGAGTTGTTTAATTTTGACCTATTCAAGGAGACTCAATAAAAAGTTAAGATCAAAATAATACTCTAACAATATCTGTTGAAATTCCTAACGGATATCCGTTAAAAAAACACTATTTAATAATCGAATTTTTGTCTTCTACCACCAAGCTATCAACAAAAAAATATATTTTAAAAAAATGCCATATTTTTCAAATAGAGATAAATATAGATCAAGAGAGTGGATGTATAGAATAAAAGATCCCGTAACCGACGAAGTTACTCAAGAATTCTTACACGGATTAGAGCAGTTCATGAGATTTGCATCGGTTCAACCTTTGTGTCAAGAACACGAGACAATATTATGTCCCTGCAAAAGATGCAAAAAAATGAAGTATCGAAGTCAAGAAATTATTTGTAAACATCCTTACAAGGTGGTTTTCGTAGAGAACTACGAAATTCGGTTATTTCACGGGGAAAATTGTGGCATTAGAGATATTGTGCAAGAAGCACACGAAATATAAAGAAATAAAGAAGTTGTTTATGTAGTTGCAATGTATAACTTCTTCTAATTTATTTTTTTTAACTAAATATATTCATATGTCAACGGGTATTCGTTGCCAATTGCAACGGAAACCCGTTGAAAACATTAAATTCGATCAACACTTAGAAAATTTTCAAGAAATATATATACAATATCAACATGCCTCCGTTAGACATCTGCAACGGATGCCCGTTGCGACTCTTCAGGCGGCCAACTGATGCATGTTACAAATATTTAGACCACCAACGAATGCCCTTTAGATATTCCCAATGGGCATCCATTGCAATTTCCAACGGATGCCTGTTGACAGGTGTCATCATGGCTAGGCTACAACTGCAACATTGGTTAGTGTTCTCAACGGGCATTTGTTGGAAATTGCAACTGATGCCCGCTTCAACACAATTTCAAAACCAAAATCCTCTCAAACACAAAACTCCCAAACACTTAAACACTTATAAACAATACGAAATAAGAGCGAGACGATTTATCGGTTGTGGTGGTATATTGGCGGATTCGGCATGAGCCCCTCCACCATCTCCATCGCCACCATATAGGCCTCCTTCACTATATCGGCACCGTTGATATTTGATGAAGAGGATGTAAGAGAATAATTATATTATTTAGATTGTATTTCTTTATAAATATTATCTAAGAATTGTATTTTCACGTGCAAGTATGATGTGGATGACAAACAATAACATCATCCAAGGATCGTTACAAGATCGTTTGTACTATTCCGGGCAAGTAACGTCAGTCTTCAGAAGTCATACGCCGCTGATGGTAGTGTACATCCATCGCAACTTAAATTTTATATATAAAATTTAAATTTTAAATTGATATATACTTTTATCTGGTAACTAATTTATTTTAATTTAATTTTTCAGTGTGCATATAGATAGTAGAAGACGGATACGTCGCACATCTACATTGCTTGGATGCGCGACATGCAAGCTCGGTTGCGTATGATGATGAACAACGCCAAGCACAACAATTACAAGAAGAATACCAAACCGACCTGGCAATGAACGAGGTGGTCAACCAACTTGTCCAACATTAGGAGTCCGAGGACTTCAAGACCAAGAGCGAGATGACAAAAAACTGTCGGTATGGCAAAAAAATTCCGGAGATGGACCGCATCGCCATACTTCGGGTTCCAAGTCATTCCCGAAACAAAGGGATGAATTGGTATAATTTATTTTACTATATTATTTAAATTTTATTATTATATAAAATTGTTATCTAATTATATAACTATAATGTTACAGATGTAGAAAATCGGACGAGAACCGACTCTTCTTCAAGAGGTTGTAGAAACCCATGCCACGAATAAGCTCGTCGTCGGGGAAGAGAGCGACGAACCCGAACTCGTCGACCCTCGGGAAGAACGGACCATGAAAGTTGTGACAGATAAGATCACACCGCAATCATAAGCCAGCGGTTCAACTCCAGACGATCTCAATCCTCTACAAAAGCACAAAATTTATTTGGAGGTAAATAATAAGAACATAGTTTATGATTAAATATTTTAGTAAAATATTTTTAATGATGATTTTAACGTGTTTAATTTTGTAGTCAGTTAGACCGTATAAGGGGCGTTTACACGGTCTCGGTGCACTTCAGAAGGATATCGTCGAGGACATGACAATGGTACCTCACGTAGTTCATGAGAGTTACACGCAAGAACGACATATCGAGCATCTGGAAACCACACTTCGTACAATACTAGATGCTCTTCAGGCAACGCAATCGAATCTTCAAGAAACTCGTCAAAGATGCGTCACATGGAGAGCATCATCGAGTTGCTAACCAATCGATCGTATCAACCGCCAACAATGATGGAGGAAACAATTCCGCAACAAGATCCGATAATCAACTCTGATGCAACACCTTTACGAGGTGTTGGCGATCACGTGGATGACGATGACACATCTAATTTAGACCATATGTAAATTAATTATGTTTTTAATTTGTAAAAAACTTTAATATTAACTAATGTTTTTAACTTTTTATTTTTTTATTTTTTTATTTGTTTAGTAGATATTTCAACGGATGCCCGTTGATATTTTTTAAAAATTCCAATGGGCATCCGTTGCAACAAATATTCACGCCATTTTTGCAACGGATGTCCGTTGCCAGTTCCCGTCACACTACCAACGGGCTTCCTTTGGCGCGAATTATTTCTCACAATTCTTATTATCAACGGACGTGTAACGGATATCCGTTGCGATTTTTCAACGTCATTCGTTGCAATCCTCGTAATGGTCATCCATTGCTGCTATTGTAATGGGCATCCGTTGCTGCTTCCAACAGACTCGTCCATTGTAATTCTGTTAATAGGTTTTTAACGGATTTTTTTCCGTTGTACGCCCGTTACAAATCGCAACGGATGCAGATTTGCAACGAGTGATTCCAACCGGCTCTGGATCCGTTGCAATCCATTGGGAATAGTCTTGTTCAACGGAATACTAGCGATTTCCAAAGGATTTTTCGGATGGAAATCCCTTATTTTTGTGGTGTTATCACTAAACTAGTAGTCGATTACTTTAACTAATCAACAAATCAAGCTTATTGTCTAGCACACTCCTCAACCGTTAAATAGTGTGAAGTCACATCTTCATTCAATATAACCTAGGTAAACACAATGCAAGATTTCTTTCCACAATTTCAACACCGAATAATCCTAGGATTTGTTTGATTTCAAACCCTACGATATTATCGACTATGTTTCATATCAATCATAATGGACTAAAAAATTATCTCGAGAAAACTCTTTCTCTCATCATTCAAATACATTACCCAAAGGCTTAATCATTCGTTACGAGAAATGACAACATAGGGTTCAAAATCATACCTAAATTTTGTAGATATCATTTTGATCAAATATAAACTACACAAACATCATATTGTTGCCAATATCATTTCAACAAACGCTCTAAAAAACAAGGTATCTGGAGTTGAAAAACGATAATAACTTGTTAATTACTCTATTAATCTCACGTCTATAGAAACTCTGACTCTCAAATACTTCTGACAAATCTTATTGACCTCATATTGGTAAGTTAACTAGTAGAAATTCCCATTTTAGATTAGTTCAGTGGTTATTTATTATATGTAACATGTATATATGCGACTTAGTAAAAGCGATCAATTATTGTCTATTTCATAAAAACCTTCATATATATGTTGATGTATCCATAACTAACGCTTAATTATCCTATGATCAAGAACATCTTCTACTAATGTTTACTAAAACTCATTTCTTTATCATGATCTCTATCACGATGACAAGTTTCTAATATTAATAATGGAATACTACACATCACATATGTAATATATATATTTTATATATAATCAAAATCATCATATGATAAAATAAATGTCACTTTTTAAACAAATTATTTAAGTGCTACAAGATTGTATTGTACTTCTGAAAAATTTCAACTCTAAAAACTACACTAGAACTAGTTCCAACATGTCACGTTTTTCGGTCAAATCTCTAATATGTGCTTGTTAAACTCATTTAAACAAAACACATTTGTAAGTGAATCACTCTTGATTGCTTTTCCATATAATGGATTTGAACGGTCATTTGCTCAATTATCTTTCGAATGGTACTTTCACATAACATGTTTGGATCTTTGATGAGACCTTGTTTTCTTTCCTTGAGTCATCAACTACAGTAGCCTTTCTATTCACTACCATTCAAGCAAAATATAAAAACTGATGTAGATTTGTTGTCATCTATTCGATGCTAAACTTGCATTGATGGATATTTAACTTCAAGTTAGAGTTTCCATAGATGAATAATTGATATTTAGTCATTCTCAAGTACTTATAAATGCTTTTGACCAATTCCCCATTGTCTTCGCCTAATAACGACTCACACCCTTAGTGTGAAGGTTACATCAACGTTAATCCTACTCATGCACTCTCTCATTTTGGGCTTTAGGATAATGTTTTCTTTTGAGAGAGAAAATTTAATGTGTATGGAGTTTTTCATGGTATCTTGATTCATGATGGTATCTATGTATATCCACCAAAAACTCCAAACAACCTTCTTGATCTTTATAGATTTTTATTGTAAGAAAAAAAGTTATTTCTCTAAAGTTTTTCAAAAAAATTGTCCGGATAACCAAAATTTAGCCTTTTGTAATAATGGTACATTATTTCGTATTAACAATATGCTATCTATATAAAGTAAAAAGAAAATAACATCATTCCCTCTAACCTTTTTGAATACACAATATTCTTCTTCATACTTAAAGAATTGAAACATTTCAACAACATTGTTAAACCGGAGATTCCAACTACAAAAAGCTTGCTTTAGTACATAAATGGACATTCGAAATTTGAACACTATACTATCTGTGGATGAGACTATGAATCCCGCAGGTTGAGTCATATAACACTCTTCTTGTTGGAGATCTCCGTTTAGAAAGCTATATCCACGTTCATTTTTCATATCTCATAGTCATAGTATGTCATTATCGCTAGCAGAAACCGATAGATTTGATCATTGCCACATGGGAACAAAAATTTCATTTTCAATCCCATCACGTTGACTATATCTCTTGGTAACTAGACGAAATTCATAGGCTTTAACTTTCCATCCACTCATACCGTTTCTTTTGTAAACTTGTTTACAACTAAATGGTTTAAAATTCGTTCAAAGTTCTACCAAAATCTACACTTTATTAACCTTCATCAATTCCATTTTTGGATTCTATGGCCTTGCACCACTTCTCTGATTTACAACTCAACAGTCGCTTCATTAAAATTCAAAGGGTCTTTACCAATACGATTTCTCTTCTTCTCCAGCACCATAAGGTTCAATCTATTATGTGCATGTTGAGAACGTATAGGTTTGAACTAGTACAAAACGTACATCCTCAATCATATTTTGATGTCGATAGATTCCTTAATAGGTTTGAAATTTTGTTTTGACCATCAATTGTTGAAGATAATGCTCTTTTGTTCAACCTGAAAACGACAAAAAAGGGAAATCTCATACATCTAACCTTGCTCAGTTCTATAGGTTCTTGAATCTAATAAAGAACAATTTTCTCACTATGAATTAATTCCTTCCGTAAGGAACTACCTTTCCAGAAAGTTCGCACCTCTAGCCACATACACTTTGTGTTCAGATGAGTGATACAAATAGTATTTCATGGTTTCCTTGGGATCTCTTATGAACAGTCACTTATCGGACCTAGCATCAAACTTATATGATTGTAGTCGCTTGATGAAAACTTGACAACTCCATATCATTATGTGTTTAAAGTTCAACAATTGATTGGTTCTATTTTTCATTTTTTATAATCATTATGCTGCAATGTTTTAGAAGACATCGATTGCGGAAAAATCTCATTTTTAATAGAGAATTTGTAAACTCGTGACTCGTGTAGTTTTCTCCACAATCAGATCTCAACATCTTGATATTCTTTTCGTTTGCTTCTCCACTTTATTATTGGATCTTTTGAACATTTCAAAGGATTCGAATTTATGTTTCATAAGAAACACAAATCCATATCTTAACATATCTTCAGTGAACGATATGAGGTAAGAATACCCTCATCTAGCTTGACTCTTATAGGCACACATAGATTTGTACTTCTCTTCAATCTGTAGTTTTTTCTCAAATTCTCATAAATGGAGATTTGATCATTTTCCCTTGAGACAAGATTCAAATGTTAGATAAGATTCATAATCATATTGTCCTAGATAATCATCTCAATTCAACGACGTTATCCTTTTTCTCATCAGTGTGACCAACCTTACAATATCAAAGGTAAGTAAGATTCAAACGACTATACTCTCTCTTGCGACCGATTTTTCATCATATAAGACATGCACAATTTTGTACATAAACATTTGTAAATAATTCATCATTATGAAAAATATAATAAATGTTATTACAAAAGATAGTTCAAAATACATGTCTATAGGAACATAAATTATGTTAAAAAATCAGAACATAGTAAACTTCTACTAAATACAAAGTTTTATCTATAGGTATTCATAAAAAAAATTGATCCTACAACTAATGCCACAATACTTCATCATTCCCTTCTTGAAAGTTTAAATATTTTTCTTTTATTATTCTACTATTCAAGATGTTACATATTATATTGTAAAGCTATTGTGGGCATCTAATACCAACATTGAGAGTTGCCAGATATATCACCCTTAGTTGCATTAATCCTGTTTTTGGATCATTTCTTATCTTTTTTTTTTATGGAAGGAGGAGCCGACATCTTCGACACTACTTGATTCTTATAATTAATCAACAAATTCAACATATCATGCATGTCATAATTCATCTTGCTCATGTTAAAACAACAATGAATGATTAAAATATATGGATAAATGATTATAAAATCAAATTCTGAAACAATTCATTACTCATCAAACACACATCTTTCCAAATTTTTCTATAAGATCAATAATTTTTAGAGGAGTAGCGTTCGTACTAACGAGTCGACAATCAATCTAGATTTGAATAAATCTTTGTATATCTTATTGTATTTATTGAATTATATATCCTCTCATCTAAAAAATAGTTAAATATAGGTATTTTATTGTTCTATGTATATTGAAAAATATCTAAACAACTCGAAAATATATAATTGTTTTCGTTTCGATAAAATTGTGAACAGATGTCATAATCCATGTATTTTCGGAACCAAATAATAACCCGTATTATATGCTTTAATTTTTGTCGGCCAGTTAGGGGTGGGCAAAAAACCCGCACAACCCGTCTCGACCCGAAACCCGTCCCGAACCCGCAAAAAATTACTCGTACCCGCGGGTACGGGTAATATTTTTTCATTACCCGTGGATTCGAGTTCGGGACGGGTATTTTTAATTCCACGGACGGATATCCGCGGGTACCCGCAAATATTTACAAAAATACCCCTAATATTTATATAAATTATCGAAACTAAACTAATACGAAAGAAGATAGAATGGGATATAGTCCTAAATTTCCTAAAACTATCCTAAGGGGGACAACGAAACTAGGTTAAGGATGAGACTAGATATGGTGAACACTACGGGTGTACGGGATATCGGGAATTGCATAGATGAACCTAATATTTTTAGAAATTACCTAAATACCTAGGGTTACCTCCTTCCTTCTACCTCTCCTCTCTGTTTGCACAGCCGCCTACCTATCCCTCTCTCTCTGATTGTCTCCTCGCTCACCAACCTCTCATATCTCTCTAATCCCTCTCCTCTCTCTCTCTCTTTGATCCTTCTCCATTGTTTCCGGTGCATTGTACCGGTTGTCGCTTGCCATCTCGCCACTCGCCATCTCCTTGGCCGATCGATTCTGCAAGATCTACTTCCGCTCACCGCTCGCCGCTCGCCATCTCCTTGACCGATCGATCTCTGCAAGCATCTCCCTCCGCTCATCGCTCGTCGTCTACTTGGTCGATCTATCCTTGCAAGCCTCTCCTTGCTCCATCGTCTCTTTTCCTCTTCCTTTTGCTTTCCATTGATTTTTTGTAGATGTTTTTTTGCGGGACAGGTACTCGCCGGGTTCTGAAAATTTTGACGGGTACCCGAACAGCGGGTACCCACGAGGTACGGATATGAGTACGGGTACTGAAATCATATACCCATGTGGGACGGATTCGAGTACGGGTACTGCGAATCTCGCGGATACCCGCAGGTGCCCACCCCTAGTGCACATATACATGATAGGCAAATAATAATCTCGTTCAATGTATCTATCTATATATATATATATATATATATTGGCACATAATTCCAAGCATCAATTATCATTATATGTCTTTTCCCGCTGAAATTCTATATACATATAATCCATTTAATCGGTAAGAACAAGACAAACCGAACTACATTATTTATTTTTACATTCTTGACAATATATATGTATTATGTAATTTTTTTATCATATATAATAGGTGACAAATCGAAACCAATATACTAAACGAATTTTTAGATACTATTTTACTTATTATATACTGTGAATCAGAATAAAAAATTCGAAAAATAATTGTGTTTCAATGATTCAACAAAAGAATCGAACATGATAAAAGAGAAGGTAGAGAGAGACGAATTACATTTTTGGAACATCAAATTGGTTTCTTACTCACGACCAAGATCAATGAGATCTCGACGAAAAACAATATTTAAAAATTTGAGTTCAAAGGATTGAAACCACAAACACTCTTAATGAAAAGCTCAGAGTAACATATTTATTCCGATGGCGCCAAGAAATAGAAGAAGAAGATGATTAACGATTTTAATAGACATATACATATCTTTGTATGTATATACCATGTGTCGAACACATGAAGTTACATAATCTTAACCAACTGGTTAAGACACAGAAATCATGTCTTGATTATCTTTGGTACATACGTTGAAATCAAATCAAACCGGTGAAAGCTTCCAAATAACTTAGATTGTTTATAACATTTAGACTATATTCAACAAAACTTCACTTTAGTTTTAGTGTGATGAAACTTGTCAACCTGCAGCCTTTAACAGGCTCTAGATGCCTTCAAATCATTGTAAAAGCCTTATTACAACCAAATCACTTTCGATGCTTATTGAGTTTAGAGATATGGACTGATTTTGTAAGCATATTTGATGGATTTTGATGTGTAGAGATATTTCTTAACCTTCATTGATCACTGCTCTATCGACTCTCGGATGTAATGTAATTTTACATCTATACACTTTGCATTCTCGTGATAAACCTTGTTTTTGGATAAGCATATAGCATCGTGAGAGCCACACCATACTGTAACTGATTCATTCTTTAATTGTTTCTGTAAATGAAATGTGCTTTTCTTATGTTGTTGACAGAGCTATATTATGTTGAAAACTTGATGTCCAACTGATTGTGTTACCTCCAACTACAAAGACATATCCTAATATTGACCTTATTATTTTTGGATCAGAAAAAAATTTTGAATCATAGTACGATTCTACCTTAAACTCATCATCTATACTGTAATGTAATTTCAGTTGTGTAACACCTTTGAGGTAACGAAGTATCCAATTTACATCAAGCCAATGCTCCCTAGATGGGTTACTCATATACATCCATACAACACCAACTGCATGAACTAAATTAGATCTTCAACGTGCCATAACATACATGATGTTACTTACAACACTTGAACAAGGAACAGACTCCATTTGTGAGTTGTTCTAATTTCTTTCGTTGTTGATAACTTGAAATGTGAATCTAGAGCTGTGGAACTGCCTTTGCCTCATACATACCAAAATTTTTAAGGACCTTATTAATATAGCTTACTTGAGAAAGAATCAAAATACGTTTGTTTCTGTCCATTCCATGTATCTTACTAAGCACTTTCTAGATCTTTCATCTCAAATTATGAATTTAAAAGTATTTTTAGCTTGTTGATATCATGTTTGTCATTGAGGTAATAAGCATGTTATCCACATATAACACTACAAAAAACAGGCGTTTTCCAATGGATTTGTCCGTTGGAAAACGCCTTAAATCCGTTGGAAAAGGCTCTTCCCAATGGACGGTAACGGATCCGAGCCTGTTGGGAATCGTTCGTTGCAAATCGGGATCCGTTGCAATTCGCAACAGAGTTGCAACGGATGTTATCCGTTGCAAAAGTGTAACGGAAGGACCAACGGACGGTGCCGTTGAAAATTTGTAACGGGAGCCCGTTGAAATACTTTGTAGACGTTGCGCATCTACACAGCATGGATGCACGCCATGCAGGCGCGGATGCGCTTGATGATGAACAACGCGAAACGCAACTACTACGTCAACAATCGCAAACCGAAATGGGCAACGGACGCGGTATTCAGTAAAATGATTCGGCATTGGGAGTCCGCAGAATTCAAGGCCAAGAGCGAGAAGGCCAAAAAATGTTGCTACGGTGAGAAACTTCTCGGAGATGGTCCGCATCGCCATACTTCGGGATCAACATCTTTCCCGAAACGAAAACACGAATTGGTAAAATTTTGTTTATTGAAATTTTTTGTTTTTTTTAAATATTTATCTAACTAACTTTATTTTATATTATAGATGCAACAGATAGGAAGAGAACCGATTCTTCTTGAGTTGGCATTAGAAACCCATGCCAAGAAGAAGCCGGTTGTCGGGGAAGAGGCCGACGAACCCGAACTCATTGATCCTCGAGCGGAGCAAACCGTGAGAGCTGTGACGGAGAAAATCACACAGCAATCACAAGCTTGCGGTTCAACCCCCGACGAACTCAGTCCTTACAAAAGGACAAAATTTATTTAGAGATAAAAGTTCATTATTTTATTTTTCGATTATTAATAAAATAATTTGTAAAAATCTAACGTTACTTTTGTTTGTCTTGTAGTCGGTGAGATTGTATAAGGGACGTCTATACGATCTCGGGGCGCTTCAAAAGGATATCGTCGAGGATGCCACGACGGTACCTCCCGCAGTGCAAGAGAGTTTCACGCAACAACAGCGGATCGAGGAGTTCGAAGCCAAAGTTCAGCACTTGGAGAGCGTTATCGAGTTGATGTCTGGCCAAGGAAGGGGATCAACGTCACAGCAAGAACCGGGTCCCGATTCAGATGCAACGCCATCTAGAGGTGGTGGCTATCAGAGAGACGATATCGATCCAGCTGATCTAAATGAAATATAATAGGATAGGACTAGTTTTAGTTTTAATGTTTTTTTTGTAAACAATTTAATATTTTAATTAAAAAATTTTTATTTTAAAATTATTAATTCTTTTTTAAAAAAAATTATTTTGTTTTATTTTTTTTATTTTTTACAATATTTCCAATGGATGCCCGTTGGAATTTCTAACGGGCATCCGTTGGACGCTATTTCCCGCCAAATGGTAACGGACGTCCGTTGCCCTTTTCCGCCAATTTGTAACGGACGTCCGTTGCTATTTCCCACCACTTTCCAACGGATGCCCGTTGGAAAGGTAAATTCCCGTTCATTTTTCCCGCCTGGATGGCAACGGACGTCCGTTGAAACATTTTAACAGACGTCCGTTTCCCTTTTTTCAACGGCCGTCCGTTGCAAACTTGCAACGGGTATCCGTTACAAATTTCTTCAACGGGCATCCGTTACAACTTTCCAACGGATGTTTCCGTTGGAAGTTCGGTTACAATTTTGCAACGGATCCGGATTTCCAACGAACGATTCCCAACGGGCGTAAATCCGTTGCCATCCGTTGGAAAGAGCCTTTTCCAACGGATTTCAATCATTTTCCAACGGATTTATTCGTTGGAAAATACCTGTTTTTTGTAGTGTAAATAGCAATCCCTATAACATATTATATTTCCATATTATCCTATATAGCAATCCCTTTAATATCTTTTAATACCACATACTTGTCCGAGTTTAGGATTTTTAAATTGCGTCAACAAATGTGTTTTGAGTGAGAACTCTACCTAGTTTCAACCATAGTACGGTTGAGCCTCGAATTTCTAAATACGTCGACAAATTCAACCAGCAACAATCGTTCATAATCGCAAATGGGCTCTGACCAATGGTTGCGAATCAAGATGAGAAATTAGAAGAACCATTGCGTTTAAATGATTTCAATAAACAAACGAAATATTATAACAACGAGAGGGGAGATAGGCACACAAATTACATGTTCGAAACACCAATTGATGCTTTACTCACAACCGAGATCAAAGAGACCTCAGCGGAAAACGACACAGAAAAACTTGAGTTCAAAGGATCGAAAATTACTAACACTCTTAATAAAAAAACTCAGAATAAACATATATATTTCAATGACGACAATAAACAGAAGAAAAAGATGATTAACAACTTATGTACATACTATGAGCGGAATGCATGAAGTTACGTAAACCTAACGAATGGTTTAAAAATAAAAATCAGATCTTGATTGATACATACCACTGAAATCAAACCTAAATTACTTAAAGAGTGATTGTCACACTTTAAAGTATATTCACCATTATACTACATAAAGCCCTCGTATTATAATTACGTTTTATTATGTATTAAAAAAGTGCCTACTATACTTAAATAAGTGCACGTATACTAAAGGAAATATCATTCATATATATATAAATATATATATATACAGTGGTTCATAATTATTTAAAATATATATATATTGGTTCGTAATTATTTAAAATAGGGAAAAAAGCCAATTTCCCCCTCACTCAAATTTCTCCCTGAACTATCTGACACAGTCAATTCCTCCCTCATCTTACAAAATCCATCCGATTCCCCTCTCAACTATATCAATTCAGCCAATTTCTCTATCCGTTATATAAACAGTATATTGGTGTTAACCGACCCGGTTTTGACTCAATTTTGATCCGATTTTGACCCAAATCAAATACTCAATTTGACCCGTATTATAACCGATTTTTAATCCGATTTTGACAATTTTTAACCCAATTTCACTCAATTTTAATCCAATTTTAACCCAATTTCACTCAAATTAACCCGATTTATCAAATTTAATCCGATTTCCATCCAAATTTAGCCCGATTTTATCTAATTTTAACCCAATTTCACCCAAATCAACCCGATTATCGTCCAATTTAACCGATTTACTCACTTTTAACCCGATTTATTCTTTTTTAATCGATTTAACTTGATTTTCGATTCACCTCAATTTCATCCAAAGTAATATAATTCCAACCCGATTTCACCCAATTTATAATTCCAACAACCCAATTTCACCCAAGTAATATAATTCCAACCCGATTTCACCCAATTTAATATAATTCCAACCCAATTTCACCCAAAATTTACTAGTTTTCACCGAAATTCAACCCGATTTAACCGATTCACTCACTTTTAATCCGATTTATTCACTTTAAACTTGATTAAATCGATTTAATCGGGTTGAAATTCGGTGAAAACTAGTAAAATTTGGGTGAAATCGGGTTTATAAATCGGGTTGAAATTATATCACTTTGGATGAAATTGAGGTAAATCGAAAATCGAGTTAAATCGATTAAAAAAGAATAAATCTGGTTAAAAGTGAGTAAATCGGTTTAATCAAGTTTAAAGTGAGTAAATCGGGTTAAAAGTGAATGAATCGGTTAAATCGGGTTGAAATTCGGTGAAAACTAGTAAAATTTGGGTGAAATTGGGTTGGAATTATATTAAATTGGGTGAAATCGGGTTGGAATTATATTACTTTGGATGAAATTGAGGTGAATCGAAAATCGATTAAAAAGTAAATCGGGTTAAAAGTGAGTAAATCGGTTAAATTGGGCGATAATCGGGTTGATTTGGGTGAAATTGGGTTAAAATTAGATAAAATCAGGTTAAATTTGGGTGGAAATCGAATTAAATTTGATGAAATCAGGTTAATTTGGGTGAAATTGGGTTAAATTGGGTAAATCGGGTTAAATTGAGTGAAATTGAGTTAAAAAATTGTCGAAATCGGGTTAAAAATCGGTTATAATACGGGTCAAATTGGGTATTTGATTTGGGTCAAAATCGGATCAAAATTGAGTCAAAACCGAGTCGGTTAACACCAATATACTGTTTATATAACGGATAGAGAAATTGGCTGAATTGATATAGTTAAAGAGGGAATCGGATAGATTTTGTAAGATGAGAAGAATTGGCTGTATCAGATAGTTTAGAACAGAATTCGAGTAAAGCATGATAATTGAGTGGAGAATTGGCTTTTTTTTTTTTTTCTAAATACAACATAAAACATAAAACCCTCGTATATTAAATACGTTTTCACAGGCTGATCTGTACGTGTGTCGACTCATTGTCCTTATAATCCTATCTCCAGATTCTAATGCAACTTGGTCTTCCTGAATCCTGCCTGTCTCACAAGCGGATGCATAATATTTACAATATTGCCCTTAAATGACAAAAAAGCCCTTATAGAGATAAAATTGGGCTAATTTTACATTTAATTTTATGAGTATTTTAGGTGCATATAAATTATAATATCCCAACAAGACAAGACGTGTTATTCCTTTATTGGTGACTACATTTCACTTCTTTTTTCTCAAAGTGGGCCCCACTACCCACTTCGACCTCTCCTGTACGAGACTCTTGTCTCCACAAGCACAACCCCACGTGACATACACGTGAACTATAACCCGTTTTCCTTTTATATTTATATTTTGGAATATTTGTTATTAATACGAATAATTCAATGTTATGTTAGCATTTAAGCGGTTTACGAAAGTGTTTTCAATCATTTTAATTCTTTATAATTCTAATAAATATGAAATTTTGTGTAGTCTATTTACGGATTAATTTAATTAAATTTATCCAAATTTTAATTAAAAAGTAAGATATATATTAATTTGTCTTCCGAAAAAGAGATTGAAATAAATAAAGATAATAAATGTACAGAGAATCATGAAAACCATGTGATGCTCACGTGGACAAGACCCCACAGCACGACCTGGTCCGGTTTTGTGTTCCTTTCCAAATCAAAAGATAAGAAGAATATTTGGAATTACCGTTTTGTCCTCCGGAAGTAATCCTTCAATTATTTTCAAGTTTAGGGGTCCTACCTTTGTGTTTTTCTTCTCCACCTTTAAGTCGTATGTTTGTTTCATTTTCAATTCACCGGTAATATTATGTTCCATTATATATATAAATTATGGTATGATTTAGGAATATATATATGTTGCTAAGATTATAAACTATGGTATGATTTAGGAATATGATCACATTGAAAAATTGAAATTAAAGAAAGTATATCAAATAATTTGAAGAGAAAGAGTTGCTATGATGATAATTGTTCATGAGATTCCTTTGTCATTAAGAACAAGATGTTTAGAGAGATGATGCTCTATGCAAATCCGAAACTGAAATGATATGTAGAAATGTTATGGTTGTTGATTGTTTGAAATTTTACGAGTGTGAAACAATTATTCAAGATGGAATCAAGAATGATGCATAGTAGAATGTGTTTAACTAGGGATCTATGGATCATACTTAGCCACGAAAGATATATGTTCGATAGGAAATTATGTTAATCAAAATTGAAATTTGGCTAGCAAGATATTATATTTTACTGTTTTACCTTCGTTGGATAATGAAAATATCAAACAAGTTAACCACTTATTTGAAGGATTAGTGTATTGATTATAAGATCTTTTCCATTATTATATCGAATGATAGTATGATGGTCATCTTAGCTAAAACAATGTTTGTAACAACCAAATTATTGTGTAAAGAAACGATAAAAACATATTACGATCGTCCATGTTATAATTAAATGCGGACCGAGCCCGATATTAAGGAAGGTTGTTGGAAATCTTTTGTGTTATGTTTTTAATAATATTTAATTTTATTAAATTTTAAAAATAAAATAATTATTGGTGTTTTCAGCGAAAAATTTATTAGAATCCTAAGATTAATGGATTAGTAAAGTTCGCATTTGAATGAGTTGTGGGAGTTCGTCTGAAAGCTCTCGTAAACGATTGCAAAAAAAGATCGAGAGAAGAAAAGGAAACTCGTTTGGATGACAGATAATGTCTGGGAGCAAATGTGCACTTATTGGGATGATCTTGGATTTAAGCAAAGAAGCGAGCGAGCTAGTCAATCTCGTCGTTTTGATAGAGAAAGATAGGGGATGAGCACACATACAACAAGATCTCTTTCTTTTGTAAAAGTTTACGAAGATTTGGTAAGATTTATAATATTGTTAATGAATTTATACAATTTACATTTTGTTAATATTACAAAAATATATTTGAAATTTATTTTAGATGAAAAAGAATGAATCTAAACCATCGTACGTAGAATTGTTAGACCGTACGCATATTATGAAGTCTGATGGTTCGTGGGTAGATGTCAGAGCAAAACGTATTCATAATGATGTTCAGAACATGGCAACGAAATGAGTATCGCAAATTCCACCGAGAGAAGATGGACTACAACCAACTATTAGTCAGGAAGAATACAACGAGTTGTATCTCAAGTAAATTTATTACATTTTAATATAATTTTGTTACTTATAACATAACTAAATGACGATATTTATTTCACAGCAAGTTACACAGTATAAAAATCGTATCTTTTGTCTTGAAGGAATGACATCACAACATTCAAGTTCCTCAAAAGGTAAATAAAAAACGACACACCACAAGATACAAAATATAACGCAATTGCTCGAGTCGCAACAAGAATCTGAACGACGTCATCAACGATAAAAAAAAGATGACATCAACGGTTGGTGCGCATGCTGAAGACAAAAATACTTGTCATTGATTGGGATGCATGCGGGAATGATGATTCCTATGACGACAATTCGAAAATACAACCGATAAATTTATAATATATGTTTATTATGTGTAAACAGTAATTAAGTATTATTATTTGTAAAATTTTTAAATTAAATTAAATCAAATTATAATTTATTTATTTATTAAAAAATGGGAATAACTTGTCCCGTCCGCAAAATTGCGGATGGAAGACTGTCCATCTGGAAATTTGTGGACGGTCGCAGCCCATCCTTAAATTTTACGGACGGACTGTTATTGTTCGCAAATGTCAAGGATGACAGCGACCCATCCGTAATTTCCTGACGTATTTCCAACGACTCTTTCGTCCGTATATTGGTCGTATTTTCCGTCGATTTACGGACGACACTGTGGCCTGGAACTACGGACTGAGTTTATTCGTCCGCAAATACGGACAGATAGCGGACGATATTGATTTGGCAACGCTCATTTACAGACTACTAGTCTTCGTTCCTAATCCGTCCTCAAACACATTTAGGGACAGATTCTTCCGTCCCTAAACCTTGATTTTCTAGTAGTGTACTTTCATATAAGATGTAGTGCACATATATGGAACCTTATTGTACAAAATGGATTAAAAGTGATCGAATATGCATTTGAAAATATAATGTGTGAAAATTTAAAAAGCAAGGTGGAATATGTGTGAGAAATGTGTAGAATAACATGACATTGAGATTGGAGTTTCTTTGTTTATAGATGTGAGTACTTGTTGGAATTCAACTCTTACTACGCTTGATAAAGCTCTTAAGTATCAGAATATTTTTCAAGTCTTGTGGTCATTGGTAGATAGTATAAGTGGTGTTCAATGGATGAAAAATGAAACAGAGGGGAAAAGATCAAGATTTCTTAAAGTCGTTTGCAGACATTACTACACTGATTTCTAGTTCAATATATCAAACTACCAACATGTACTTTATGAAGATTTTGAATATCGAAATGCTTTTAAACGCTTATAAGGAGAATTAAGATGCAATCTTATCAGGTGGGTAAAAATATGCAAATGTAATTTATATGTATTGAGATTGTTATAGTTGCGTTCTCTATATGACAATCGCTCTTGATTCGAGAATGAAGATGCAATTATTGAAATATTACTATGATCACATTGATGAGAACACAAGTGAGCTTAAATTCGATGAAGTTAGGAGTATGATGTATTCATTTTACGTGGAATACAAAACCAAATTTGGGGTTTCTAAATCTTCATATTTTCAATAACAAAAATACGAATAACCAAAGTTTGAGTTATTTCGATGTAAGTTTAATAGATATTTTACTTTTAAGTTCAATATCATGCTTTAATAGTTGGTTTCTTTATATAGGATATTGCTGATTATGAGGATAAAGTATCTTTTTTCGAATGAAGGATTAGGATCGGTTTATACCAAAGATCCTAAGATACACGTGCATCAAAGTTCAGATTTGTATGTCTTGGATTTTTGAAGTAAGAGTTTTATGGTAGAGAATTATCCTTATTGGCATCTAACTTTCTAATCATTCGTATTACCACAATGGCTTCAGAGTCATCATTTAGTGTTAGTTATTTGACTTTCAACAAATATAAAAGCCATTTTTTGCCTTTTAATGTTCAAACATTAATTTGTATTCAATTGTGGTTATTTGGTTATACCGAAGATGATAAGTGTATAATATATTATTATTTTTATTGTAGTGTTTTAACTTAATATTTTATTTTGATATTTTTTAATTTTAATTTGTTTAACGAATATAGATGATAACTTGGATGGTTTAGAGTCTAGCGTTGAAACGACAACAGGTAGAAGTGCGGGGAGTCCACAAATGAATCAATGATCGAGTCTTGAAGTATCGATTGGTTTATTTTTATTTGATTATGTCATAATTTTTTTCTGTTATTTTAACATGACACTTTAAGATTTGGCGTATAGATTATTAAGTAATACATTGTTATATTACTTTTATAAAAAAATAGACTTAAAACGATGTTTAAAATTCGTTAAAAATGTCAGCTTGTGGTCCAGTCCAAGTCCATCCAAAATCTGATTGGGTTAGGCCACAAGCCCAAGATTTTCAGGCTGCGAATTTTGGATCGGGTGGCCTGAGCCCATTTCACACCCTTATAAAAGTAAGAGTTATCATAACATATCTATGTGGAACATAAAAAAATAACACTAGTTTTTTATGTAACGTACATATCACAATTGGATGCACAATATCGAAATATTCAAATCCAGATAAATTATATTCTAATAACAAGTCATGCGAACTTGAAAAGAACTTAACCAAAAGACAAGTGAAAATTTAGAATTAACCGATTTATAATATATATAATTATATTTTAATTGATATAAAACAACACAATAAAATTGTTAGAACCAATGTCAAAATGATAAATTGAAAACAACAACGAATGTAAAAATATCAGATGAAGTTTCGATCGAGGTATGCACTTAGTAATGTTTTAAGATAGAAGTTCTCGTACCATTTCATCTAGAGGATTCAACGATTATTCAATTTGATCTCATGACGAGTTTACTTTTCGTTTTCTCAAAGGTAACATAAAAGTCAATGAAATAAAGATATTTTTTTATTAATACCGTAAGATATCTTATTTAATGCAAATCTATGCTTAAGATAATTAAAAAATTTTACTAATGTAACCCAATGTTGCATTCATGGGTTGTGTGAATACCTACTAAGTCGACTTATCAAATATAGTCTTTTATAATTCGTGATGTAGATTAAACTACACATAACACATGTGTATTATAATTGTGATACACTAGCACATAGATTCTTCTTAAAGTGAATAGATGGATCATGCACGAGTTACAACCGATTTGCAATCAAAACGTTGAAATATTTTAAAGACTTTTTCTTTTACATAATTGGCATGTATCAAAGTGTAACCTTCGGAATTTAGCAACTCCCACGTCTTTCATATCAAAACAAGAATTCAATATTTTATTGGTTCGTTTCATCATATCTTTGTTTATTCTAACGATTAACTTATCATCGACATAGAGACATTAAATACTCAACACATTTATTTATCTTAAAACTATTTGATAATAACGTATTATACAAAATTTGAATTATGCCTACATGAAAGTCATTGGTCTAGTGAAGACCCAAACAATTTATTTCAAATCAATTGAACTTCTGAGACAAATGAATATTTTCTTAAAAAGGAAATCCAATTGGAAGAAAATCCAAAAACCAAGTACATATGCTTTACTAACATCTCTTTGATATGCAAAAACTCTTCAAAATCATGTCTGCAATAGAAATTTCAACAATAATATCATCCTTATTCGTGAGTAAATAAGCTTCAACTTTCAAAGCATATGGTATTTTGGCTATACATGTCTACACTTTTCCCAATTTATCAACTCAATTCTATAAGCGGAAGAGCAAATTAAACCAAAGATTAAATAATAAAATGGAATATTGGAAGTTAATCAACTCCAAATGTGAGATAATTACAATTGGAAATGCCACTAAACAAAAAATTGGTTTGCAATTTCTAACCACGTGAATTAGAGGTGAATGAACATGATAATAATGTTAAGAAATGAAAGATAAAATTTTGTAGATATCACATCAAATCTCTGTATTATTTAGACATTTCACGGTAATATCTTTTGTGTAAACAATAGAATTGCATTTCGACATCAACCAATCACCGAATAATCTACGATAGAATATTTTAGTTCTCTTCATAAGACCAAAATCAATTATTTTAAAATGTTCCCAAAATCAATTATATTGTAAGAAAATATTATGAATGTACTATGTAATCACTAGTTAAAAAATATAATTGGTAAAAAAATGATTGTTACACTTGTACATATGTATACAATATAATATCCATATGATATGATATGATATTATACATTTAAGTAGAGAAGGGCATTTACGAAATGAAAATAAAGACAGAGGCAAGTTGGAACGGTCATAGCTTAGTTTCACGACATGATCATCAGACAGCGAAGCACACGTGTGTGTCCTTCGCTCTGGTCAACGGTCAACACCTCATACAATTTAATAAAAAATTTTGTTAAGAAAAAAATTATGATTCATTTTTAGTATTATGAAAATTCTAAGATATTATTATTTTCTAAGGGAGATATTGGTCTGAGACATCCGACATATCATCGGCGATTCCTGGCCGTCGGATGAGATATCCTCAGCCGTTGATTAAAGCATCTCTATGGCGTACACGTGCGGGGCATTTCCGAGAATTTGCATATGAAAATAATATGCCATGTGACCGGCTGAGCTGTTCACATGCGGTTAACCGTTAATTAAGATCATCATAATCATTTGTTTAGTTGTGTTAATCTCGCATTAATTAATTAATTAATCAATTCAATGTTCAAAAAGCTGTTCCACACGTGCGGTATCTGTACGACTTTTTTAAAAATATAATTACGTGTTTTATTTTAATAGATTTACGCCTGTATTGCTCATTATGCCTACCCTTGTGGGAAGGGCAATTATGGAATTTACATGAAACCTTTAAAAATGGGCATGTTTTGGTTGGTGGTGGAGAATAATGGTGGGTGTGATCCACTCAACTATTTTGTTTTTAAACTTTTGATCAAAATCTTAATATGATATTATTATTAAATAAATAACTAAATATAACGGTAGGGCGGACGTGTATATATATATATATAATCAAGTAGATTGAAACTTCAATAATTTCCATGTGATTAACAAGTAATTATATGGCTCACTTTAACTGGATCGAATTTTTAAACAAAAAAATGTGTATTTTTATGAATCATGCTACACTAGAGGAATTACCTTTTTATAATAAAAAATTGTAAATTGTACAAAGTATATATACATTCTAAGTTTAAATTCTCATTTTAGATAAAACATGAATATTAATCGAATCAAAATTATATGTATTAGAACATAGGATTGAGAAAGAACAATTAAACAAGTAAAAATAAAGAGATAAAAAGCAAAAGCGAAGTTGTAATAGAGGTAATGTGGGCAATGTAGAACATGCTCCACTTGGCTTTATTTTATTTCCCAAATAATTCATTATGAAGACACTCAGCCACTTATGAAAACCCTCTAATCATTTTTATATATTTATTTATTATTAATTGGGCTAATATATATTCTGATAATTATATGGCTTTATAACAATCAGATTATAAGGATTTTAAATTTCGAAGTGACAAATGAATGTTCTAAATTCACATATTCAGCCCATTATCTATATAATTATTTTCATTGAACAAACATATTTTAATATACATATTTTGTGAACACATCGACATTAAATCGTCATTGTAAGACGACTAGTAGGAACAACAGAGTTGTCGTGAATAAAGAAGTCGAGCCATTGCCCTTCGAGGAGAGCACACACTTGGACACTCCACGTTAAGTAGTTAGTCGTGGTGAGTTTGGTGACATTGCCCATGTTCACCGTTAGTAGCACGCGTTGCGGATCCTGTGGATCATACATGAGGGAGTGTTCGGTGGTCGAGGATTGAGCATCAGCTGGAGGAGTAGGAGGGTTTATTTGACCAGCCATGGCAAAGGAAAAAAGAAGAAAATAGGGAAGAGAAAAAGAAAAAAAAAAGAAGGAGGCGGCAGTATGTGACGTGAGTCATATGGCTTTTGATACCATGTGAATGTGTTTTTGTATATTTCAATTGTGAGAGATACATAAGATATATATACACGAGTGACATACCAATTTTAACCTAACAATATCCTATATAAGGTAACAAAATATTTGAAAAATATTTGGTGAATATCTTCCTATTTGTCTCCTCAAGATGGATCACCAAGTGTGACTCAAATCTTAACACACATTGGATGGAAACTCGATTGACAAAGGCTTCGTGAGAACATGTGCAAATTGATCGGCGGAGGAGACATGAGAGACTCGAAGTGTATCAGATTAAACTTGTGGGACAAAGAGATAGTCGAGCGGAAGATGCTTCATTCTTGAGTGAAATACCGGATTTGTCGACAAATAAGTAGCTCCAACATTATCACAATACACAATCGGTGTGTGTGGTATAGACACTTCAAGTTCGGTGAGTAGATTTAGAAGCCAACGAATTTCAGCAGAAGTTGCAGCTACGGTCCTGTACTCTACTTCAGTGGAAGACCGAGAAGGAAGACCTCGTTGTTTCTTCGAAGACCATGAGATAGGATGCTGTCCAAGAAATACAGCATACGCACTTGTAGAACTAAAGTCATCTTTGTCACCTCCCCAGCCCGCATCACTAAACCCATGTAAAGCAATCGAGTTGGAAGCTGAGTAGAAAATCCATGTTTTGAACGTGCCGGCTAAGTAGCGGAGAACCCTTTTTGCAGCTTGCCAGTGATCCGAAGTTGGAACATGCATAAATTGAGACAATTTATTGACAGAGAAGCTAATGTTCGGATGTGTTAGAGATAGGTATTGGAGACTTCCAACAGTCATTCTATATTCGGTTGCATCAGAGAGAGGTTCTCCAGAATTCAGACCGAGACGCGAGGTTGAAGCCATAGGGGTAGCAACAGGTTTTGCGTCTGTCATGGCAGTGCGATGAAGCAAATCAGAGATGTATTTTCTCTGAGTGAGTAATAGACCTTTAGCATTTCTTGTGACTTCCATGCCAAGAAAATAGGAGAGATCACCTAAGTTTTTAAGTGAAAATCTGGAAGCTAGTGTCTGAATGAACTCCAAAACAGTAGGCGAATTGTTTCCAGTGATGACTAAGTCATCGACATAAACTAGAGCAAACGATCTGATGTCACCAGAGTGATAGATGAAGAGCGACTCATCAGACAATGCATTCACAAAGCCAGTGGAGAGAAGGAACTTGTGTAGTTTTGAGTACCATGCTCTCGGAGCCTGTTTAAGGCCATAGATGGCCTTGTTGAGCTTGCAAACAAATTTTGGTCTGTCTTGATCTACAAAGCCTTGTGGTTGACGCATAAACACTTCTCAGAGAGATTTCTTTAAAGAAATGCGTTGTTCACATCTAATTGTCGAAGTACCCATCCATATGAAACAGCAAGGCTGAGAATAGTGCGAATTGTCGCAGGCTTCACCACCGGGCTGAAGGTTTCATGAAAATCAACTCCTGGTCTTTGGTGAAAGCCCTTTGCAACAAGACGTGCCTTGAAACGATCAATAGAGCCCTCAGGTAGATGCTCGATTCTGAAGACCCACTTACAACCGACAATATTTTGGGCCTCTATTGGTGGAACGAGATCCCAAGTATTGTTCGGAACCAATGCATCAAACTCATCACTCATAGCTCGTCTCCATTGAGAGTGTTTGAGTGCTTCAGTAATAGTGTGAGGTTCAGAGGGCGGTGGTTGACATGATGCGTTGTAGGACAACCGCTGAAGAGGCTTAGAAATTTTGTTTTTGCTTCTGGTCTACATCGGATTTGTATTGGACACAGGTAGAGGCAGAGGATCTGCATGTGAGAATCCTGGTTGAGTATCTGCAGGAGGTAATGGACAGTTCACATCAGACACAGGTAAGGCATCTGAGCTCGGAGGCTGATTAGAGGATGTAGTCAAGAGTGGCCGAGGAGTGGAGAGTATTCGAGAAACAGGGGGTTCATGTGATGTGAAAACAGATTCAGGTGTTTGAGAAACCGAGAGTATTGGAAAATGAGTTTAGAAGTCTGCAAAGGGGAAGATATGTTCATGAAATTGAACATGGCGAGATACATAGGTTCGAGAGGAGAAGGGATCATAGCAAAGAAAGGCAATTTGAGTGAGGGGGTAGCTAAGGAAGACATAGGGCTTGGAACGAGGACTAAGTTTGTGGGAAAATACCTTTTTAAAGAGCATAATATCATAGCAATACTATTTTTTAATACATTCAAATTGTTTCTTTTTAACTTTTTCAAATAAATATCTTTCAAGAATATGTTGTTACACGTTAAACGTCATGCACAATATATGATAGTAGTCCCGCAAACGCAATTGGGATAAATCGTTGTATGAAAACATCATAGTGGTGACTATTTATGGCATGAGTTTTGAACCCACAGTATCTACACATCATGCAATGTTCGCACATATCCATCGGGAAATTTAATGTTTTCTGTAAACCACTTCAACAATTATAACTTTCCATGATCAAATAATCGAAATATCGCGATTAGTGTCTTTCTATCGCACAACTCCAAATCCGTTTTTTAATATTGTCTTCAAATCTTTCATTGACTAGATGTTATCCTTTGTTTTCCCCGTAATATTCAAAATTGTGCTGATAATATTATCGAAAAAGTTTTTCTTGATAAATATATTGTCCAAGTTGGTTCATAATGCGGATGATTTCCACAATGACAATTCCCAAAAGAATGTTGCATTTGTACCAATTATGCAATTCATTTTGGTCTTATGGATTTCAGTGGACACAATATATTCCACATTCAACCGTTTCTTGTAAATCTATCATTGTGATTAGGCGCTCATACTAGATCTACATACTGATTTTCCCAAATGACAACTCTTCTATCCTTACAATATTTATTTTCTAAATTATTTCTTATCTTTTATGAATATATGTACATGAGAAAGAAATCTTTGATAACCATCAAACCAACATGGTTTTTCTATATACGCGATGAAATGAATCAATATCTTCATTGCAATACGAACATGCGAGTCTTACATGGGTGATACATCCATACCATATTCCTTTTATAGAAAAAATTCGCTAGTTGTCAACATCAACATTGTCTTCAACATAAAGTTTTAATTACTTTGTACGCAAAAATTTTATTGGTGCATAAATATTTTAATTCCTGAATCAATTGCTAAAAGAAAACAAACTTTTCTTCAAATATTCTGATTTGGAAATCAGTAACGATAAAAATCTAACTTTCTTTTTCAAACACATCTCAAATAAAATTATACGGAGACCAAGAAAATTCAAATTCCTTTAGAGTTAATATGCCTTATTTGTTCTAATGTTTTGATAATTCCATCACATGTGTTGATTCGATTGCTGTTTTGGGATTTTGTTTGAAAAAAAAAATTGTAATTTATTACATAACAATACAAAATATATTTTGAAATACATGAATTATAATTTAATTAAATTTATTCTTTTTAATATATAAGTTATAATAATAATACACGAACGAATTATGTTAATAACTTTCAAATTTATACACGAGAGTACATCACATGTGAACATAGACATCATTCATCATCTATTATCTATAAAGAAATAGTTTAAAATAAATTTATCAGAATTTATATACTATTTCAAATAGAATTATAACTCATGCATACAAATAATAATCCTTCATGAAATTTTTATCTTTATAAAATAATTGATCCTCTTAATAAGGTGAGAGTGGGCCATAGATTAGTCAGCCCGTGAAGGCCGACCATTATTACGTCTCCTCTGTTAATAATTTCGCAGCAAACAAACAAAACTAATAATTAATAATTAATAATAAAAAAAACAAAAACGTGAGACATGTGTTATGCTTGCTTTTCTATACGACGCCGTTTTCGTTGCGTTGTTGGTTTCCTCTTTATAGATAAGAGACATCGACCGCTCGGACTCACATAACGTGGGATAAAAGAAAGAAGAGGAGAGTGGTTGAACTGATTGAGGCGTGAGAAGATAATGGCGACACCGCTGCAACTTCCGATGATCGATCTCTCTTCGCCGGAAAAGCTCTCCGCCGCCGGATTAATCCGTCAGGTTCTTATTCTGACTTTTACGAAATGAAGAAATGGTATGTGTATTTTATGCCCTTTTGTGAAGTATGAGAATATTCTTGGGAATGTAAAGTTGAAATGTTTTTAGGACAAATGAAGATTCAATGGTTTGATATAATGTGTAATTGAACATTAGGTTTGTATGGAACATGGATTCTTCTATGTAACGAACCATGGTGTCCCTGAAGAATTGATGGAAGAAGTTTTGAGAGAGAGTGAGAGATTCTTCTCTCTCCCTTTAGAAGAGAAGATGAGGGTTTTTCGGATCAATTTTCGAGGTTACTCACCGTTGTACGATGAGAAACTCGATTCTTCTTCTGATCAATCGTGTCACGAAAAGAAACTCGATCAATCCCTTACCGCCAAAGGTTCTTTCGTTTATTCTATTATTAGTTTTTGTATGTTGCATTATTTCAAATTGGATGTGACATGGATCATAGATTCATATATATATATATATATTAGATTAATTTAAATTTTTACATTTCGATAGGTCAAACACATGAACTATAGAGTCAATGTATAGTGCTAGACAAAATTGATCTCTTTAATTAGTGTTTGGGTTCAATTACATTTAATTCAACTTGACATATATATGAATCTAGTTTATCTTTATTTGAATATTTCGATATTAGATCTTGTTTTGCAATATGAATTAGGATATTAAATATACATTCATAAATATGCTAATCGACAAAATCAAAACTTTGAATTAACCTTTGAATCTAGTTAGTCCCAAACCCTTCGAAAAACTTTCATAGTCTCGGTGTTCTTCGTTTTATGGTTTGAACATTTTATCTGTGTGATAGGTGATCCCAAGGAGACCTTTTGTTTTGGTTCTTTTGAAGGCAATTTGGCTCAACGTTACCCCAACCAATGGCCTTTAGAAGGTATATTTTAACTTCAAAATATTTTAAAGACAATCACATGTACAACCGGTGTCTAACGATTTTAGAGACATTCAGATCTTTTACCGTCGTGGAGGGCAACCATGGAATGTTACTACAAGAATGTTCTGTAAGTATTTGTTGCACTTTATGTGAAAATGATTTGTGATCTTGTGAGACTTTAGAAGAAGAAAAAACAAAAAATAAATCAACACGAAAAAGAAATCAATATCGAATTTACGAGTTTCTTGTCTCAAGGTGAGAACGAGTACATCTCGACAGATCAAATCAAACCAGTAAATTCACTATCTCCTTTCTCCTTTTCACACCGTGATTAATACCTTACAATGATATATATGATCGTATAAGAATACATAAACAATATAGAAAGAAAAACAAAAAAAGAAAAGAAATCAATATGAAAAGAAATCACTGAATTTCGAGTTGCTTGTCTCAAGGTGAGAACACGTACATCTTGATAATTTAAATCAAACCAATAAATTCAAAATCTCTTTCGTGCCTTTTACATTGTGATTAATACCTTCCAACGTATATATGATCGTAAAAAAAATACAAAATCAATGAAAAAAAATCACATTTAGGCTTTGCCCTTATATCCAAGAACATAAACCTTCACATATATGCTTTGCCCTTATGTTTAACGACTTTGAGGAAGAAAGGAAAATAATACCCCTTCGTCCATAAGCATTTTATATTCTTCTTTCAATAGTAAAACAATCATCCATAAAATCTCCACCGTGGTTCTTTTACTTCGAATTGAATAAACTAATTCAATTGTAATAAAACACATCATGCTCAGGTCTCAACTACCTTGAGCAAGCTTAAAGCCTCCTAAAACTTGCTCACGGATAATGTCTTGGTAAGGATGTCTGGGTTCTCGTGAGTGAAAATCCTTATAATCTCCTTGAAAGATAATGTCTTGGATAAAGTGAAGACAAACATCGATATATTTGGTCCACTCATGATACATGTTTTCTTTACCAAACACAACACACTTTGCAAATCTCAATGTATACACACTGAATCATGTTTTACTCCTAATACACCGAGAATCCCTTTCAACCACATGGCCTCCTTCATCGTTTCTGAGAGCGTCATGTATTCTGCTTCCATTGTAGACAAAGCTTCAACATGTTAACTTATGGTGTGGACCCAAAGAGAAAATATGTAACATGAGATCGATCTTTTTTTTAATCTAAATCTTATGCAAAATCAGAATCGCAATACCCTTCAATTTCAAACTCCCGTTCTTTGGTATAAGCCAGACCCTTATACCCTCGAATATATAAGAGAATCCATTTAACTACATTCCAGTGTATTCTCCCTAGTTCATATACCGACTTATGCTAGATCGAGTATAATCTCAATCATATCATACATCAAACTCTCTACTGCATTAGCAAAAGAAATTGAATCCAAATCTAACAATTCACCATGATTTTCTTATGTTATTTGAAATGAGCTGCAACATGCGTGTTTACAAGTTTCGCCTCTACCATCCCAAAATAGTTTGTCACTTTTGTCAAATATTGTTTCTAAGATAATATCAAGATGTTTCTCTCTCGGTCTCTGTTGATATCTATACCAAATATCTTCCTAACACAATTCAAATCTTTCATTCTAAATTCACTTTTCAATAACTCTTCCAGTTTCTAAATCTTCTCTTTGTTGTTTGTAGCAATGGACATGTAATCTACATAAAAGAGTAATAAATGTAAGTGTCGTTTCTGATATGTTTGAAATACACACAGAAATCATATTTACTCCTCTCATACCCATGTTGCACTTTAAACTCATCAAAACGACTTCCATTATCGAAGCGACTGCTTTAGCCCATACATTCATTAATCAAATTTGTAATTCTCACCTTCTACAATGAACATTTCTAGTTGTAACATCAACACAACACACAACAAAAAAGAAATCAACACAAAGTTTATGGGTTCCTCGTCTCAATGTGAGAACGAGTACATCTCTGCCACTCAAATTGAATCACTAGCTCTCTCTCCCTTCAGCTCCTTTGTTTCTTATATCCATGAATTATTATAGACCTTCACATTGACACTTTTGCCCCAATGTCTAACGGCTCTAACAACTTTGAGGAAGAAAGAACAATAATAACCCACCCTTCCTCTAGAAGCATTTATGATTCTTGTTTCAATAGTAGAGCCATCATCCATCACTGTCACTGGTTCAAATTCGAATATATTGATTAAATTCCAAAAATATATATACCATGTTTGACAAAATTCATACAACTTGAACATTCATACCATGTAATTTCCATAAGTTAATTAGGTCATTTATGAAAAACAAAACATGTGTTCAAACAACAGAAAGAATAACATTTACTCTTGACGTTGGATCAGCTCCGTTGGTCGGAAACTACTCGGCTTGATCGCTATGGCACTGAATTTGGATGAAAACTTCTTCCAACAAGTTGGAGCCTACAGTGATGGCGCACCCGTTGTTCGCCTCTTACATTATCCAGGTCTATACATATATATATATATCGTTGTAATAGCGCATGTATATGTCAAAAGCAAGTTCCATATATATATAGTTGAATTTGCAATTTTAGGTGAAGTGATATGTTCTGATGAAGAAACATATGGAGCCTCTGCTCACACGGATTTGGGAATGATCACTCTTCTTGCCTCAGATGGAGTTCCCGGACTTCAGGAATACCCCTTTTTTTCTATACATACATATATATATATATATATATATATCCTTGGCCGGTCGTGCTTACAGTGCTAAAACATAACAGGTTTGTAGGGATAAATCAAAAGAAGAACGTGTTTGGGAAGATGTCCCTGGAATTAGAGGGTATGTTCCGATGATGCTCCATTGCAATTAGGGTAATACATAAAGAGTATCGAAAAGATTCAATAATATTTTTATTGTATACGTCGTCGTTTTGTTATACACGTTTCTGTTATTTTTCATGCTTTCAGTATTTTTAGTTACTTAAATACCTGTATAAACAGTATTTTGGTTAGCAAGTGAAAAACCCAGAAAATTGATTCCAAATTTTGTTTTCTCCTCTTTTCAATTCTCTCAAATTATTCATCTTCTTCCTTTGATTCTCTCTTTTTGGAGAGAATTTGTTATGGTATCAAAGCTTTAAGCTCATTTCTTCTGCTCCTTTACTCTTTTCGTCTTTGTTATCATGTCGAATCAAAGCTCAAACGCTGGATCATCTCACTCAACTTTTGGAAATCCAGATCCATATGCGAATCCCTTGTTTTTGCATCCTGCAGATTCGTCGAGTGTGACGCTTGTCACAGAGAAACTCGAAGGTTCATCGAATTACAACACCTGGTCTAGGTCATTCATCAAAGCGCTCAATACGAAAAATAAGGTTGGATTTCTATATGGAGCTATACCTAAGCCATATGAAGGACATCCAGATTCAGGTGCGTGGTCTCGTTGTAATGATCTTGTTTGCACATGGATTCAGAATGCAGTATCCACAGAAATCAAAGGTTTACTGGTTTATCTTGATGAAGCTCATGTTCGATGGAAAAATTTAGAGAATCGGTTTAGTCAGAGGAATATTTCTAAGATTTATCACATTCAACAACAACTTGATTCAATTCATCAAGGATCTCTTGATTTGAGCTCATATTTTACCAAAATTACTAGTCTGTGGGAAGAATTGAAAAATTATGAAGTCTTACCTTCTTGTACCTGCAATGGATGCACTTGTGGAGCTGATTCCAGATGGTTACTGCTATATGAGAGGCGTAATATAGTAAAATTTCTGATGAGGTTAAACGACTCCTACACACCTATACGTCGCACAATTCTGATGAGTGATCCTCTTCCAGATCTTACCAAGGTTTACAACATGTTGTCTCAAGATGAACAACAAAGAATTGATTATCCAAATTCAGATGCGGCTGTGTTTCATGTAGGAACACAAAATTATAGATCAAGATCATCATTTCCAATTAATCAGAATCGTAACAGAGTTATATGTACTCACTGTGGACTTGGAGGTCACACGGTTCAGAAGTGTTATAAGCTACACGATTATCCTCCTGGTTTTAGATCCTCTAGTTCAAATTGGAATCCTAGGCCGTCGGTTCAGAATTACGATACTCACAAATCAAGATCTAATGCTCCTAATACTCAAGTTAATATGGTGTCTACAAATCAAGATATAGATACTTCACACAGTTGTGTTGATGATCAATCTGCAGGAGCAGGAAATGGAAATAATGCTATGGAACAAGCACAAGCACTTATTGCTTAGTTTACCAATCAATTACAAGGTTTAAGCCAATCGCTTATGGATTCAGGTTCTGCTGCTCTCTCACCTCCTGTTCACCCTCCCAATTCAGGTACGCCAAATCTTATTCATCATACTTTAACCACATTGGAACCTGGCCTTACATTTTCTCGCCTAGTTTGGATTATTGATACTGGAGCCACATGCATGTCTGCTGTGATCTGTCATTATTTTCTGAAATTCAAACCATATCCCCTGTTTCTATCACACTGCCTAATTCATCTCACATAATTACTACTAGATCAGGCACAGTAAAAACTTTCTTCATCCTTTACTCTCACTTCTGTTCTATTTGTTCCATCTTTTCGATTCAATCTTCTAAGCATTAGTGCTCTTACACGTTCCACAAACTATTCTGTAACCTTTTATCATGATTCATATATCATTCAGGACCCTATTCAGGGATTGACGATTGGTAAAGGAGATCAATATGAACATTTGTACATCTTTGAATTACCTAATTCTACCCAGCACACACATTCCATTGTCACTTCATCTACTGTTAATGTCTCTGCTGTTA
Organism: Gynandropsis gynandra; assembly: GCA_036759665.1. Classification (NCBI taxonomy): domain Eukaryota; kingdom Viridiplantae; phylum Streptophyta; class Magnoliopsida; order Brassicales; family Cleomaceae; genus Gynandropsis; species Gynandropsis gynandra. The sequence goes on along the minus strand of CM071872.1, from coordinate 38,595,480 downwards.
CAACGTCCAATTGCAGCAGATGGCATCAAAGATTGGGTCATCCTTCTTCTTTGAAGATTCAATCAAGCTCTCTCAAAACAAATCCTACATTCATGCCTTCTTCTCACTCAATTGAGCACTGTCCTATTTGTCCTCTTGCAAAACAGAAAAGATTAAAGTTTCCTTCAGATCCTCATTTGTCTTCTTCTCCTTTTGATTTACTGCATTTGGATATTTTTTGGGGTCCTTTTCATGTTCCTACAGTTGAGGGTTTTAAATATTTTTTTACTATAGTTGATGATTGTTCTAGAGTTACTTGGGTTTACTTGTTAAGATCTAAAGATGAAGTCTCACAAAAATTCCTTGAATTTATTTCTTTGGTACAAACACAATATTCTACTCGTGTCAAAGCCATTAGATCAGATAATGCACCAGAACTTCGATTCACCTCTTTATTGACAAAACACGGGATACAACATTATTTTTCATGCCCTTACACTCCTCAACAGAATTCCGTAGTTGAAAGAAAACATCAACATATTCTAAATGTTGCTCGAGCTTTATTCTTTCAATCGAATATACCTTTAGTTTACTGGGGAGATTGTGTTCTCACTACAGTTATCTTATAAATAGAACCCCAACTTCTTTTCTAGGTTATAAGTCTCCTTTTGAAGTCCTTACACACACAAAACCAGATTATACTCATTTAAGGGTCTTTGGGTGTCTTTGTTACATTGGTACCCCTGTTTCTACACGTCACAAATTCACAGAGAGGGCACGATCTGCAGTCTTTCTTGGTTACCCTCCAGGTTACAAAGGATACAAAGTTCTAGATCTCCATACCAATCTGATATCCATCTCTAGAAATGTTATTTTTCATGAGAATATATTTCCTTTTCATAGTCCTAAACACACTACAACACCTTCCACAGATTTTTTTCTAGTTCTTCTACTCCTTTTCTATTCTATGATTCTTTCTCTTCTCTACCTTCTCATGATTCTTGTTCTCCAAAAAATACAGAGCCCACTGTGTCTGATCTTCCTTCACCTTCTGTTTCTTCTAATCCTATGGTTTTATTGGAAAATAATGACAGACCATGCAGACAAATAAAAGCTCCCAGTTATCTATCCGACTATCATTGTTACCATTTACTTCATCAATCTTCACCTAATATTTCCATGAAAACAGCGTATCCTATTTCATCCCATTTATCATACCACAACTTAAATCCACCACATAAACATTTTACCCTTACCATATCTACCCAAACAAAACCCACCTCATACACACAAGCAGCAAAATCTGAATCCTGGCGAAAAGCGATGAAACTTGAGTTGGATGCACTAACTCGCTCTAATACTTCGATAATATGTTCGTTGCCTCCTAATAAACGTGCTATTGGTTGTAAATGGGTCTTCAAGACCAAGTATAATGCAGATGGATCTATTGAACGTCATAAAGCACGTTTAGTGGCTAAAGGATACACGCAATTGGAAGGAATTGATTATTTAGACACTTCCAGTCCTGTGGCTAAGATGACAACAGTTCGTATTCTTTTATCTCTTGCTGCTGCAAACAACTAGCATTTATATCAAATGGATGTGTCTAATGCATTCCTCAATGGTGATTTATCCGAGGAAATCTACATGTCCATTCCACCAGGTTATTCAGACATTAAGGGGGAGCAGATTCCTCCGAATTCTGTATGTAAGCTACTGAAATCGATTTATGGTTTAAAGCAGGCTTCAAGGCAGTGGAATATAAAGCTTACTACAGTTTTGCTTTCGGCTGGTTTCAAACAATCAAAATCAGACACCTCCATGTTTGTTAAACGAAAAGCTACAACTATGGTTATAGTCCTTATATATGTTGATGACATTTTGATTACTGGGAATGATGAGGCTATGATTAATCATTTGAAACAGATTCTACATTCTCAGTTCAAGACTAAAGACCTGGGCAACCTGAAATATTTTTTGGGTCTGGAAGTAGCTCGATCTCACAGAGACCTCTACATATGTCAATGCAAATACACATTGGAACTTCTTGAGGAATTTGGACTGCTTGGTTGCAAGCCTGTTTCAAGGCCTATGGAGGTAAATCTTATTCTTTCTCAAGATTCTGGTGATTTGCTGGATGATGCTTCATTATACAGAAAGTTAGTTGGAAAGTTGATCTATTTGACTATTACTCGTCCGGATATCAGTTTTTCAGTCACTAAGTTATGTCAATACATGTCAAAACCTAGGAAAACTCATCTAAATGCAGCCATTCGAGTTCTAAGGTATTTGAAAACTTCACCAGCACAAGGGTTGCTATATCCGGCAGATTCTGATTTTCGATTATCAGCTTATACAAGATTCTGATTGGGCGGCTTGTCCAGATTCACGCCGCTCTGTTACTGCTTACTGTGTGTTTCTAGGTTCTACTCTAGTTTCTTGGAAATCAAAGAAACAACATACAGTTTCACGCAGTAGTGCCGAGGCTGAGTATCGATCGATGGCTCATACAACTTGCGAGCTTCTTTGGATTGCCTCTCTTTTATAGGAATTGGAGCTTCCTATTTCATTTCCTGTTACTCTGTTTTCAGATAGTCAGTCAGCGATACATATTGCCAATAATACGGTTAATCATGAACGCACAAAGCATATAGAACTCGATTGCCATTTTGTGAGGGATCAGATTAAACTTGGATTTCTTAAGCCTCTACATGTTAGATCACAGGAGCAAGTAGCGGACATGCTTACCAAATCAATATCTGCAGAACAGTTGCAACATCTTATGTCCAAGATGAGCATCATTGATCTTTATACTCCATGCTCATCTTGAGGGGGAGTTTTATTGTATACGTCGTCGTTTTGTTATACACGTTTCTGTTATTTTTCATGCTTTCAGTATTTTTTAGTTACTTAAATACCTGTATAAACGGTATTTTGATTAGTAAGTGAAAACCCCAAAAAATTGATTCCAAATTCTGTTTTCTCCTCTTTTCAATTCTCTCAAATTATTCATCTTCTTTCTTTGATTCTCTCTTTTTGGAGAGAATTTGTTAAATATTATAAAAATATTTTCAAAAAATATTATCGTACGTATATTTATAGAACATTGGATTGGATATGTATATGTATGTGGTAACGAGGGATAGCATTATTACGTTTCGACAGAGCTTTTGTTGTGAACATCGGTGATCTGATGGAAAGATGGACCAATGGATTATTCAGGTAAGTTAGTAAGTAAGTGTTCCCATTTTAATGGCTTCACATTATTCCCAAATCCAAACATTGTCTTTCCTTTGGATGATCACTTTAGGTCGACCTTGCATAGAGTCATTCGCGTCGGAAAGGAACGTTATTCGGTGAGACTTTATTCATTTTTATTTGTCAAAATCATATATATATATATATGTGTGTGTGAATCTATAAACAATATGTGTTGTTTATGTTATAAGGTGGCGTTCTTCTTAGACCCTCATCCAGACTGCATAGTGAAATGCTTGGAGAATTGTTGTAATGAAACTTGTCCACCAAGGTATCATTTGGATCATATTATTAATGTAATAATATTTATGAATTATATAAACACATAAGATTTGTGGGGCTTATATATTATGAATGTGTTGAGACAGATATGCACCCATTCGAGCAGAGGACTACTACAACACCCAATTCAGCCTTACCTATGCTTCTCCTCTCCTCACTGCCAAAACCCCTTAGACCTCCTTTTTTTATTATTATTATATATAATTCAAAATAACGAGTCTTTGAACTTGAATGTATTCGTGTGATTGTTATAAATAAACATAAATTTATGCGTAAATGTCTTATAATGATATAGTCTTTCGTATTTAGAAAAAAAACATTATCTCAGTCAAAATTAGGATATAAAGATTCGGCATATTTGATTCATGCAATATTTTGTGGCGTTGCAAGTAATAAATGTGAATGTTCTTCACAACCTTCATATAAAGATGTTTTGTTACACCAAGGTAGCTGGTAAGACTTATTAATTTCAACATTTGATATTTTTTAATTCATGTGTCAACCATGGATAATTTTATCGGAAATAACATCCCTAATTCATCTATATACTACGATCTTCAAATCTACTTTCATTCGTGATTGGTGCATAATTGTAAACATCATCTAATTGTTCTACAACGTGCATATGAGTTGTCATTGTACTCATATATTCACAATAATAAATCCAAATGTAGGAGTTTTCCCCGAAACCTTTCTTGCGTATCTAACTTCATTTCTACAAACACAACATGGCAATATCACTTACCTGTCCTTGCATATCCAAATTGGTTTATAACAAAAGTTACAAAACTCTCTTTGAATTCAGTAGAAACATTGTTTGTATCTGCGTCAAACTTCTCAAACATCCACCTTAGAAGTGACCAATATTTAAACTATTCGAAGACATTATATATGATTGAGTTTATATTATTTAGTTTTTTTAGATATGAGTGAGTTGATGCAATTACAAGGTCTCATGTAATATATATATATATATATATATATCCATAATTATCAATGCAATGACATTGTCAAAACAAATTTTAACACAATTGCTGATAGAAAATGAAGAAGAGGGAATGTGAAGAGACATAGTCCCACATTGGAAAAAGGAAAGTAATTAATATACTATATTATGCTTTCACCTCTTACATATTTGAATTATGACAAAGGCTCAAAGATGGGTTTTGGATTATGCATGTGAATAGGCCTTGGACATTTAACATATATATATTAAATGTCCAAGATACGCATTGGGCCTCTTGGGTCTTTGATTAAATCCGAATTTAATTTTTAAACTTAATTTTAATTTTTTCGGATTATGAACAGTCACAACAAAAGAGGCATAAACTTTGAGTTTGAATTGAAGAGACATAACCCTTAAGTTTGAACCGAAGAGACACAACCATTCCACCAACAATCACAACCTTATGAACAGACATGAATGTTCAAGGTTAACCGAATTTTGGCTTCTAAGTTCTCTATAGATAGAGACTTACCATTGAAGAAACGAATAACTCATTTCTTCTCTCTTCTGATAAAAAACAAACGTACAAAGTAGATTCGGCATAAGGCTATTATGTGATCGTTGAATCCTCTAGGCGGAAACAGATTCTATCTTAGGACACTACTTACAGGTCTTGATCGAACGTCGGTATTTATAGTTATTTTTTTCCGTTTCTAGTTGATTGTTTATCATATTATATTGATAGATTAAAGATTGTTCCAACAATCTAAGACAGAATTTGTCGCGTCTTATTCTTCAATAATCATGGAATAATCTATGTCGAAAAACAACCATGTTGAGAAACCTGAGAAGTTTCAGGGGAAAGATTTCAGGCGTTGGAAACAAAAAATGTTGTTCTACCTGTCAACCCTTCGAGTCGCTTATGTTCTCAATGCGAAGGCTCCTGAACCTTTCACAGAAAATGAAGGAGTGAGTCCTGAATAGAAGGCCGAAAGCGAGAAATCCATTCAAAGATAAAAAGGGAATGAGTTTAACTGCAAAAGCTATATTTCAAATGCTCTTGATGATTCACTGTATGATATATACGCTAAGTATAATACTGCACGTGAATTGTGGATGAGCATGGACAAAAAATACAAGACAGAAGTGGCTTCTTCAAAAAGATTTGTGACTGGTAAATTTCTAAACAAAATGATCGATGGAAAATCGGTTGTCAAGCAAGTGGAGGAATTACAAGTCATTATCCACGATTTAGATGAGGAAGGTATGACTTTACCATCTGTTTTCATAGAAGTACTTTCATTGAGAAGTTACCTCCTTCATGGAAGGATTTTAAAACTTATCTCAAACATATAACCGTGGATATGAGTCTTGAAGAGTTGGTTCCAAACTCCGTGTTGAAGAGAACCATCGCATTGGTGACAAGGCAAATATGGCTGCCATGGAAGCAAATGCTAACATGGTTGAAATGAAGTCGAAGAGGAAAAGGTTTGGGAAGAAACGAGATACACATGCTGGAAAGCTCGCCCCGAGGAAACAATAGTTCAAGAAAACTCTGAGAATAAGGGCTATTCTAAATTGTTGGGTGTATGGAAAAAGTGGACAGAAAATAAAGGATTGCTACCACAAAAAGAGTCGGCCCGAAGGTAGTTTTGTAAAAACTAACAATCAAGCAAATGTAATTGAAAATTAATTCATTGTGGTTGTTGAAGCGAACATGGTCACCAACACAATAGATTGGTGGATAGACACTAGGACTACCATGCATGTATGTTCGGCTAGAGAATTGTTCTCCATATATCAAAAAAATCAAAGTGAAAATCTATACATGAGAAATGAAGCAATAGCAAAGATCGAAGGCAAAGGAAAAGTAATCCTGAAATTAAATTTGGGAAAAGAACTTGTGTTAGGAAATGTTTATCACGTTCCTTCTATTCGTAAGAATCTTGTTTCTGGTCATGTTCTTAGTAACAGAGGTTTCAAATTAGTGTTTGAGTCAGACAAGTTTGTAATCTCCAAGGGAGGAAAATTTTTGGGTAAGGATTACCTAAATGAGGGACTCTTCAAGTTGAATGTTGTACTGCATGTATCTGATGCTATTAATAAAAACACAACCACAAGCGTTGCTTTTATGTATATGACCGAATCATCATATCATCATCTTCTTTATGGCATTGTAGACTAGGACATGTAAATTTTCGTTCCTTGCAAAGAATGGTAAATTTAGGTCTTTTACCAAAATGTTCAATGAAAATAAAAGGGAAATGTGAGATTTTTATGGAATCAAAGTACACAAATCATCCACATAAATCTGTGGAAAAATCGAATGAAATACTTGTTAAGTTCATTCGGATTTATGTGATTTCCAAGCAACTCCGAGTAGAGGAGGGAAAAACTATTATATAACATTCATTGACGATTATAGTAAGTATTGTTATGTATATTTGATACGTACCAAAGATGAAGCTTTGAGTATGTTCAAAC
>CM071872.1:38572301-38587935 GCA_036759665.1 Gynandropsis gynandra | reverse complement strand
GCTAACATGGCTGAGATGAAGTCGAAGAGGAAAAAGTTTGGAAAGAAACGAGATACACATGCTGGAAATCTCGCCCCAAGGAAACAAGAGTTCAAGAAAACTCTGAGAATAAGGGCTATTCTAAATTGTTGGGTGTATGGAAAAAGTGGACAGAAAATAAAGGATTGCTACCACAAAAAGAGTCGGCCCGAAGGTAGTTTTGTAAAAACTAACAATCAAGCAAATGTAATTGAAAATTAATTCATTGTGGTTGTTGAAGCGAACATGGTCACCAACACAACAGATTGGTGGATAGACACTGGTGCTACCATGCATGTATGTTCGGCTAGAGAATTGTTCTCCATATATCAAAAAAATCAAAGTGAAAATCTATACATGAGAAATGAAGCAATAGCAAAGATCGAAGGCAAAGGAAAAGTAATCCTGAAATTAAATTTGGGAAAAGAACTTGTATTAGGAAATGTTTATCACGTTCCTTCTATTCGTAAGAATCTTGTTTCTGGTCATGTTCTTAGTAACAGAGGTTTCAAATTAGTGTTTGAGTCAGACAAGTTTGTAATCTCCAAGGGAGGAATATTTGTGGGTAAGGGTTACCTAAATGAGGGACTCTTCAAGTTGAATGTTGTACTGCATGTATCTGATGCTATTAATAAAAACACAACCACAAGCGTTGCTTTTATGTATATGACCGAATCATCATATCATCATCTTCTTTATGGCATTGTAGACTAGGACATGTAAATTTTCGTTCCTTGCAAAGAATGGTAAATTTAGGTCTTTTACCAAAATGTTCAATGAAAATAAAAGGGAAATGTGAGATTTTTATGGAATCAAAGTACACAAATCATCCACATAAATCTGTGGAAAAATCGAATGAAATACTTGTTAAGTTTATTCGGATTTATGTGATTTCCAAGCAACTCCGAGTAGAGGAGGGAAAAACTATTATATAACATTCATTGACGATTATAGTAAGTATTGTTATGTATATTTGATACGTACCAAAGATGAAGCTTTGAGTATGTTCAAACTATACAAAGCGGAAGTTGAAAATCAACTTGACAAAAGAATAACCTGATTTCACCCAATTTTAACTCGATTTCACCCAATGTCACCGATTTCAGCTCAATTTCATCTAGTGTTGACTCAATTTCACCTAATTTTAACCCAATTTCACCATTTTAACTCGATTTTCACCCAATTTAACCTAATTTCACCCAATTTTAACTCGATTTCACACGATGCCACTGAATCTCAGCCTGATTTCACCCAATATCACTGAATTTCAACTTGGTAAATTGGGTGAAATCGAGTTAAAATTAAGTGAAATCGGATTAAAATTGAGTGAAATTCTGTGAATTGGATTAAATTAGGTTGAAATTCGGTGAAATTGGATGAAATCGAGTTAAAATTGGGTGAAATCATGTTAAAAATCGATGAAATGAAGGTGAAATTGGTTGAAATCGGGTTGAATTTCGATCAAATTGAGTTAAAATTGGGTTAAATTAGGTTGAGATTCGGTGAAATTGAGTTTAAATTAACTGAAATTGGGTGAAAATTGGGCGAAATTGAGTTTAAATTAGGTGAAATCGAGTAATTAGGTGAAATCGGGTTGAAATCCTGTTAAATTGAGTGAAATCGAGTTGAAATTAGGTGAAATCGGATTAAAATTGAGTGAAATTCTGTGAATTGGATTAAATTAGGTTGAAATTCGGTGAAATTGGATGAAATCGAGTTAAAATTGGGTGAAATCATGTTAAAAATCGATGAAATCAAGGTGAAATCGGTTGAATTTCGATGAATTTCGATGAAATTGAGTTAAAATTGGGTTAAATTAGGTTGAGATTCAGTGAAATTGAGTTTAAATTAACTGAAATTGGGTTAAAATTGGGTGAAATTGAGTTGAAATTAGGTGAAATCGAATAATTAGGTGAAATCGGGTTGAAATCCTGTTAAATTGAGTGAAATCGAGTTAAAATTGAATGAAATCGGGTTAAAACTGGGTGAAACCGAGTTGAAATTAGGTGAAATCAAGTAATTAGGTGAATTCGGGTAAATTAAGTGAAATCGAGTTAAAATTGGGTGAAAATCGGGTTAATGAAGAATTCTACTTCAGATTCTTTTAAATTAGAAGAATTTTTTTTATTGAATTCTTGAAAGTTGATGATACAAGTGGCCAAGGACTATTTGAAGTGTTGCCAGAGATGTGTTAAAATTCTTAGATCTTGATATCGATAATGTTAGAGGTCAAGGATATGATAATGGATCTAACATGAAAGGAAAAAACCAAGGTGTACAAAGAAAACTTCTAGATATAAATCCTAGAGCATTTTATACTTCATGTGGTTGTCATAGTTTGAATTTAATTTTATGTGATATAGCAAACACTTCTGTAAAAGCAAGAGATTTCTTTGGAGTAGTTCAACGTTTGTATACATTATTTGCTAATTCTACAAAGAGATGGAATATTTTGAAAGAAAATGTGAAAGGGTTAACTCTAAAAGCATTATCAACGACAAGATGGGAAAGTCGCGTTGAAAGTATCAAAGCTGTGAGATTTCAAATAGCTGAATTACGAGAAGCTTTACTACAAGTAGCGGATACTGATAACGATGCTAAAATACAACGTGAAGCTAATTCATTAGCTATAAATGAATTAAGTACTTTTGAATTTTTATTATCTACGATTATTTGGTTTGATATATTGCATGCGGTGAATTTGGTTAGTAAACAGTTACAGTCACAAGATATGTTATGAGATGTTGCTATGGTTGAGATACAAAGGTTGGCTTCATACTTGGAAATTATAGAGAAATTGGATTTGCTAGTGCAGTGATTACTGCGAAAGAAATTGCACTTGAAATTGATATTGATCATGTATTTTATCCAAAACATGTGGTACGTAGAAAAAAACATTATAATGAGATTGATAGTCATGAAATAACATTGTCTCTAGAAGAAACCTTTAGAATTGAATATTTCATATGTATAGTTGATCAAGCTATTGCTTCTTTGGATAAAAGATTTGAACAATATAAATTCTATGATAGTATCTTCGATTTTATGTTAAACTCAACTAAGCTACTATCATTTAATGATATAGATATTAAATTTCATTGTAATAATCTTGAAAATTCTCTTAGAAAGGATGATTTATTAGATATCAATGGATATGAGCTTTTTGTTGAGTTAAAGTTACTTAGAGAATTTTTACCAAATGAAAAGATAGGAACAATTGCTTTATTAGAATTATTGAAACGGTATAATTGTTTTCCGAATCCAATAATTGCGAATAGAATCTTATTGACTATTCCAATTACTGTTGCTTCTGCAGAAAGAAGTTTTTCGAAGCTCAAATTATTGAAGTCGTACTTGCGAACCACTATGTCACAAGAAAGATTGAATGGATTAGCTTTGATGGCAATTGAAAGCAGACTCCTAAAAGATTTAGATGTGGAAAGTTTGATCGACTGTTTCATTTCAAAACATGCAAATAAAATAGTTCTTTTCAAATTAATGTTGTAAATATTTATTGCATGTAAAGAAAATTTTTTAGTATCGAATATTTCGTTTCAAAAGGATCTATTTTAATTTTATTGTACAGGTTTTCTTCTCTAATTGACTCGGCCCTTCTCACAACTAAAAGTGAGAAACGAATAATAATATTAGGAAACGTTTGTGTAATGGCACAAGATTTCAAATTACAATTTAGGCACAAAAACATTCCCTACAAAACAGATTTGTGTGTATTTAGGCAGGCACAGTATAATATGAGATAAGATAGATATGTCCAATTAGTTATGTCCCATGATGAGTTTCTGTCGTAAATCCAATGCGACCAAAAGTCTTCCATTGATTGCTTCTCCGACCATTACGCCCACATTGTTTTTCTTTTTTTTTTTGGGGTAAATAATCCCCCACATATTTGTTTTTATGATCGGTTGAATTATATACTAATTAATTACTAAAAAGTATGATATTTTATAATTGACACGTGGGAATAACAAAAAAGGCAGTGGGGGCTGAATTTGGTTGACAATTCCTCGAAAGGCTAAACGATTTCCCACAGACACTCTTATCCCTTTATAAATAAAATCTCCATTTTTTTTTATTTAAAACCAAAAAGACCCAAAATTGAAATCTGCCCTCAATTCTCTTTGCCAGAATCTACGTGATAGAATCGGTGAATCATGGACGGAGGAGTCGATCAGCTTGCCGACGAGAGGAACAAGGCTGAGTTCGGTGTCGACGACATGAAGATCGTCTGGGCAGGTTCTCGCCATGCGTACGAGGTTTCTGATCGGATATCCCGCCTTGTGGCCAGCGATCCGGTGAATTTCTCTCTTAATGTTTGATTATCCATGTGTGGGATCTGTGAATTTCGTTGTTATGTTGGATTATCCATGTGTTGGATCTGTGAATTTCGCTGTTATGTTGGATTATCAATGTGTGGGATCTGTGTATTGTGATCGTCAGTTGTTCCGGAAGGACGATAGAGCAGTGATGAGTAGGAAGGAGTTGTTTAAGAACACATTGAGGAAAGCAGCCCATGCGTGGAAGAGGATCGTCGAGCTTCGTCTCTCCGGTATGCCTTTCCTTCTTTTCTCTTCTCTATCATCCAAACCTCTCATCCACCATGGTTTTTGTGAACAGAGGAAGAGGCTGCTAGACTGAGGTTCTTCGTCGATCACCCCTCTTTTCTTGATCTACATTGGGTAATTCCTCCTCTTTTTGGTCTGTGTGTCTTCGTAGGGAATGTTTCATTAGGTTGATGGTTGTTCTGCTTGGTCGTAGGGAATGTTTCATTAGGTTGATGGTTGTTCTGCTTGGTCGTAGGGAATGTTTGTGCCAGCCATCAAGGGTCAGGGCACAGAGGAGCAGCAGAAGAAATGGTTGGCGCTGGCCAATAGGATGCAGATCATTGGGTGCTATGCGCAAACTGAGCTGGGCCACGGCTCCAATGTTCAAGGCTTGGAGACCACCGCCACTTTTGATCCTCAGACGGATGAGTTTGTCATTCACAGCCCAACTCTGACTTCATCCAAAGTGAGTTAAGACTTTTATTAGAGTTGAGTGATATCTTAAGGCCAAGACTTGTATTGGGTTTGTAAGATCTCATGTGTATCATCAATTTGTTGGATAGTGGTGGCCTGGTGGCCTCGGAAAAGTTTCTACACATGCTGTTGTTTATGCCCGTCTCATAACCAATGGTCAAGACTATGGCGTCCACGGTGAGTCCTATCCCATGGTTTGGATCATCATACTCATTCCCTCTTGACTGCTGACACCTTCTATCTTCAGGATTCATCGTGCAACTACGCAGTCTGGATGATCATTCTCCTCTTCCTGGCATCACGGTTGGTGATATCGGCACAAAGTTTGGAAATGGAGCATATAATTCAATGGACAATGGCTTTCTTACGTTTGATCACGTGCGAATTCCGAGGGATCAAATGCTCATGAGGTTCTCTTTCCTCTCTATTATTACCCTTTGGTCAGATGTGAATGAATCAGCCTTTCCTCATGCTTTAGACTGATTGATGGATGGTTGTGGATTTTGTGGTCTCAAGGCTATCAAAAGTGACAAGGGAAGGAAAGTACGTAGCGTCGGATGTTCCAAGACAACTGGTTTACGGCACAATGGTGTATGTGAGACAAACAATCGTGGCCGATGCTTCCAATGCGCTGTCTCGGGCAGTCTGTATAGCTACAAGGTACAGTGCTGTCCGGAGGCAGTTTGGGTCGCAGAATGGTGGTCTGGAGACACAGGTTATCGATTATAAAACACAGCAGAATAGGCTGTTCCCGTTGCTGGCATCTGCATACGCCTTTCGATTTGTGGGGGAGTGGCTGAAATGGCTGTACACGGATGTAACTCAAAAGCTGCAGGCCAACGATTTCTCGATATTGCCAGAGGCTCATGCGTGCACTGCCGGATTGAAGTCTCTCACAACCTCTGCCACTGCGGATGGAATCGAAGAATGCCGTAAGTTATGTGGTGGACATGGTTATTTGGTCTGCAGCGGACTCCCCGAACTCTTCGCTGTCTATGTGCCTGCCTGCACGTACGAAGGAGATAACGTTGTGCTGCTTTTACAGGTCCAGTTTCAGCCTTTTTCTTACTCCTCATTCATATTCCATCCTCCTAAATATTTCCATTAATGGCTTTCAGGTGGCGAGATTTCTGATGAAGACGGTCTCCCAGCTGGGTTCAGGAAAGCCTCCCGTGGGGACTACGGCTTATATGGCTCGGGCTCAACACCTCTTGCAGTGTCGCTCTGCCGTCCAAACGGGTAAAAGTCCCACTGCTTTCTGTTTTCCAGAATTTGGAGTTTTCTTTTCGATTGAGAAAGCGACGGGTCCAATGAGGGTAATGTTGTTTCTCTCTGTGTGGTGTGCAGCTGAGGATTGGCTAAACCCTAGTGTGGTCCTGGAGGCTTTCGAAGCGAGATCCATCCGAATGGCCGTCGCTTGTGCCAAACATTTGACCAAGTTTGATAATCCCGAACAAGGTAACAACTTTGTTAATTGTTGATATCCGAATGAATGGATGGATATAAAACTTCCCGTCTTCCCTCTCCTCCTTAGGATTCGCAGAGCTCTCGGGTGATTTGGTTGAAGTTGCGGTTGCGCACTGCCAGTTAATCGTGGTATCAAAGTAAGCATCTTCTTCTTCTTCTTCTTCTTCTTCTTCTTTGGTGGAATCTCGTCTCGTAACGGTACTTTCGTCGGTTCAGGTTCATCGAGAAACTGCAACAAGAGATTGCGGGAGAGGGCGTGAAGAAACAACTCGAGAACCTCTGTTATGTCTACGCCCTCCATCTTCTGCACAAACACCTCGGGGATTTCGTGGGCAACGGCTGCATCACAGCCAAGCAAGCCTCCCTGGCCAATGATCAACTGAGAAGCTTGTACTCGCGGCTTCGTCCCAACGCGGTGGCACTTGTGGATGCCTTCAACTACACCGACCATTATCTCGGGTCGGTGCTGGGCCGCTACGACGGCAACGTCTACCCGAAGCTCATGGAAGAAGCGTGGAAGGATCCTTTGAATGATTCTGTGGTCCCAGACGGCTATCAAGAATACGTACGACCTCTCCTCAAGCAGCAACTCCGCACCGCCCGCCTCTGAACCACAAATGTTACAACTTAATAACGCCCTTTCATACCATCATTCTTCTATTATTATCATATGATTTAAATATTATAGTTAATTATTTTACCTATCTTTTTATTAAATACTATAGTCAATCATATGATATTATTAATACATACATCTCAAAAACTAATTTCATATATATGGGTCTAAAATTTGTATCTTGATCGATGTGTGATAATTTATTATAATTTTTTCCTTACGTTTAGATTCGATTCTGAAGCGTGGACATCGTAATCGGTATCCAATATCGGTATATTCAAATCATCATATATATATATATATATACCATTCTAAAGTTCATCTTTTAATCCATATGGAATACATCTCTTCCGTGTGTATATATATAAGTGTGTAAAACGTGTCAAGGCTTTGTAGGCCGACGTGGTCAATGACGTAAAACAAAAGAGCATAACTCTAAAAAGATTGGGAAAAACCACAAAACAACAAAAGGTTTATTTATTTTAATTCATAAATGTATATATCTATATATATATATATTATTAAAAATAATAGTAGGGAATGCAAATATCAAAACTCTTGGTGGTTAAGTGCATTGTATATAAATATTAGAAAGTCACCGACCTCTTTCGTCTCTTCAATCCAATAATTATTATCACATTGAACACCCTTCACACATTTCATATGCAATGGCGACTGAGTCGGAGATGAAGAACATGAAGCATAAACACATCTCCAACTCCACACATCGTCCGAGCTTCCGAGGGGTCAGAATGCGACAATGGGGAAAATGGGTGTCGGAAATCAGAGAGCCCAGAAAGAAGTCCAGAATATGGCTCGGCACTTTCTCCACGCCCCAGATGGCCGCGCGTGCCCACGACGTCGCCGCTTTGGCTATCAAAGGCGCCGCCGCCCACCTCAACTTCCCTGAGCTCGCCTACCATCTCCCCCGTCCCGCTAGCTCTGACCCCAAAGACATCCGGGCTGCGGCGGCCGCTGCTGCGGCGGAGGTCAACCAGCCTCCGCGGTCTCCGGCGAGCACGATGACGTCATCCCCGTTGTCGGGCGTGGCTGCTGACGACGCCTTCAGCGACCTCCCGGATCTCATGCTCGCTGACATGACCCACAAACTGGATGGCTTCTGGGATTCCTTGTCCTACGAAGAACCCTTTTTTCCTGGACAGCTATCAGAGATAGTTTAGTTCGGTCCCTCCGGGAATATTCAGGCAGAAGGACGGAGGCGACATTGCCGGTAAAGGAAGTCCGACGAGTTCCCGGTGAGATGGAAACGGTGCCGTTTTGTTCGTAAAATACGTGTGGCAAGTCCAATGAGTGATGTGTAAGTAAAGCCTCTTTGTTTTGTTTGTACAACAAATACGATCTTATTTTTTGTTTTTTGTCCACTGCGTTTTATTTTCCTTCTAAATTCATCTATTTTTCATTGTCCTCATTGGACTTTATGATATATATATATATATATACACATAAGGTATGTGTACTATAAATAATCTCAATTACAATAATGATGCGTGGATATTTGTATAATGAGGGTTTACTCGGCGGTGATCTAACTGAGAATATACGATTACAAGTTAGTTCATTTAAGAGTGTAAGAAAGGCAAAGGGGTAAAAGAGGAAAAGGGTATAAATGTTCCAATACAAACTTTATGGCCATTTCTGTAATTTTTTAACTTTTCTCTCTTTTTTTTAACGTCATTCGCCCTTGAAAAGTTGGCTGTGAAAGGACTTCGTGGGGCCATTTATTTATTAAGAAATTTAATGTATGTTTAGTTAGTACTGATTTTCGTTATCATTTCACATTTTTGTCTTTTTCAGTTAGACTTATGCTAACTACTTTTTATTTTTATTTTTATTATATCAAAATAAAGTTTCCTTTTTATTAACAAAAAAATAAAATGTGAGATCAAGTAGTAACAGCAATTCTTATAAGTACAAATATTCAAGATGCCCGAGCGAGCAACATTTCTCAGTCTATACGGGTAGTTCACAAGCAGCCCAAGCATAGGCCTAGGGCACCACAATAATATTCTATTTTAGGGGCACCAGATACAAGAATGTATCGTAGTGTGGTGGTTGTTGCGTGCCGTCATATATTGCTTGTCCCGAGTTCGATCCGCAGCAGGGGCACCATTTTTTTATCTCCGTTTGGGGCCTCCAATATTTCAGGCACGGCCTCATTCAATATGTACGGGTCAGCTAACTCTCTCACAGTACGCATAGACAATGTCACTCAGTCCGTATAGGTAATTCAGACAGAAGGTCTCCCTCACTAGAACAAGAACATGATGAGTTGCAGAGGATCTTCTTTAACAACTTCAGTAGTCAATACATTCAAGAATAAGTCAAGATTGAAGGCCGTTAAACAAGATAACAGATTCACTATCTTGAATTCTTTATCAGCCTAAACATTGTATTCCATTATCTATAAATAGAGGATGTATAGGTTGATGATGAATATGCAAAATACAATTTTTGAAATGCAGTTTTTCTTCTTCAATTCTCCTTATTTCTGTTTTCAAACTCTAAAAGTTCACATAGTATCAAAGCTTTGATTCAGAGCAAATCTTATTCATAAATCATGGCAGGAAGCCAAGTGATGATCACAAATCAGAATCAATTCCCATTCCCGATTCATATCAACATATCCAATTTTGTAACCATAAAACTTTCAGATACCAACTTCCTCTTCTGGAAAGCTCAATTTGAATCTCTTCTCCGGAGTCATAAGTTGCTTGGTTTCATTGATGGATCGATACAAGAACCATCTACGATAGTTCAAGAAGTTAAAGATGGAACAATAACATAAATTCATAATCCAGAACATGATTCTTGGATGCAAACAGATCAGTTTATCATGTCATGGATCATAGGCACCTTATCAGATGATGTATTCAGCCATGTGATAGGTAAAAATTCAACAATGGAGGTATGGAATTGCCTAAAGAATCATTATATTCAGAGATCAGTTGCAAGAGATTTTGATTTGTTAGCTTCATTACAGCTTTTAACCAAAGAGGGGAAGACATTACCTGAATATCTTAGCCAGTTTAAGGCTATATGTGATAAGCTGGATTCAATTTGAAAACCATTGCAAGAACCAATGAAAATTTTTAGATTACTGCATGGATTAGGCAAAGAATATGAAGCTTTTACAATATTGATTCAAACATCAATGCATAAACCTCCAATACCTACGTATGAAGATGTAGTTTCTCAGTTAAACAGTCTTGTTCTTGGTCATACTTCAACCCAGTTTGCTAATGTTTCTCAGCATATAGCCTTCCGAGCTCAAACAGGTTATAATCAGCCTAGTTATAATACTCAAAATCAAGGTTATGGGAAGAGATACTTCAATAACAGAGGAGGTAGAACGATGTACAGAGGTAACAGAAACTACACTACCAGAGAAAGAGGGTTTTCTCAACAGCTTTATTCCTCTCAAATTCAGAAGCTACCTAGTTCAAATGATAATCTGTTTAATAGCAATAATTCACAGCATTCTTTCTTGAGATCTTTGTGTCAGATCTGTGGTAAGACAAGCCATGAAGCATTAAGATGTTGGCATCGCTTTGATAATGCCTTTCAAAGCAAAGAAATACCGCAAGCACTCACAGCAATTCAAATGGATCAACAATCACAAACAAAATGGTATCCTGATTCTGGTGCATCTGTACACATTACAAATTCCACACATCATCTACAAAATGCAACACCATATACTGGAACAGAGAATGTGATGATTGGTGACGATTCTTTCCTTCCAATCTCACATGTAGGATCTGCATCAGTATCAACAACAGAAGGTATTTTGCCAGTTAATCAAGTTTTGGTTGTTCTTTCTATTGCTAAATCATTGCTTTCAGTTTCAAAACTTACACAAGACTATCCTTGTGAAGTTATTTTTTATGCTAATGGTGTTTTTGTGAAGGATCTAATATCTCAGAAAATCTTGGCCAAAGGAAACAAGCATGATGGAATCTACATGCTGCAATCAACAGATTTTAAAGCTTTTTATTCTACCAGACAGAGTACTACCTCATATGATGCTTGGCATCAAAGATCGGGTCATGCTAATAACAAAATCTTGCAAGAACTTAGTAAAATAGACTTCATTAAAATCAGTGAACCATCTTCCAATTTGTGTGAATTATGTCAAATTGCTAAAAGTAACAGATTGCCATTTTTTAATGCTAAATATCAAGCTAATGAACCTTTAGAAAGAGTTCATTGTGATCTATGGGGTCCTGCTTCAACATCATCAGTATAGGGGTTCATATTCTATGTTATATTCATTGATAATTTTTCAAGATTTACTTGGTTCTATCCTTTAACATACAAGTCAGATTTTTACAATGTGTTTGTGTCTTTTCAAAAGATGGTAGAGAATCAACTTTCTTGTAAAATTAAGATGTTTCAGAGTGATGGGGTGGAGAATTCAACAGCAGATTGTTTCAACAACATCTTATACAACATGGGATTAAACATCTGATATCATGTCCTCACACACCACAACAAAATGGTTTGGCTGAACGGAAGCATCGCTATCTGACATAATTAAGTTTGGCAATGATGTTTCAATCCAAAATGCCGCTCAAATATTGGGTAGAAGCCTTTTACACAGCTAATCATATCAGTAATCTCTTACCCAATTCTTCCTTATCCAATAAAGTTCCATTTACAATGTTGTTTAAAAAACCTGTTGATCTCACTTATCTTCGAGTCTTTGGAAGTTGTTGCTGCCCTTGCCTTAGACCTTATACACAAAACAAGCTGGAACCAAGATCATTGAAGTGTGTATTTGTAGGTTACAATGACAAGTTCAAGGGCTATCGCTGTTTATTTCCACCTACTGGTAAGGTTTTTATCACCAGAAATGTGATCTTTGATGAAACATATTTTCCTTTTCAGGATTGTTATAGTTACTTAGTTCCTTCAGCAAACACATTTCTCACAAAAGCTTGGCAACTGAGTTATGAATCTTCAATTAAGTTGCCTTCTGAAATCCCTGTTTCTTCAAGGTATCAGACTCCTTCCTCTGTTTTTGAACCATCTTCTAACAATATTTCAGAATCAGATCCTCATCTGTTCAATTCAGAGGTATCAGTTCCAAATATTCAAGATGCCTGAGCGGGCAACATTTCTTAGCCCGCACGGGTAGCTCAAGATAGAGGAACTGATGTCTCTGTAATTGGATAAAATTCTTTAAATCAACATTCTATGATCACTAGAAGCAAATCTGACATTGTTAAACCGAATCCCAAATATATCATGCTTGCAATTTCAGATATACCTCAGGAACCTAAATCTATTAAGACTGCTCTAAAACACAGTGGATGGATGGTATCAAACAATGTTATCTGAAATGGATGCCTTAAAATTTAACAACACTTGGACCTTAGTACCATATTCTGTTGATATGAATGTTTTGGGTTGCAAGTGGGTCTTTAAGACAAAACTTAATGCTAATGGTTCATTAAACATGTTAAAATCTAGGTTAGTTGCTAAAGGGTATCACCAAGAAGAGAGTGTTGATTACTTAGAAACATTCAGTCCAGTGGTTAAGACTGCTACTATTAGAACTGGTTTATCTGTTGCAGTGGTAAATCATTGGTCTTACTTTCGACAATTAGCTGGAGGTTTACAGTATCTTACGCTTACTCGTCCTGATATTAATTATGCTTTAAATCTTATTTGTCAAAGGATGCATGAACCTACTATTTCAGATTATATCTTACTTAAAAGGATTTTAAGATATGTTAAAGGTACAATACAATTAGGTTTACATATTCATGAAAACAACAAACTTAATCTGGTTGCCTTTAGTGATAGTGACTGGGCAGGATGCTTGTCTACTCGTCGTTCTACAACTGGGTTTTGTATTTTTCTTGGTTCTAACTTGATCTCATGGTCAGCTAAGAGACAACCAACTGTTTCTCGATCATCAACTGAGGCAGAATATAGGGCTTTAACTTCCACAACAACAGAAATAACTTGGCTGAACTTTATTCTTCGAGCTCTTGGAATCTCACAATCAGGAGCTGATGTTCCACATTGTGATAATTTATATGCTACTTTTCTTACAACTAATCCTAAGTTCCATGGTCGATCAAAACATATTGAAATTGATTACCATTTTGTCCGTGAAAAAGTAGCTCTAGGATCTGTTATCATCAAGCATATTTCTAACACTTTGCAAATTGTAGATATCTTTACAAAATCATTACCGAGAGAACAATTTATTAATCTTCGGAACAAACTGAATGTTAAGTTACCGCCAACCATCAATTTGAAGGGGAGTATAAGTCCAAATATTCAAGATGCCCGAGCGGACAACATTTCTCAGCCTGCACGGGTAGCTCAAGATAGAGGCATCTCACTCAATATGCACGGGTCAGCTAACTCTCTCACAGCACGCACGGACAATGTCACTCAGCCCGCGTAGATAACTCAGACAGAAGGTCTCCCTCACCAGAACAAGAACATGATCAGTTGCTGAGGATCTTCTTTAACAACTTCAGCAGTCAATACATTCAAGAATAAGTCAAAATTGAAGGTCGTTAAACAAGATAACAGATTCACTATCTTGGGTTTTTATCAGCCTAAACATTGTGTACCATTATCTATAAATAGAGGATGTATAGACTGATGATGAATATGCAAAATACAATTTTTGAAATGCAGTTCTTCTTCTTTAATTCTCCTTAATTCTGATTTCAAACTCTAAAAATTCACAATTCTTTTATAATCGCACAAACGTAAACGTTAAATTCTTTTAATAATAGTCTATAAATACATAACAATGGTAGATATATTAAATGTAAAAGACAAATATGATATGATTTTGATCTATAAAATTATAAATAGATGTTGAAAATGAACTAAAATCCATAATCAACATGAATTGACAAATTAATCAAACACAATTAACAATAAAGGTGAGTATTTAATATACATTTTTATGTGATTTTAAAAATTACAATGAATTATCAAACAATATTAATAAAAATTTTCTATTATTTTATTAATTTTGAATTATCGTTCGATTCATATTATTTTTAAATGGATGTTACTAAATGCTTTATTTTAAATAATAGTTGATCAAACAATTGAATGATCCTAATAACACCATCCTCCTCTATAAAAATTAAATCTTTTATTTAGAAAATAACTTAATCTATTGTAAAAGAAATAGAACAATATTAAGAGAAGAGAGCAGGAGAGAGGAGGAGATAATTCTTATTGAAGAATGATTCTCAAGTGTACATTTACAAATGAAGTTGCCTCTATTTATAGGCTTACAAGGATAGATGAAGAGACAAAACAATGTAGATAAATAGATAGAATTGTCATAATCACATAGGATTAATGATGGACAAAATACGAAGAGTTTAGAATCTCAAAAGACATTCAGATAATAATTATTTCATAATAAAAACATACACTAGAGCAACGATTTATGATCAAGGACCATCAAAGTTGGGCCACCAAATTGTTAGGCATTTGTTTTGAGATTGTTTATCACGTCATAAAGTAAACAAGGCAGTGATCGTATCTCACAAAGATGAGTGAACCATGAAGGGTTATTACACTTATATAGATATATCAATAGAGAATATAGCATAAAAAATATCTAAATATTTTATTTTAGTATATAAAACATGAATTATAATTTTCAACCTAAAAAATTTAAATTTATATTTTTTTGTCTTAAAAATACTAATTTTAGGATATGACTAAAGGAATATAGTATAAAAAATATCCAACTATTTTATTTTAGCCTATAAAATATGAATTATAATTTTCAACCTTAAAAACCCAAACTTATATTTTTTCCATAAAAACACTAACTTTAGGATATGATAAAATGAATATAGCATAAAAAATATCCAACTATTTTATTTTAGTCTATAAAACATGAATTATTATTTTCAACCTAAAAATCCCAAATTTATATTTTTTCCTTAAAAACACTAACTTTAGGATATGATTAATTTGATAAATTTGTGTTTTTTTAGACAACACTTAAAAATTCAAAGAGTTAAAATATGATTTAGTGTTTTTGTTTGTGTATGTATATGATTAATTTGATAAGTTTGTATTTGTTTAGACAAAATGTAAAAATTCAAAATTGTTAGGTTCAAATTAATAATTTGTGTTTTATAGGCAAAAATTAAAAACTTTGGTATTTTCTAAACTATATTTCTAAAGTTAGTGTTTTTAAGGAAAAAAAATAATTTTGAGTTTTTTTAGGTTAAAGATAATAATTCATGTTTTATAGGCTAAAATAAAATAGTTTGATATTTTTTATGCTATATTCCTTATGATTAATTTGATAAATTTGTGTTTTTAAGACAACACAAAGAGTTAAAATATGATTTAGTGTTTTTGTTTGTGTATGGATATGATTAATTTGATAAGTTTGTGTTTTTTAGACAAAATATAAAAATTCAAAATTTTTAGGTTCAAAGTAATAATTTGTGTTTTATAGGCAAAAATT
>CM071872.1:38495048-38569617 GCA_036759665.1 Gynandropsis gynandra | reverse complement strand
TATTATTGCATAAACTTTATTCAAATAAAGAGAACTAAAATAAAACCAACATTACTTAGAAAATAAACATAATTCATAATATTGAAATAAATAAAAAAAATAAAAATCTTCTTGAACTATTCTGAGCTCCTCCATCTTGAGGGTGGATAAAAAAAGCGACAACAACGGGGGACATCAGATCAACAACGTCCTCCAAAATCTTGGTGGAGTCATCGACAACGTTTTTATCTTCAAAAAAATTATGATCAGGAAAATGTGCCCGTAATCGTATTATTTGTGCAAGTAATCTCGCAAAAGCCAAATTACGAGATGATAATAAGCACACGTGTGACCATCTTGTTGAAGCATCAATTAATACCATGAAATATCGAAATGATCCACACGGTGGATGAATCGGGCCACATATATCACCGTGAATTCTTTCTAGAAATGATAATGATTCATTTCTTATTTTTGCTGAAGAGGGTCTTGTTATTAGTTTTCCCTTTGAGCAATCAACACAAGAAAATTCATTGGTTTGAAAAATCTTCTGGTTTTTCAATGAATGACCACATGAATTTTCAATAATTTTTCGCATCATCGTTGAACCGGGATGGCCTAACCGGTCGTGCCAAACTTTGAAATGATTTACAACATCAGTAAACTTCGGGTTTACTGTATTATATGCTTCAATCATCTCAATAGATGTGTAATATAAACCAGATGATAAAGCATGTAACTTTTCTAACACACACCTTTTACCCATTATAGTTGAGGTAATACAAAGATACTCAATGCCTTTTTCATTCATAGTTTCAATGTGATATCCATTAATACGAATATCCTTGAAACTTAACAAATTTTTTGAAGACTTTGGAGAGTACAAGGCATTGTAAATGATAAACTTTGTGCCATTTGGCATCGCAAAAATTGCTCTTCCGGAGCCCTCAACAATTTTTGCACATCCTGATATGGTATTGACATATGCTTTATCATTTCTTAAGTTTGAAAAATATTTCTTTTCTTTTAGAATGGTATGTGTAGTAGCACTGTCTGCGAGACATAAATCTTTATCTTGGATCTTCAATTGATTCATATTCCAAAATCTCGAAAGATTGAAAGGAAAACAGAGCTTCGTGCTGATAACGTGTTGTAAAAGAAATAGAACAATATTAAGAGAAGAGAGCAGGAGAGAGGAGGAGATAATTCTTATTGAAGAATGATTCTCAAGTGTACATTTACAAATGAAGTTGCCTCTATTTATAGGCTTACAAGGATAGATGAAGAGACAAAACAATGTAGATAAATAGATAGAATTGTCATAATCACATAGGATTAATGATGGACAAAATACGAAGAGTTTTAGAATCTCAAAAGACATTCAGATAATAATTATTTCATAATATAATCTTATTTTTATTATAATTATAATTGAGTCTTTAGAAACGTTTTATTAATTATATAGATTTAATGATTTTGTTTTGTAAAAATATATAAATTTATTCTAAATATTCAAATTATATTTATACATTAAATACAAAATTGTAAAAATACATAAATATATTATAAAATAATAAAATTATATATAAAATAAGTTTTTCCATTTTATATATAAATTCATAATAGTATACGAAATATCATTTCAGAATGTATATATATTTACAAGTAATTATCATATAATAAAATATGGAAAGCGTGCGTCATAATGACGTGCACCAAAGATAGAGATGGAGGATCCAATGACTTTGGTTGTCACTTTGTGTTAAATCACATTCTTACTGTCTTAATAAAACTCAGATCATTGTCTTAATTTCCCTTTTTTATTTTTTATTATACTTATATATATTATAATTAGTCGGGTGGAAGTAATTTATTTATAAATTTTGGTAAAAAAAATATGCATCATACACTTTCAAGAAGCCTATTGGAGGGAAGAAGGTAGTGATGTAGAAATGTGCACGTTAGAGTGAGACCATGTTGGATTGTGACACTTTTACAATCATCCACATAAATGAATATATAATAATATATAAATATATGTATACGTGTTTGTGTATTACATATAGTGTGTCTTGTTGTGTTTGATGTGATCGTCATCGCCCACGACACACCAACCCATATTAAATAATTGGCTTTTCTTAAAACACTTTTGGCTTAGGGATAAGATCTATACAAATTATAATTTTTTTGTCGTTTAGTTTTTAATTTCACATTTACATTAATTAAAGTTAATCTCAAATAGAATTTTTTTGTATGAAAGGGGCATATTGGTATTTGTCTCAAATTATTTCTCTATGCAAACCATTGTAAAGGCTCCACATTGTTTCCCAAGATGGAATGAATTGAACTCATCTTCATCCAAATATAAGAGACTCGATTTGTAAATTTTATTGAATTTTTTTTTATCGATATCCCTAGATATAATTAAAGGATAATTTTAGATTTGTTTGGCACTTACTTAAAAATGAGGTAATTATTCAATTAGCATCTAAATATCAATATATATATTTCATGTTTTTTGTTTGTCGTATTTGTTGATATTTCTGTCATTTTCTGTTTATGTAAATGCCAAAGCATATCCAAAGTCTATGTAAAGATTTTACATTGTTGTCATTCTCGTCTTTCAATATTGCAGTATTTGGATTGCCCGTTGAGCTGCTTAGTTTTGCAAAGTTGAGAGTGCTTATCAAACCCAGTCTTTCAAAATAAACTACACAATCACAAAGTACAACCAATTTCCCTTACTATAAACCATGAATCGTCATATTTCGTGTGATCAAAATAACCGAAAAAAGAAATCATAATCGATATTCGCCATATGGTAAGCTTACTTCTGTTACGAATTAGTTTTCATTTAGCTACGCTTGGCTCAGAGTCTGCTTCACATTTTAGAAAATGATTACATCCAAAATACTTTCTAGATTTCGTTTTCCTTTTTTAATGGTTCCAAACATCTATATGTTTTAATTATTTAAAGCATATTTTTAATTTCAAATATAACGTAATTAAAATATATAATTTTAAACATAATATAAAAATTTGTATTTAAAATTTATGTATTCAATTTATGTTTAAAATTATTTAATATATATATATTTAAAAATTTTATTCTAAATTCAAATTGTATTAAACATTTGTACTAAATTTATATTTGATTTTGTTATATTGGAAATTTATGTTTAAAAAGTTATGTATTAAATTATGTTTGAAATTTATATATTAGATTATATTTAAAAACTACGTATTTAATTCAATGTTTATGTTTAAAAATTACGTATTAACTCTTAATACTAATAAAAGAGGAGGTTCTATGAACAATACAAATGCATACGTGTCATATCAATTTTTGTATTTTTATAAATTTTTTGTTGTTGATCGTTCGATTTAAATATTTTTTTTTCTGCTTCTATGGGCTTCTCTCAGTCGTAGATCAATTTTTTTTCAGATATTTTGTATTTTTGTCTGTCTTTTCTTCACTTTTCCTTCACCGAGAGATATTGACAAGACGCTCGGGGAGGCTGATGTGGGTGTTGGGGGAGGCGAAGCTAGGCAGATGCAAGGAGGCAAGGTCGAGGCGGATGTGAGGAGGCGAGGCCGAGGCGGGTACGAGAAGACGACGAAGGCCGCAAAGAAAGAAGCTACACTGGTGCCAAAATTAAAGTGAATTCATATGTGTCGTATATTAGGTCTAAGCCTATTTAAATAGAAATTACAGAACATAACAAACCCTAGAAATTATAGATCATAACATAATTACATAATCAACCATAATAACTGGCAAGATGCTCGGGGAGACTGATATGGGTGCTGGGTAAGGCGAAGCGAGGCGGATGCAAGGAGGCAATTAGTAAACATCACAATGCAATCATTCTTCACCCGCTCCAATCAGGGTCCTCGCGATACGGTCCTCACACAAAAGCGATTAGTAAACGTCACAATGCAATCATTACAAGCGATTAGTAAACGTCACAATGCAATCATTACTTTGTAGCAAACGCGATATGGAGATCAAATCGCAAGTAAGTGAAGGTACATAAAGCACATGGTGAAGATAAAACGAGCTGCCAAGCAATAAATCACCCGTATGCGTAGCCATAGTGCAATCACCATTAGAAAAACCAACAAGACACGGAGAAATCGGCGAAACATTGACTAAGGAATGTAAATTTCCTGTCAAATGATGAGATGCTCCTGAATCCAAAATATATTCAGTGTAATCTGTCTTACCAGATTGAGTATCATCAGACCCATGTGGTTTCAGCTTGAGCAATGACAGCAAGGTAGACCACTGCTCATCATTGAAACCAGGCATAGCACCGCGATCAAGATCGTGATTGGACTTCGAATCCGGGGCTGCGTCCACAACATGAGCTGCATTCGCACGAACAGGAGGAGGACGTCCACCACGGTGAGTACGCTCGGGCTGCCAGGACCGAGCATTCCTCCTAGAGCGATCTGGAAATCCGATGATGAGATAGCAAGTGGAGACATCATGACCAGGTTTGCGACAATGAGAGCAAACCAAGGTCTTGTCACGCACTGCAGCCGAAGGAGCGGGAGAGGGAACTGGCAGAGAAGACATTGTAGAGAATCCTACAACCGATCCACGATCATCGCGACCACGGGCAATCAAACGATGACGTTCTTCATGCACAACCTTGTAATGAACTTGATTGAGGCTTGGAAGCGGGTCAGATCCAATAACTTGAGACCTAACGGTTCCGAAGACACCATCATCAAGTCCCATGAGAAATTGATGAATTTTCTCCTCTTCACGATCACGCGTGAGCTCGGCATTGAGAACGGCAGCATGTGACGTACCACATCCACAACTACTATTTTAAGGATGCTCCTCAACAAATTCAAAAGACCTACCTCATTTGAATGCATACGTACCATTGGTGGCATAACATATAAAACGTTTAAAGACATTTGCCGAGCAATGGGTTTATTGGATGATGACAACGAGTACATAGATGCGATAGATGAGACAAAGAATTGGGCATCTCCTTCGTATCTACGAATGTTATTTGTGATGTTATTAACATGCGAATGCATGTCACCCCCACAATACGTCTCGTCTACAGTCTGACCAAATCTTGCAGACGATATTTTGTATAATCAAAGAAAAAACTTACGGCTTCCAAGTAAATTTGTTTCCAATTATTTACATATTACTACTTTAAATCATTGAATGTTGGCATTGTTTATATTCAGAACTTGAAGAGTTTACCTTTATAGAAATCGAACATCTATTACAGAAACATGGTAGATCACTAAAACCTTTCCCTTCAATGTCATTTCCTAAAATATTGAAAATAATCTACTATTAAACAAGTTACTTTATGAAAAAAACAACATATGATTTACATAAGATAAAACAAGAATACGTACGATTAGAAGCTCAATTAACTAATGAACAACCTAACGTTTTTTCACTATTATGGAGTCTATTTACCAACGAATTGGTCAAAGCTTTTTTGTATACGAGTACGGTGGGACTGGAAAAATATTTATATGGAAAACATTATCCACATGTTTATGATCAAAAAGAGATATCGTGCTTCATGTAGCATCAAGAGGAATTGCATCATTATTATTATAGGGTGGACGTATTGCACATTCTAGATTTGCAATACCAATAGATGTTAGTGAAGACTCTATTTGTTCAATTAAATTAGATAGTGACTTAGCAAAACTAATTAAAAACATTGTTTGGGATGAAGCTCCAATAATACATAAAAATTGTTTTGAAACTCTTGATAAGTCTCTAAAAGACATAATGTGATCTGCTAATAATAGTTTGCGTAAAAAATCTTTCGGTGGAAAAACTATTATATTTGGTGGTGATTTTCGATAAATTTTACCAGTTGTTGCTAAAGAAAACATACAAGCGTCGATAAATTCATCTTATATATGGAAATATTGTCAAATTCTTAAACTAACAAAAAATATGCGGTTGTGCATAAATTCTAAGATATCAAAATTGCAAAAGCATTTTCAGAATAGATTTTGAGATTAGGTGATGGTTTATTATCATACCCTAATGACGGTGAATGTTATATAGATATCCATTCTGATTTATTGATTATGCCAAATACTAACCTCATCCAGTGTCTCATACACCATGTATACGACGTCATTACAGAGTATTATCAAAATATATCATTCTTCCAAGAAAGAGCAATATTGTGTCCAACAAACAAAATCATCGATGAAATTAACAATACTTTGTTAAATATAATGCCTCGCGATTATGTAGAGTATCTATGTTTTGATATGCTATGCCATTCGAATGATATTGACAACAATAATGAATTATATGATACCGAATTTTTTAACACAATTAAATGTCCTAGAATTTTGAATCATATCTTACAACTGAAATTCAGAATCCCTGTGATGTTAATGCGAAATATTGATGAAAAGCTTGGTTTATATAACGGAACACGTCTATAAATCACTCTTGATCAAATTAGGAAGAAATATTATTGGAGGTAAAATAATTACCGGTAACAACGCAGATGAAAAAATATTTATTCCCATATTATCTTTAATACGAACGAATACTTCACTACCTATTTGATTTAAACGTAAACAATTTCTAATCATACCATGTTTTGCAATGACAATCAACAAAAGTCAAAGATAAAGCCTAAACAAAGTTGATATATATTTACCTCGTCCCGTCTTTACTCATGATCAATTATATGTCGTTGTATCAAGAGTAAAAAATAGAAACATATTGAAAATATTGATTCTTGATGAAGATAACAAACCAACCAAACAGTAAACGTTGTCTTAAAAGTATATTATAATTTCTATATTTTATCATATATAATATATATCGTTTATTTATATAAATAGTTAGATTTGTATTCCATAAATGATAGGGTCGTACTGGGTCGCAGGGTCATAGGGTCGAACTAGGTCATAGGGTCGAATTGGGTTGCAGGGTCATAGGGTCGAACTAGGTTGTAGGGTCGCAGGATCACAGGATCGAACTAGGTCGCAGGATCGAATTGGGTTACAGGGCCGCACTGGATCGCAGGGTTGAACTGGATCGCAAGGTTACAGGATCGATAGGATCGGTGGATCGCATAGATATTTTAGAAATATTAACATTTATAAAAGAATTTTTGAAGTAAAAACATTTTTTTTGAAGAGTTTTTTTTAGAGTGTTTTAGCTATTAGGGTATTTTTGAAGTTGCAATAACTATATTTTAAATTTATTAAAAAGTATTATACAATTTATTAAAATGGCTTAGGTAAGCCCAGGTATTAACATCAATACGAAAATGGGCCCAATAACATACTAATGGGCTTCCGGTAGGCCTAAGGAAAGGATTGCGTTAGGGCTGCGATCTAAGGCCCTTCATGCTCTCCTTTATAAGCGTTGAAACCCTAGCTTCTCTTCTTCCGGGAGAAAACCCTAGTGCCTGCTGCTCTGTGGAACTCTGCGAAATGGGTAATTCACAGTTGGATCTCTTTCCTTTTTGTACTTGTACAGATCTGCTGTATGGATTTTGCTCATGTTGAGCTTTGATAAAACCTAGGGGCGTACAAGTACGTATCGGAGCTATGGAGGAAGAAGCAGTCGGATGTGATGAGGTTTCTGCAGCGGGTGAGGTGCTGGGAGTACCGTCAGCAACCATCCATTGTCCGTCTCACGAGGCCTACTCGTCCTGACAAGGCTCGTCGTCTTGGCTACAAGGCTAAGCAGGTTAGGGTTCCTGGAATCTGATCAATTGCTCATCTTATGATTCGTCGAATAAGAAATTGATATTGCATTACGCTTTACCTTTGTCATTAGTCAGGTTAATTAGTTTTCATTATTATTATTCACATATGAGAGGGGAATTTTGTATGAATGAACACATCCCATGAACAGCTACTTGAAGATGTCTGTCTGAATTTTGTATGATTAGGGTTTTGTGGTGTACCGTGTTCGTGTGAGACGTGGAGGACGCAAGAGGCCAGTGCCGAAGGGTATTGTGTATGGGAAGCCGACGAACCAGGGGGTGACCCAACTTAAGTTCCAGCGGAGCAAGAGGTCTGTGGCTGAGGAGCGTGCAGGCCGCAAGTTGGCTGGTCTCAGAGTCCTCAATTCCTATTGGATCAATGAGGTCTGCGTCTCACCATGGATTTGCTTTTTGCTCTGCTTTGGTGTCACCCATAGAATGGATTTCACTCTTCTATTGGCAGGACTCAACGTACAAGTACTATGAGGTGATCCTGGTGGACACAGCTCACAATGCAGTGCGGAATGACCCGAGGATCAACTGGATCTGCAACCCGGTGCACAAGCACCGAGAGCTTCGTGGCCTGACATCGGAGGGAAAGAAGAACAGAGGTCTGCGTGGAAAGGGGCATCTGAACCACAAGAACCGCCCCTCTCGCAGGGCCACCTGGAAGAGAAACAACACTTTGTCCCTCCGCCGTTACCGTTGAGGAGCTTCTCTTTGTTATTCTCTTACAGGTCTTCTATGACAGGGCGTCTCTCTCTGGTTGTCTTTTAGATATTGAAAATTTTGAAGATTTTTTATTATATACTTTTTATGAGATGCTTTATCTTATCGTCCACTCTTATTTATATTACCTTCATCTCTACTCTTCACTTGGCTTTTAATGTGTTGCTTATGAACCTCGTGTAGTCTTTTTTATGTCACTAGGTTTGATACTCCTTTGGTGTCATACTACATTTTGTTTTAAAATTACTAAAAATGCATGTTTTTTTATCTTTATTTAGGTAATGATTAAAATATGATGTTATAACAATTGAATATATTTTTTATACAATCTAAATGATCATATTTATAATATTGCACTGATACATGATTCAATTCTAAAAATGTGGGTTACTATATGTATATAGTCTTGCATGATCCATGTGGTATTGATAGATCACATTCACCCACCATGTATGTAAAATCGCTTATGTTCGAAGGAATATTTGCGTTTATACACTAGTCATTGAGCAATCAACGAGTTAGGATATGCATTATTTAAAGTTTGCAATGAAGGGGAATATCAAATTGGATAATCGGCTTGTCGTAACATATAATCTATAAATCCTCAAGAAGTATTGGTCATTGAACGAACAAGAGTTTGCTAAGTGGTTATTGAACATTGGAGCATCTTCGTTAAATATGTTGTGTAATGACTACATTGAGGGGATATGATCTCGTGTTAAAAAATCTAATTCTTGAAGTCACAGGAAATTCACTGCAATGGATTACAGAATCAACTATCCAATGTTCGTTGAAATGTTCACGAATCATGAGTATCTAAAAAAAAGAGCGATCTTAACTCCAAGAAATGAATATATGGATGAAACAAATGCATTTCTCTTGCTTAAACTTCTGGGAATGATGGAAGGGTACTTACGTTCAGACGTGATTGGAATCGAAAATGCTCTAAACCACTGATTGGCAATCGTTTTATCATATGGAATGTCTAAACTCACCTGAATTCACATGTTTACCAAAACATCACATCAATTTAAAAGTAGGTGCACATGTTGCGTAATCTAAATAAAAAAGGAATATGTATTGGAATATGATTGGTGATAACTCAATTGGCAAAAAGAGTGTTGGAGGCTGAAGTTATAACAGGGACACATATTTGTACAAAAGTGCTTATTCCCATAATCATTTTATCACCAACCGATTCGAATCTACCATTCACATTGCGCATGAGGCAATTTTGGGTTAGAATATACTAAGCAATGGCGATAAACAAACACTACAAGAAAATCAGGTTTAGGGACTGAAAAATCGGTCCCTAATCCGTCCCTAAACAGGTTTAGGGACGAATTAGGGATGATCAACGGTAGTTCCCAATCGCGCGACTCCAAATGCTATCCGTCCCCAATCCGTTCCTAATTAGGGACAGAAATTTTAGTCCCCAATCCGTCCCCAATTAGGGACGGAAAATTCAGTCCCTAAAATTTGGGGACAGACCGCTGCGGTCGTTCCTAAATTTAGGGACGGAATCTCTCCGTCCCTAAATTTAGGGACGGACCAATTGGCCGTCCCTAATTTTTTTTAAAATAAAATAAAAATTAAAATACGATCTCCTGATGCCGACTCGCCGGAGAATTTCGCGTTTTGCTAAAAAACACCGGAGACCAGAGGTTATGGATCGCATGTTCTTGCAAGGAAATGGTGAAGAAGCTATGAACCAGTTGTTTGACCAGAAAGACATGGCGAACGATGAGAGTGATTACCTCTGGTACATGACTAAGCTTCATCTGAAAGAGAACGATCCTGCTTGGTCCACGAACATGTCTATTCGCATCAATAGCACCGCCCACGTCCTTCATGTCTTTGTTAATGGAGAGCACATCGGTGAGGATAATGAATATGATCTTAAGTTGTATCGTTTATGAATTAGACTCCTCATCGAACACGTTGGGGTTTTGCTTCTTTCTTCCGCAGGTTCTCAATGGGCTAAGGACTCATCTTCGCTTCTGTCGGTCTCATCTTCGCGTCTCTTTCTCTCTTCGTCCTCTTCATCTGTTGGATATTCTTGGAATTGTTAATAAATTCCGTCCCCAATTTAGGGACGGCATATAAATTCCGTCCCCAATTTAGGGACGACATATAAATTATGTCCCCAAATTCCGAAAAATCGTCCCGAAACCTTCCCTAAAACAGTTTCTGCCGTCCCTAAATTTGGAGACGGATGACCTGTCCGTCTTCAAATTTGGAGACGGATGACCTCCCGTCCTCCAAATTTGGAGACGGATGACCTGCCCGTCTCCAAATTTGGAGACGAATGACCTGCCCGTCCCCAAATTTGGAGACAGATGACCTGCCCGTCCCCAATTTAGGGACGGGAGAAACTTCCGTCTCCAATTTAGGGACGACTTACTCATCCGTCCCTAATTGGTCCGCAATTAGGGACGGATTAGGCACGACTCTTCTGTACCCAAATTTGGGGACGGATTCGGGACGGATTTCATTTTCCGTCCCTAATCCGTGTATAATCCATTCCTAAATTTAGGGACGGAAATGTCGGTCCCCAAATTCCGTCCCTAATCTTGAATTTTCTAGTAGTGAAAAGTCAAGGACAAAGTTTAAAACAGATTGGATTGTACTTACCAAGATCGGTGTTTAACCATGAACTATTGTATATTGCCTTATCACGAGTTTCCTTGGAGTATGGACTAAAAATACTAGTCCTAAATCAAAGTTCAACCGTCAAGCCAATCATTACAAATTGTCTATCGAGAATTATTTTGTGGACTACTATTTTTATATTGTAAGAAATATTCATTCGTGTATTCATGAACCTTTTGCTCATTATCTCCAAAAACAATCACAATATATAAGGTTTTGATAATGAAAAACATAATTACAATTATTTTCCCCATGTATATTTTGCTATTGTTTTTCTTCAATACCCAATATGATTTGCCTTTTCCCGATCATCTTGGTGATAAATAATTCAGTAAATAAAGTCATGTTGACTTATCTTATATATTGTTTGTTAAACAGGAGTTACTCGATCGGGCTCTAGCTCATTCAGAAGTGTCGACAGTATTATTGCACATGCTATTGAAAAACGAATTGTATGTTGATTTCTTGGGATATGGGAAGAACGTGATTCACTTAAGGATAATCGGTTGATTGGCTTTCGATTTTTAATTGTCGATGACAAGGTTTGAATCTTATTTATGTTAGTAATTATATTTTATACATTATTTTTATGTATGTATATTTGTTATATTAAAGAGAAAAATGATTGAAGGACAAATCTTCTTAGCAGATATCGAGAAGTTTGAGCATATAATAAGAGAAAGAACATCTTCATTATGAAATATTTATCGACAATGTCTAATCTAGAAAATTTCATATTGACTGGTAATAACAATACTAATACAAGCATCAATATTCCGATGGAGTGGTTCAAAATAAGATAATATAAAGACTTACATGTATTGACAATTAAGAAAGACGACTTACCACGTTCATTTCATTTCTTTATTCTTTCATATGAATTTAGTACCTAAATTTAATTGTTATAATTAACTTTACCAATTTTCAGATGTCGTTGGATTACTAATGGATTACATGAAACTAATTTATGCATCCATTCTTCTACAAAAGAAAAAAAATACACTTACTCATCAACAAGTAAGATATATATAATTTTGGATAATCAATTACTTACCTTATTGTACTACAGTTATAAAGTCTAATATATGAACAAGATCTCTATATGCGATGAGCTTGCAGCCAATATCAAATCTCAAATGGATAAACTTACTCTTAACAAAAGTGTTTTTGTGATCACATCTGCCATTTTTAAATTGGTTGTGGGAAAGTAATAGAACACTTCAAATTTTATAAAATAAATCGAATAATCGTTAATAATTGCATGTAAACATTATGTTACCACTAAATAATATTTCTTCTAATTTATTTTTAGGTTCTTTAACACTTTATACATCTTCAACGATAAGGATATTCACCGATAAAAAACTAAACATCATAAGAAAATTCCACAAGAATTAAATCTACACCTAACAATATATTTTTACTTCTCACAAATCCTCTAAACAATTTTCTTTAATATAGATTCAAATGAAGATTGTATTCATTGCAGACAAAATAGAGCCAAAACCCCTAATTACTTGATTTGCTTGGTTATTAACAGTTGATTATTTCCTTTCTATAACCTAATTTTTAATGTAAATGTTTGAAATTGAAATGACGTTCAAAGAATTATATAATAATTTGAAAATTTTCATATTTTATTAAACTTTCAATATATTTTTATTGTTCTTTATAAATATGTCATTTAGTCAAAATATGTCCGATTAAATATTTCATTTTATCATTTGTACCGGTTCAACCGATACAAAATGATTTAGTATTACTTATATCTCAATTACATTCTTAAATTTTAACCATATAAATAAACTTATAGAATATATATATAAGAACATGCAATTCATAAAAACTCTATGCATCGCGAGGGTTTCTAACATAGTTATATTAATCATTGTATTATATTTACTTAATACTAACAGTGAGTCAAAATGAACAATGTCAATGCCACATAGTTCTAGTGAAAACTAATTATATCACGTACTTGACCTGCAATTTATGCCTACCCAACTTTCGTTGACGCGTCTGTCAAGGTTTTTTGTTGCAATCGCGTTGCATGTAGTATGTTGCCATCGACCGAAGGTTTGTCGTGTGTCTCCGAGGAAGAAGTGTTCACCATCACGTGATATCATAGCCATTTAGATTAGATGTGCAACATCTCCACCGTCAGGGCTAGGTTTTCCTGTTGAGCACACTATCACTCTGAGATCTGACGTCTAGCCAAGGAAACTCCAATAAGAAAAATAAAATCACTTTTTGACTACAGGTGATGGTAGGTACCGAAAATTGCCCGTTTTGTTTATTTTTGTTTTGAACGGCTTTCCTTACACGTTTTATGAGTGATATTATGATCAGTTTTGATAACTATTGTGATGTTTATATGTGATTATGAATTCGATTTACTTGTTTCTTTCGTTGTTATGTTTATATGATTTAATGCATGAGAGATGGACTAAGAGGTGAATCTTAATCTTGGATAAAGAGGTTTAGAACAATTGCAATTGGGTCATGAGAGTAGAGAAATTCCGATTTAGGTTAAAACGAATGAATCATAAAGCTTAAGGTATAAATTGGTACATCAACCACGAAATTAAGGGGTTTGTTTATGCATGCATGTCTTCCTCGCCTTGAAATACGGTTTTAGACATATTAGGATCGTTCGCCTTTAAATATTATGGCGTATGCATGATTGTTAGTAGTTGAAGTGTGATTCTTAGATGATCTAGTGGTGAAACTGGTTTCCTAGAGCGTTGTTCTTAGTGCTAGATCTCCTATTTAGATTAGTTTAGTTTCTTATTTCTCTTTTATTATTATTATTATTATTTTAGTTTGCTTATTTTCCTTAGACTGACGTGGTTTGATTTGTGTTGCATCGAACATATGAGATTGATATTTATTACACTACACATGTGCCATGCACTTTCGAAGTTAATTTAGGTTGTTTAACTTGAACACATCAGTGGATCCCATATTTGTTTATGTTGGGAAATTTTCTTATATAAGGAGGAGTTTGAAGAGTTCAAAATCATCCTAAAATCACAAAACAAGAAAAAAGAAAAAGAAAAACAAAGAAAAAAATTAGTCTTTTCTAGTTTTTATGGTTCATCTTTTGTTAGAGAGAAATATTAATGTTTTCTCTTTACAATTTGAGAGAAATATTATAATTCTTTGAGAGTGAGTAAAAACCTTCTATTTCTCGTTCGAGGATGTAGAGACTTTGCCGAATCACGTAAAACCACAATGTATCATTTTTATGTTTCTAGTCTCTAATTTCTTGTCTAATAATTGCTTATCTATGTTCAATCCTAAAACCAGAGAGACTGAAGAAACATGGACGGGCAGCAACGACAAAGTTGACAGTGGAGGAGATAAAAATTAGCGAGAAATAGAGACAAATACCACTATCTAAAGAGGAAGAAGAAGGAGGAGTAGGAGGAGGAGAAGGAGGACGAGGAGGAGTAGGAGGAGAAGAAGAAGAAGAAGAATAAAAAGAAAATAGAAAGAAAGGAAGAATAAGAGAAAGAAGTGGCAACATACGAGAGGAGTAGGACAATAGAAAAAATAAATTGGGTTAATTAAATGGTACATTGGTAAGATAACCATTTGGAAATCTCTTGTTTGATCTGTTCAAAGATCACATCTTCATGTGTATTATCCATTATGTGACATAGTAAAAGAGATTTACCAATTCCTATCCAATAAAAATCATCACATGTATGTTGATCTATCCGAATAACTGATGTTTTATTTATTATCCTACGATCAAGAACACATTTTGTTCTATATATGATAAAAAATCATTTCTTTTATCGTGATAACGAGTATTCAATATAGATCATGACAACCACATATCTCATATATGTATTCCTCCAATAAATATAATATATATATATATATATACATACGCATCATCAAGATGATATAAACTTTGCCATATTATTATAAGAAATGTTTATGCATATTGTAAATGTACACTAGTTCTAAATAACATCAAATATTTGAACTATAATAAACTAATTCCAATATGTTACATCTCTCAAGTCTATTCTCAATTTGTGCTCGTCAAACTTTGACCGAGCGCCTTTGTGAGCGGATCAATTGCATTTTCCTTTCCTTAACCTTCAAAATCTGAATGTTTCCTCGTTCTGTGATCTTTCAAATAAGATAGTAGTTTCGCATGATACGCTTTGATATTTGATCAGATCTAGGTTCTTTCGTTTAATCTATCATTTCAGCATTATCACATAATAAGGAATATGCTCCTTTATCGAAGGGACTACACCAAGTTCAGTAATGAACTTCTTCATCCAGATAACCTCTTTCATTGCTTCATAAACAACAATGTACTCTGCTTCTATAACTGAGTCGGCTACTATAGCTTGCTTCAAAAATTTCCAACTAGGAAAAATACATAGCCCGACATGGACTTACTATTGTCTTTATCCCATGCAAAGTTCGCATCGGTGAACCTTTCTACTTAAGCATGATTTTCAACAACTCTCAATGTTCCTCATCGGGATCCGTCTAATACCGACTCGTTACACTAAGCACGAAGTCAATATCAAGGCAACTACACATCATGGTATACATGATAACTCCCACCTCACTAGCATACAACATCCTAATCATGTGTTCTATCTCATTCTAGGTCATAGGATAATCCTCTCGAGAAAGAGGCAGATAAGAAAAAACGGAAGGTAAAAATATTTTGTTATCCTTCCCAATGGCCAGACAATCCACCCAAACGACTAGGAAAAGTTCCAAGTTAATATTATCCAACTGGGTCATCTACTTTCCTCTTCCAAATATTTTCAATGACTAGAAAAGCTTCGCAATGGCTAGTAGATCAATATGTTATCCTTCTATTATGCATTTTCCTTATTTTTTTACATTGAGCATCTCCTATATAAAATAATCAACACGTTTTGTAACGATAAAATGAAATTTCTAAAGAAACAAACTTTGTTTTCTTGATCATTTGTCAAGAACATGATGTTTTCAAATTGTTCTGAGAACAATTGAAGTCATTTTCGACCGTATCAAGAGGTTTTCACACCCCTTTTTGGTTTCATGCCACCCTAAATACCGCGTCAACCAACATCATCCACCATCGATGGATGAATTATTGAAGAATGCCCTTAGACTAATAAAGAGATCCTCCTTGACCCAATAAATTCTATTGGTGTGATCAGATTAACGAATTCTCTATAAGCATCCTGAGATCCAACACCCGAGGTGTGTATTAATAAGACTTAGTTATTTTTTCCTCGGAGTCAGGATTCATAAGCCGCATATGATTCATTATCATATTGTATGAGATATCCATCACGGAGTAAAGAGTTAATCCGTTTTCCCCGATATGATCGAGTCTACAATGTCAAAAGAAAGTATGATTCAAACGATCATCCCTTTTCTCTTTTGGTCGAAAACATGCATGTTAATCATATTAACTTTTGCATCAGGTAATACATATATACCATGTTGTAAATAATCATTTGTGAATAATTCATCATTATGAAATTAGAAGCAAATATTATTAGCAAATATTGTTTTAAAACCATGTGTATCTAGCATAGAAATATAAATTATATTCGAAACAAAATTTGGAACATAGTACACGTATTCTAAACCTAGCATCTTAGCCTTAGGTATATAAAGTGAAAATTTGCCTATAGCTAGTGCCACAATGCTTGTGCCATTCCCAATTTATATGTTCACGTATTCTTTCCACATTTTGCATATGTTAAAACTACTATCGGTATCTAAAACCCACATTGTTGAATAATAGCAGCAAGACATATCATGAAAATATTTTTTTCAGGAGAATCATATCCTGTTTCTTGCCCTTCAAAGATGCACTCTTTGTAGTGTCTCTTCTAGTAGCCATTCTTTTTGTAGAAAAACCATTATGCATTAACATTGTTGCCCTTGTCGTCATTGACTTTAGGATTGGTTTTACCACCCTTAGCTATAAATGACTTCTTGGGCCAACTTCAGCAACCTTTGGTGACCCTCCGAGTGTTTGATTCTCATAATCATCAATATATTAAGAATCCTATGCAGCTTAGTTTCCCACTTGTCCATGTTAAAATTTAAAATGAATTAGGAAAACGTTTTAAGGAGCGATGGCAAGATCATTCTTGTGCTAACCCCTTGCCAAAATGGACCAAAACTTTTCAAGCTATTCCATAAGATCTATCATGGTGAGAACATGGACTCCAACCGGCATGTTGGGAGCCATCTTGGACTTGAATAGATCTAGCTGTCCTACTCTGTGCTCCATCCAACTTCTTAAGGTGTATGATTATGTTCATTGGTTCCATGTCCTGATATTGATGCTTGATTTCATGACTCATAGATTCCACAATGATGCATTTAGAGGTGATCATATCCACTACAAAAAACGCGCTATTTCCAACGGACGGGGCAACGGATCCGTCCGGTGGATGAAAATAGCAACGGATTGCAGCGGATATGTTAATGCTTTCAACGGGAGCATATCCGTTGCAATCCGTTACAAATTCCAATGGATTGCAATGGAATAATTCCGTTGCCAAATCCGTTACAAATCCGTTGACAATTTGCGACGGATTGTAACGGATAAAGTCCGTTGGCCATGTCCGTTGGAAGACCGTTAGAATCCGGGGAAAACATTATAACGGTCATCCGTTGACAATTGTAACGGTAATCCGTTACCCTGTGTAACGGATGGCCGTTGATCTTGGTAATTTCGAGGTTCACCCGTCGAAATAAATTCTTGAGATCTTGCAATGGGCATCCGTTACAAATGCCAACGGATGTCCGTTGAAACTTTAACTATATATATGGGAACCAAAGGTTGTATCAAACAAACCACCAATATTAAGTATCTTTTGTCTCCATGGTTGAATCTAAAACAACTTTGATAAACTTTCTTACTGGTGGTGAGGAAGTTTATTAGGGTTGTTTTGGATTCGATTATGGAAATAAAGATACTGGTTTTGGTGACGGAGGTAGCCGTCGGATAGGATTCTATGTTAAAGTTATTATTTTATGTAAATTATTATTGTTATCCTATGTTAATTATGTAATTGGAAAGAGATATAAATGAAATTTTAGACTCTATATTTCGGTTTTTGCGTACTGATTGAGTTCGATATGAAATCAGTTCCACTTACATCATCAATATCATAATTACCAAAACTTAAACTATTGTAATATGCAAAAATAACGAATTATAACGAATTTGCAAGCATTTACAACGGGAAAGGATATTGTTCATGGCCATTTTTGTGCGAAAGTAAATGTTATCCGTTGAAGATCCGTTAGAAACCGGGGAAAAGCGTTCCAACGGCCATCCGTTGAAATTGTTAACGGACTACCGTTAGAAAAAGCAACGGATGACCGTTGATATTTTGAATTTCGAGGTTCACGGGTCGAAATAAGTACACGTGAATCTGCAACGGGTGTCCGTTGCCATATCCAACGGATGTCCGTTGGAACATTAGCTATTTAGATCTTACCAACGAGTGCGTCAAACCATCAATAAAACAAGTAGAATGAAATGAAGAAGTTATTTATGAAGCATCAACGACCAATCCATATGTGGAAATGGTGTCAGATGCTTTTCCTGTAGTTGTTAATGAACAAACGCATGAAGAGATGCCGAACATCGATTCACGTCGATTCTTCAACCTATTGGATTCGGCGAAACAACCTATATATGGAGGTTGTCGTGAAGGTCAGTCTCGTTTATCTTTATCTTCAAGATTGATGAGTATTAAAACAGACTACAATGTGGCTGAAAATTGCATGGATTCATTTTGTAAAACAATGCGGGAATATTTACCGGAAAATAACCAAGCTCCCGAGACATACTACGAAACAAAGAATGTGTTAAAAGACTTGGGAATGTCACATGAGAAAATTGATGTTTGTAGAAACAGTTGCATGTTGTTTTGGAGAAATGATAAAGATTTGTTGGAATGCAAGTTTTGCGGTGCAAGCAGATTTCCGCCTAAAAAACCATCTTCACGGAAATACGTACCTTGAGAGCGTTATCAAGTTGATGTCGGGCCAAGGGAGGGGATCAACGTCGTAGCAAGAACCGGTTCCCGATTCAGATGCTACGCCCTCTAGACGTGATGGAGATCACGGAGACAATGTCGAGCCCGCCGATTTAAACGATATGTAATAGGGTAGAGTAACGTAGTTTTAGTTTTAGTTTTTTGTGGATAATTTAATATTTTAGTTAAAAACTTTTTATTTAGTTTTAAAAATATTTTTATTTTTTTATTTTTTTTTTCAAACTTTCCAACGGGTATTCGTTGGAAATGCTAACGGTCATCCGTTGCGCAGTGTTTCCCGCCAAATCGTTTCCCACCAGTTTGCAATGGAATTCCGTTGGCATATCTAACGGCCTTCCGTTGGAAACCTTTTCCCGCCAAATCTTTTCCGCCAGTTTTCAACGGTCATCCGTTGCAGTCTCCCGCCAAATGGCAACACCGCCAAATCGTTTCCCACCAGTTTGCAATGGAATTCCGTTGGCATATCTAACGGCCTTCCGTTGGAAACCTTTTCCCGCCAAATCTTTCCCGCCAGTTTGCAACGGCCATCCGTTGCAGTCTCCCGCCACATGGCAATGGATATCCGTTGCAAAAAATGATTTTCCCCGCCTAATTTTGCAACGGACAGCCGTTGTCTTCCAACGGCCGTCCGTTGAAGCTGTACAACGGTGATCCGTCACAACTACTGCTAACGGGCGTCCGTTACAAACTTTCCAACGGCTTATTCCGTTGCCACTCCGTTACAAATTTGTAACGGATTTTATCCGTTGAAACGCCGTCGCGATTTGCAACGGATCGGCATTTGCAACGAACATTTCGCAACGGAACGGAATCCGTTGGCGTCCGTTGGAAACGGCTATTTCCAACGGAATTTTGGCGCTTTCCAACGGATATGTCCGTTGGAAAGCTGCTG
Source organism: Gynandropsis gynandra (assembly GCA_036759665.1). Taxonomy (NCBI): domain Eukaryota; kingdom Viridiplantae; phylum Streptophyta; class Magnoliopsida; order Brassicales; family Cleomaceae; genus Gynandropsis; species Gynandropsis gynandra. Next base: position 38,549,563 of record CM071872.1, on the reverse strand, counting down.
TTTTTTTGTAGTGATCATCCACTCGCTTAAAGTATGCAGGTAGCATCATCAACATCATCGACAATAATTTCTTCTATGGTTGGCTTATCAATCGTATCAATAAATTTCTCGTGCATGAGAATCAATCACAAGTTTCGGTACCAGTAATCAAAGTTGGTCCCTACCAACGGGTGGACTTTAAGTATCGACCGAAGTTAGATGGAAAACATTTTCCTCACTTGTCGAGAGTATTTGTAAAACTGATAAGAAAATTGCAATATGTAAGAACATTTCTTATAGACATACATTATTGAGGTATAGACTTCATGTAAATAACAATAACTACTAATCAATGCTACTTAACCCTTTTTAATATGGTTGAACCCCTTGGTAGTCAGATCGCGTCTGAAACACATTAACTTGGTTTAACGTGCAATTTTTTAGTGACTCCACATCACATAGTCTATTGGTGTCAGGTCGTTTCTATGGACGTATTAGAGTTCACCCATCAATCTCGGTGTCAAAGATTAAGATATATATCCCCCGAGTAATCCAAGTATATGTACGATCTACTCGATGACTCCTACTATGCATCGTATATAGCAGACTACACATGCTGAATCTCAATTTATGTGCCTCCTAATGGTCAAGTCGTTCCACATAAAAGAGATCCTAACAAGTGTATTTACCTATTGACGAGAATATCATTGGTAAAAAACAGTTTTGACCCTTTAGAACTCAATTATCATGTAATGGTTCATTTTTGTGATAGATTACTCAGTCGGGCAGTTATACCACTCAACCACATTCTAGGAGACAAAAGGATAAACTCAGCTCGAGCAATCACATGCTTGAACCGAGCAACCATTACCCGAGAACTTGCTCAGGTTGAGCAACACATTAACGACTCGATCAGCTTTGTAATTTGTTCAATGAACTCACTTGACCCGAGCTACCTCTTGGCTTGGTCAAGCTTCAAATCTAGTGGGATTTCTCGGACTAATCGGTCATATAACTCGGTTGAATGGTCACGGAGATTGCCTGACTCAGGCAATCCATTGCTCGATTGATAATTTTTTGAACCAATATATTTGCTGCACCTTTACAACTATTTGTTCAGTTGGTGCATTTGACACAAGATCGAGCACACAATCTCTGAAAAATGCTCGATCGAGCATCGCTACACTGAAATCAAAATATTTTCAGATAATTTGCTCGACCCGAGCAACTTTTTATTTGGTCGAGTACCTTCACGATCAATTGAGCAGTTATTAATCGAAACTTCAATTTTGTCAAGAGATTACGTAAGGCCTGAGTAGTCATATTGCTCTATCGAGTGTCTACCCAAAAATTGCAAATCACAATTTTCTAAGAAAATGTCATTAGAAAAAAAGCCGAAATCATAATTATAGATGACCAGGCGCTTTGATACCACTTATTATTTATTTGGTAGCGAAAGAATGTTTTAATAATCTAATTATGAGGTCTACTCCTACTATGAATTCAATGTATGGAAAAAACGAGATACACATGTTGGAAATATCGCCCTAGGGGAACAAGAGTTCAAGAAACCTCTGAGAATAATGGCTACTCTCAACTAGTGGGTCTGTAAAAAAGGTGGACACAAAGCAAAAGATTGCTACCACAAAAAGAGTTCGGCCAAAGGTCTTGGTTTTGTGAAAACCAACAATCAAGAAAATGAAATCAAGAATCAATTCATTGTGGCGTTGAAAGGAACATGGTCACCCATACATCATATTAGTGGATAGACACCGCGGCTACCATGCATGTGTGCTCGACTAGAGAATTGTTCTCTGTATATCAATAAGTTGAAGATGGTGACAGTCAGTACATGGGAAATAAAGCAATCTCAAAGGTCGAAAGCAAGTGCAAAGTAATCCTAAAATTAACTTCGGGATAAGAACTTGTTTTAGGATATATATACCATGCTCCTTCTATTCATAAGAACGGTCATGTTCTCAATAACAAAGGCTTCAAATTAGTTTTGAGTCAAACAAGTTTGTAATCTCTAAGGAAGGAATATTTATGGGTAAGAGTTACCTAAGTGAGCGACTCTTCCAGTTGAATGTTGCACCAAATGTATCTGATCCTATTAATAAAAAAAAAGTAGCCACTAGTGTTGTTTATATGTATATGACTAAATCATCATCTTTTTTTTATGTCATGATAGATTAGGACATGTAAATTTTCGTTCTTTATAAAGAATGGTGATTTTAGGTCTTTTATCAAAATGTTCTATGAATATAAAATGGAAATGGGAGGTTTGTATGGAATCAAAGTACACAAATCATTCACATAAATCTGTTGATAAATAGAATGAAATGCTTGATTTAATTCATTTGGATTTATGTGATTTTCAAGCAACTCCGATTAGAGGAGGGAAAAACTATTATATAACATTCATTGATTATTGTAGTAAGTATTTTTATGTATATTTGACACATACCAAAGATGAAGCTTTGTGTATATTCAAAATATAAAAAGCGTAAGTTGAGAATCAACTTAACAAAGGATTAAAAATTTTAAAATCGGATAGAGGTGGAGAATACCGTTCCAATGACTTTTCAGAATTTTGTTCTTCGTAAGGCATAATGCATCAAACGACTGCATCATATACTTCACAACAGAATAAAGTTGTTGAATGAAAAAATAGAAAATTAAAGAATATGATAAACTCAATGTTGATAAGATAGAATTCCTTATAAGTCGAGCGATAAATCTCCGAATGAGTTACAAAAGGACGTTTACCAACTTATAAGACTATGAAAGTGTGTGGTTGTCTTGCGAAAGTTAAAATTCCTTTACCAAAGAAAACAAAACTTAGACCAAAGATTATAGATTGCATCTATATTGGTCCTTCAAAGAATAATGTCGTTTACATAATTTTTGTTCATAATTACAAAATTGAAGACATAACAAAAAAAATTGGTTATGAAATCTGCAAAAGAGGATTTTTTTTAGAAAGTTATACCTCTCAAAGATAAAACCTCATTCAAAAGAGTAAATGGAAATTTGTCACAAGATGTTGCAAGTTCTTCAACATTGCAACAAAAAATGTTCGATATTAAAAGTAGAAAACGTTGCAGAATTACCAAAGATTTTGGATATGACTTTATCATTTATGTGTTAGAAGGAGAAATCAAATATATAAGGTTGCTATGGAATTGATAGAAGCTTAATATTGGAAAAAAGCTATCTAAGGTGAAATGGAATCCATTATGCTCAACAATATGTGGCAATTCGTAGGCTTGCCTCCGGGTAACAAAACAATTGGACATTCAAAAGAAAAATGAGAAATGCAAAGCTCGAATAGTAGCCAAACGTTATCGACAGAAAAAAAAAGAAATGTATTTCTTTGACACATATACACAAGTATTAGGGATGTCAAACGGGCCGACCTAAAATTTAACGGGCCCAACATATTAGGCCGACGGGCTTCGAGAAAACTTTGGGTAGCCCACTGGCCGATGTTATTATTGTTTCTAGAACGTCATTTTAAAATCTAATATTTTATGAATTACATAATAAACATTACATAAAATATTATAATTTCAAACTAACATAAATATAAAAATATTACATGTCGTAGCTATTGTCATAGCCATGCTAGATTCCAAATCATGCAAGTTAGTACCTATAGTTATTTAACAAACCAATTAATAAATGATATGAAAATCAAATAATAAATATTATTTGTAAAATATTAAAAGATATATACTTACCAACTTTGGAATAACCAAATAACCACGATCAGGCACAAACTAAAGTTTGAACATTAGAAGGCAACAAGCAGCTTCGCTATTTATTGAGCACCCGAGAACAACCACTAAATAAAGACTCAAAAGTCATTGTGGTAATAAGAATGCTTTAGAATATCGGACGCGATTAACGATAATTCTCTACCATAATGCTCAGACTTCCAAAAATGCAAGACATTAAAATCTGAGTTTCGTTGCACGTGTATCTTAGAATTCCTTAGATATCTATCCAAAATCAATCATAATCCATCATCCGAAGAAGGTACTTTATCATCAAATTCGACAATATTATATAAAAGACAAATACTAAAAAAATTATATAAATAAGCCAAATATTGAATGATAAATATAAAGGAACCAACTTACATCAAAATAACTTGAACTCTGGCTATTGGTTTTTTTGTTGTTGTCTTGAGAAGAAGTCAAAGATTTGGAAACTCCAAATTTGGTTTTGTACTTCTCATAAAGTGAATACATCTTGCTACTAACTTCATCGATTTTCAACTTACTTTTATTTTCATCAATGCAATCATAGTAATATTTTAGTAAGTGCAATTTCATCCATGGATCAAGAACGATCGCCATAAAGAGAATGAAACTATAACAATTCCTATTTATAAAATTTAAATTACATATTTCAGCCATATTCTTTAGGACTTCATCTTCGTTCTACCTATAATTTTTCAAAAGCATTCAATTTTTTAAATCTTCAGAAAGTATATGTTGGCAATTGTTTCCTTCGTATTTGATTCCCGCTATTCCATTCTTCATCCATTGGATACCACTTATATTGTCGATCAATCAACGCAAGACTAGAAAACATATTCTGATACTTCAAAGAACTATCAAGCATAGTATGAGGTTAATTCAAACGAGTGCTAACATCTACAGATAAAGAAACTCCAATTTCAATTTCTCGTTGTTCTGCACATTCCTCAAACATCCTCCACCCCGACTCTGACCCTCTTAAATATTTCACATTTTCTCTAATGTTTTCCAATGCAACTTCAATCACTTTTAATCCACTTTGCACAATAAGGCTCAATATATGTGCACTACATCTTAGATGAAAGTATTCTCCCTTACACATCAACAGATTTTGTGGTTGTATACAATGTTTTAGGATGACCATCAAACTATCATCAGTTGTAACATTATCTACGGTAATGGAAAAGATCTTATCCTCAATACCCCAATCCTTCAAACAAGTGATTATATTCTTTGATATTTCTGTTCCCATATACAAAGGAGATAAAGTAGTGAAAGATAATATCTTGCTAGTTAAATTCCAATTCTGATTATTATAATTTCCTGTTAGACATATGTATCCCTCATGGCTAGTTGCGGTCAAAAGATTCATAGTAAAAAAACGCTACTATCACGCTCATAAAATTTCAAACAATCAGCATAATGTATGATCAATGTTGGGTCACATATATGATAACTAAAATGACTAAGTTATCTAGAAATCTCATGAACGAATAATATGTTTAAGGTCAATATGAACACAACCACGCATATGCATCGAAATGTGTCAGTACAATATATGTGATAAGTGTTCACTATAAAAGGCTCAAATCCAAAAGACATATTTTCATATCTATACCACACATGTTATTATAGAAATCTCGTCTTTTCTAATAAAATATGTGGTATTATTATGATTTGATTAGAAAATTTGAGGTATTGTTAGAAAAAGAAGAGAATATGAAGGGAAACAGTCTCACGTGAAAAGTTTGAGGGTCATTAATATGATATATTAATTATTTCTTCTCATAAATGTATTGAATAAATGACATGAATTTGAAGTTACGTTTTGAAATTGGATCTGTGCACGAATTTATGGATATTTAATATGTATTAAATGTCAAAGATATGACATTTAATCTTGGGGCTCTTTCATTAGTCACAATTTAACTTTTTAAATTTGAGTGTAAATTCTTAAATTGCGGAATTGAATAATCATGATTTTATGAACAATCACGATATTTTAAATAATGATGATTGTTTGATTCAAATCGAAACATGACTTCAAAAAGTTTTTAAATCTTTTTTTTTTAACTAGAGAGTTGTGATTAAAGAAACAGATTAAATTATATTATCCGAAAATCTTTTATGTTATATCCAATAGAAAAAATTCGGTAAAAAATGATTTATATGATCCTTATATCATCTAGATAAAAATAAGTTATATCTTAAAATAAATTTTATAGATCTCGATCGAAAATTGATATTTATATATATTATATTTCTTTTTGTTTATAGGTGTTAATTTAATATATTCTACAGTATAAAATAAACGATTGTTACACATTAATCACATGGACAAAGGCAAAAATACCAGTTTTCTTTTATGTGACAAAATAAATTTATAAAAAAAAACATATGAAAAAATAATATATATATGTATATGTATATGAAATAAACCGACAGTTAATAGAAGAATTTGCGTATTTAATGACACCGGTTTTAGACTTCGTAAACCCTACACACCCAGCAGTCGTAAACCCACACTATGAAACCACCATTTCCTCAGAATGTCCCTATCTTCCGTCACTATTTTCATTTCTGCCATCGCCGACGACCCTTCACCTCCTTCCTGAAGAATCTTCGTTCCGACTCCCAAGCTTGCGCTTCCTCCCCGACCGGCGGTTTCGGCGGCGGAGATGGAGGCGGTGGCGGTGGCTCCTCCAAAGGTACCGAAGCTTGCTCCATGTTTCCTCTCTTCAGATTCCTAGATTCTGCATAAAGCTGCAGTTATGGAGAATTTCTGGTTGTGATCGTTTTCACATAGTTTCAGCTTTTTCTATGGCCGAAGTTTGAGAAGTTTCATATCGGAGTTTGATTCAGGAATAGGGTTTTGTAGTTTAGATACGAGTGAATAGAATTAAGATATGTAAATTGAATGGTATAGCAGTGAATAGTATGATTGGGTCATTTAATAAGGATAATAGAATTAGTGGTATATTTAATGGATAATTTATTTCTTTGTAATTTTTCTCGTATTAATAGGAATAAAATGGAATGGAAAAATAACAATTCAAAACAACAATCCTTTTGTGTTCATTTTTTCTATCTTTCTATTTACTCCAACAAGTGGTATTAGAGCGTGTATAATCGATACACTGAGAAATATCTTCCATCTCACACAATGTTGGAACATCTAGGAGTGAGCATCTAGGAGTCGTTAACACAAGATGATGTCGACAGTCTCTTTCTCTTCCTCCACGACGTGGTCGACGTCGGGATGATATGATGGTAACCACGTGGTGCAAAAGGTGGTTAAAGAAGTGGGAGATGCGATATTTCCAATGCTCACGAAGATTAATTATGGAGATTGGTCACTAATGATGAAGGTGACGCTCTGTGCACGAGGACTTTGGGCAGCAGTCGAGGTAGGCACCGATGAGGAAGATCAAATAGCGCTTGAAGCCATTCTGCGCGGTGTGCCGTCGGAGATGATATCTTCGCTCGCCGGGAAAAAGAATGCGAAAGAGGCTTGGGCAACGGTTGAGTCTATGCGTGTCGGCTCTGATCGAGCACGTAAGGCTAGCGATCAAAAAGTGCACAAGGAGTACGAGAATTTAGCATTTCGTGGTGGTGAGACGGTGGGTGACTTTGCCATGCATCTCTCCGGCATAGTGAATTAGCTAGCCATTCTCGGAGATCTTGAACCGTCACACAAGGTGGTTGAGAAATACCTACGAGTCGTCCCTGCCAGATTCGGATAGATCGTATTATCCATTGAAACATTGTTGGATCTATGAACACTTTCATTGGAAGAGGTTACTGGGAGGTTGAAGGCTGCAGAAGAACGGTTTGAGCCGTTGGAGCTCATAAGGGGGCAGGGGGTAAACTTTTACTCACTGAAGAGGAATGAATTGCACGAACGAAGGAGCGAAAACAAGGAGATTGTTCCTTTGGAGGCTCCAAGACAAAGAAACATCGTCGAAAACAACGACGTCATAAATCCATAACAGATGGTGGATCTGGTTCTAGCAAGAACCGAGATAGATCAAAAGACAAGTGTCGAAATTATGGTAAGATGGGTCACTAGGCTAGGGACTGTCGATCAAAGCCAAAAATGTAGAAGCACATTTGGCCCACCGGGATGACGACGAGCCTACACCGTATGGTCGAGGCGTGTGAGACCACGTTAGATTCACCACCATCACATAGGTGCCCTATCCACCTTGAGGAGACGAAGTTTACTGCCCATCTTAGTCGTGAGAAGGAATGCAAAGGCGATCTATGGTTCTTTGACACCGGGGCGACGAACCACAATCACTGGTTGGAACCATGAAGTTTGGAGATGGATCTATCGTCAAGATTGAAGGACGAGGAACCATGTTATTCTCATGCAAGAACGGCGAGCATCGTGCATTAACGGGGGTTTATTACATTCCTCGCCTCACCACAAACCTAATCAATGTGGAGCAATTGGACGACTCTGGATGCCAGACGATCACCGAAGGGGGCACCTTCACTATAAGAGATCCGCAACGACGATTATAGGCACGGGTCTGAAGATACTCCAATAGCCTCTATCCAATCTGCCTCAACATTACACGATCAGTGTGTTTGACAACAAGAAACTCTGAAGAATCGTGAAATGACATGCAAGATATGGTCTCATTAGTTTTAATGCACTAAAGAAGCTCGTTCAACACAACATGGTCCGTGGGTTGCCACATATTGGTCAAGTTGACTAAGTGTGTGACAGTTGCCTCGTGGGGATGCAAAGGCAAAACTCGTTTCGGGAGAAGGCGTGACGACGTGCGGTAGATCTTCTTGATCTCGTCCATGGAGATCTATGTGGGCCCATCACACCGAGCAGGAATCGTTACTTCCTACTACTCGTAGATGACTTTTTAGTCGTTATATGTGGTTTATTCTTCTCGCAAGCAAGGACCAAGCTCCAACAGCAATCAAGAGGTTCCAAGTTGCGACAGAGGTACAATCGGTACGGAAGTTCAAGGTGCTTCGTACTGATCGTGGTGGTGAGTTTACATCGGTGGAATTTGGGGAATATTGCGCCGAGAGGGGAGTCCAATGACAATTCACGTCCCCTACTCGCCACAGCAAAATGGAGTCGTTGAACGCCGCAACAAGACAATTGTTGCCATGGCCCGATGCATGCTGAAGGCAAACGATCTTCCAGCAGAATTTTGGGGTGAAGTTGTGACCACTGCAATCTTTATCTTCAATTACGCTCCAACACATAGTCTTGATGAAAAGACACCATACAAGGCTTGGCATGGTGCAAAACCAACAATCCATTTCCTTCGCACATTCGGTTGTATCGCACATGTTAAGGAAACATGACCAAATTTGAAGAAGCTTGATGATCGAAGCACACCAATGATATTTGTCGGATATGAAGCTGGGTCCAAGGCATACCGAGTGTACGATCCAGTCAGCAAACAGGTGCACGTGGCACGAGATGTTGTCTTTGATGAAGTGGCCCAATGGGGTTGGAAGGCCAGTGACAAGGGTGATACTATCGTTTCATTGGAGCTATTTAGCATTAAGTATATCACTACGAGTGAACCAGGTCCAAGAGAAACGATTCAAGAGTCCCCTCGAACTCCTGATGCAACACTAGAGGCATTGGAGTCTGCGTCGCCGCTGACAAATATCAACTAACGAACATTTGGATAATTCTTTTTTGTTTTCTTAATTTCTCGAGTTTATTTGTTAGTGGGTTAGTGGTGTGAGTGGATCATTTACTAAGGATAATGGAATTAATGGGGTTAATATTAGTGGGGTAATGGGTAATTTATTTCTTTGTAGTTTTTCTTCTATAAATAGGGATGAAATGGAATTGAAAAATAACAACTCAAAACACCAATCCTTTTGTGTTTTTTTTTCCTATCTTCCTATTTTCTCTTAGAGATTCAATATTTCCAACATTGAGAAGTTCATATCGGAGTTTTGATTCAGGAATAGGGTTTTGTAGTTTAGATACGAGTGAATAGAATTAAGATATGTAAATTGAATGATGTGTAGGCAATGCCTTTGTGTTGCCTGGGGCAACAGTAGCAACTATCCTTATGCTGGGAGCTCTCCATGCTCGTCGCCTATATGAGGACAAGAAGGTATGCTTCCTTTACTTTGTGAGCATGAGAGCTTCAAATCATGCTCCATTTTGTTCTTGGATCGTCAAATGTTTCTTATATATGTTCACACTGATGAACAGATGGACGAGAAACGGGATAAGGGAATTGAATTTGAGTTCCAACCAGACATCAAAGTAAACCCTCTCCCTTTGTCTCTTTAGTTCCCTTGCTGTCAAGTCCTGAGTTTTGACATTGATGTCTCTGGACCGTGCTTTTCCAGGCCTCATTCCTCAGAATGCTGCCTCTACGAGCCATCTCCAGAGTTTGGGGCTCATTGACAAGCCTGGTGAGTTTCCCCTTTTCAGGAAACTGAAGCTGGACCTCTGCCGGTTTTCGGGATTAATTTCACTTGTCAACTGTTCTTAGGAAATTCCTGTCCGGATGCGTCCGTTTGTGTATAAAGCATGGGCTCGAGCTTTCCATTCAAGTATGAACCCGTTTCCCTCTAGTTTCTCGTGTGTTCTTTATTATTCTGCTTCTTGGTTTCATGCTGAAACTATGTAGATGAAAGTTAAAAGTGAATTTCAAACTGACATGCATTACAGATCTTGACGAAGCAGCTCTGCCCCTTGAAGAATACGCAACACTTCGAGATTTCTTTGTCCGAAGCTTGAAAGAAGGTTGCAGGCCTATTGATCATGATCCTCATTGTCTGGTAACCGGTAACAAGCATCTTGAGCTTTCTCATGTATGAACATCTTTTCACTCTTAAGAATTCACCAATCGGCTATGGGCATGGTTATAACCAGATTAGTCCTGTGGACGGCACCGTTCTAAGGTTTGGGGAGCTGAAAATGAACGGGGCAATGATCGAGCAAGTTAAAGGGCATTCTTATTCTCTAACAGCTCTTCTTGGTGCAAGCTCATTGCGGTAATTGAAGATTTTACTGAATTCCCTAGAAAGCGAGAATCAATGTACCATAGGAACGAATCAATGAACTTGAGAATCAATGTACCATAGGAACGACTCAATGAACTTGAGAATCAATGTACCATAGGAACGAATCAATCTACCATAGGAACGACTCAATGAACGGAAGTTGTCCTTGCTGTCTAATCACGTGATTGACCATGGTTATGTTCCTCTCGAGAGATTGCGTATATATCTACCTTAACTTTTGCTTGCAGTCCAATGAACGGGCTCTATTATTGTGTAATATACCTGAGACCAGGGGATTATCACCGGATACACTCACCAGTTGACTGGAACGCCATGCTTCGCCGGCATTTTGCAGGTTTGCTTACTTTCTGCCCGCAAGTCCCTATGTATGTGCGTCACTCATAACTTTTTCTTATCTAACGATAACTACGGATGTCAGGCCGGCTGTATCCTGCAAACGAGCGTGCGAGAAGAACGATAAGGAATCTGTATGTCGAGAACGAAAGGGTAAGAAAGAAAGAATTCCCCAAGTGTTTGATGTGTAGAAAAAGTGTTATTTCGTGAACACTTTGATCATCCGAAGAATCTCAGGTGGTGCTTGAGGGGCTTTGGGAAGAGGGCTTTATGGCACTTGCGGCCGTTGGTGCAACGAACATTGGGTCCATTGAGGTAAGTCTGTGGGAAAAGGATACATTACCATATGTGTCTCTGAGCAAAGCCAGGCAGGAACACTTGATGTTGTCTTTCCATGACAGCTGTTCATTGAACCGGAACTCCAAACAAACAAGCCAACGAAGAAGGTGATGATTCCTACAGAAGCAGCAGAGGAGCGCGTGTACAATCCGGAACGCGGTGGCATAAAGCTCAAGAGAGGGGAGGAGGTAAGCGTTTGTCTCAACAACCGTTTCTGCTGATGGGACGGTGTGATGATTGTTTCAACAACCATTTCTGATGGGGTCTGATGGGATTTCTGATGATGGGACGGTGTGGATGCAGGTAGCGGCATTCAACATGGGGTCGACAGTGGTGCTTGTATTCGAGGCACCAACGGGAAAATCACCCGACAATCAGTCTGAGGAATTCATATTCTGTGTGAAAGAGGGAGAGAGAGTTAGGGTTGGAGAAGCATTGGGAAGATGGTAGGATGATGCTGTGAAACTAATCCATATGCTTAATATATATTGAAAGACACTAAGCACAGTTAAGTTAGAAGGCTTTGATTATTTGTAAACTTCTACAATCAAACTTATTGCATCATATGATGTTTCAAATGCTTTGTGGAAGACATTTATATGCTTCTTCCTCCGAGGAACTATTGTTGTCTTTATCATCGAATCAAACCAATCTTCATGTTCAATCTCTCGTTACAATGCCTTCTCCCACGATGCCTCATGAAAAGGTAAAGAATTCCGTTGAATTAATGCCTCCAATGCTCCCGTATCTGCATAACATGTATCTAATATTGTTATTGGTGTGACTGTAAGCTGCAAGTCCATTTGTAGTTGATCCGGAATTGGTGTAGGCACAAGAGACAACTGATATGCTACTGAATCAATGCGTGTTTCCACTTGAAAAAGACCATTAAAGAGTGTTGCCAGCTTCCAAAAACGATGGACAACCACATATTTTTTCGATAACAAAATCTCCAACTTCAAAGGATATGTCTTTTCTAGAACGATCTGCTGTAATTTTCATCTTTTATTGCGTTCGTAGCAAATTACTCTGAATCTCTTGTAACACAACATCACGTTCTTTCAATTCCATTTCAAAATCAAAATTTGTTGTCGATCCTTCTTCAAAACGTAACAGTAATGGTGCCTCACGTCCATAAACCACTTGGAAAGAAGTAGTAGTAAGAGAAGTATGGAAAGTCATATTATAAGAAAATTCCACTCATACCAAGTATTTGCCCAAGATTTCGGATAAGCGTTCACATAACAACGTAAATACATTTCCAAACACTTATTAAGCAACTCTGTTTGGCCGTTCATTTGAGGATGGAAGATCGTGTTAAACTTCAATTGCGTGCCAGAAAGACGAAAAAAAATGCCTTCCAAAATTGGCTCATGAAGATCTGATCTCTATCCAAAACAATGTATTTACGAAACCCCTATAATCGTACTATCTCCTTAATAAAACGTCTAACAACGTCATACGAAGTATAAGGGTGAGTCAATGTGATAAAGTGAGCAAATTTGCTCAATCGGTCTACTACCACCCAAATCACATGTGACTATGGTAACCCTTCGATAAAATCCACCAATAAATTGTCCCAAATCTTCAATGGAACAGGTAAAGACTGAAGTAAACCTTCCAGAAACAAAGTCGGAAACAAAATCACATATCTCGGTATATCCGCCCTCATCCCACACCAAAAAAATATTGTTTGGATTCACTTAAGAGTCTTAAGAATCCCTGCATGTACACTTATCGGGCTGTCATAAAATTCATGAAGAATCAAAGGTATAATGATCGGCACTTTGGGAATAACCAAGCGATCATTGAACAACAACTTTCCTTAAATCAATCTATAACCCAAAGGAGCCTTCTAATTGTTTTGCAATTGTTGTTTTATTGGACCCAAACGCGGATCCCTTTCCAGAAGTCGCTAACTCATCCAGCCGTATAGATTGCGGAATCGAAATCGCTATATACAAACAATGCTTTGATAAGCTCGACTATTCTAAAATTCTGGATAGCCCATCCGTTACTCTATTTTCCTTACCAGATTTGTGTACTATATCGAAGTCAAAGCCCAATAACTTGATTAACCACTTCTGATACTCACCGTCAACCTCGCATTGTACCAGCAAAAATATTAAACTCCTCTGATCTATGTAAACCAAAAACTTTCTGCCCATCAAGTATGATGTCATTTCAGAATATTACAAACTATTTCCATCAATTCCCTATCGTAAACCGATTTCAAGTGCTATGAATTCGATAAACTTCCACTGTAATAGGCAATTGGATATTGTTTTTGTATGAGTATCGCGCCCAAACCACCTCTCGATGCATCAGATTCCACCACAAAATCCTCCCTAAAATTAAGTAATCCCAAAACAGGTGAGGTCATCATTGCCTTCTTTAGAGCATTAAAAGCCAATTTCGGATCTTCCGTCCACCAAAAAGCATCCTTTTTTAGTAGTTCAGTACTTGGTTTCACAATTATCCCAAAATCTTTCACAAATCTGCAATAATAACCCGTCAAACCCAAAAACCCCCGAAGCTCCTTGATATTCTAAATGAGACCAATTGGATACTGTTGTAATTTTATTTCTGTCTGTGGACACTCGTTCTCTTGATATGATGTGTTCCAAGTACTCTATATACAGTTGTCCAAATGAGCATTTTCTTTTTGCATTTGCAAACAGTATTTCCAGAGTTCTTCCAAGACTACCGTAAGGTGCTTCAAATGTTCTTGCAAAGATGAGCTGCAAAACAAAATCTCATTTAGGGAAACGAGTACAACCCACCGTAAATAAGGTCCAAAAATAACCAAGAACTCAAAATGACCATCATACATTCGAAAGACTGTTTTTTTAATATCCTCTTCATTTATCTAGATTTGGTGATATCCCTAACGCAAGTCCAACTTAGAAAAGATAATCGCCCCATGAAATTCATCCAACAACTCATCTATAATGGAAATAGAAAATTTATCGGAAACTGTTGATCGATTTAACGGTCGATAATCTACAAAAAATCTCCAGCTTCCATCCTCCTTTTTCACCATCAATACTAGACTATGAAAAAGGACTTCAACTGGGTCTAATGAGGCTAGCTTGAAGCATTTCACGAACTAGCTTCTCAATCTGCTCCTCGTGCGTGTGGGGATATCTATAAGGTCTCACATTCATATGACCAACATCCAGTTTAAGTACTATGAAATGCTCATTACCTCTTAGAGGAGTCCAACAGAGCAGAAAATTCTGGTGGAATATTGTCCGCATTCTTATTAGAAATGACCAAGAAACAAAAATCCACTATATAACCTTGATGTCCTCCTTTGACAGATCTCTATAAAGTTTTAAGAGTGACCAAAGAGTTGTATAGTAAAGGATCCCCTCGAAACGAGTACTACACCTTATTCTTGCAAAATTTCATCTCTAACCTTTAAAAGTAAAATTGAATCTTGCCCTAAGTTTTCAACCATTGTATTCCCAATATAATATCAACACTACCAAGCTCCAATGGAAGTAAATCAACCTTAAATTCTAGATTTTGTAAGGTAATGAAATATTTTTACAAGTGCCTTCACCCTTTACAGTAACCCCGGTGCCTTAAAACACACCATATCTCGTGGTCCCTTTCATCTCCAAATTCAAACGATGTAAAATCTCAATGGATATGAAGTTATGCATTGCTCTACTATCCACCATCACAACAACCTCTTGAACCCCGATTTTTCCCTTAATTTTTCAATGTTTGTGGAGAAGACAACCTAATGACGAAATTCATAGATAATTTCGCTAACTCACCCATAGAAATGGACTTTCCAACTTCAGCATGTTGTTCATTTGTTTCCACCTCTATAACATCATTTGTGTCACCCACATGAATGATAATGACATGCATCTCTTTACTCAGTGATGTGGAAGAACCTGCAACAGAACTTGTAGCCAGCCGAATAGCCAAAGATATTACTGCTTCCAAATTAGTTGGTCGAAAAATGCGAATAACTCTTTAATTTCAGGATTCAATCCGTTCTTGAATGCATTTTCTAATACACTATCTGTAATTCTCTGTAATCGCGACATCAACTCCTCGAATTCCAGCAAATAATTCGTAAACGAACTTGTTTGCCTTAACAAAAACAATTTGGCACCGGTATCGTCATACGAACCATAACCAAACCTTTCTAACAGTCTCTCCCGAAAATCAGTCCATGAATAAAATGGGTGTCTTGTAATTTGCCATTGGAACCAGTTCAAAGATCTTTCACAGATGGCCATCAACGACAACCTCAATTTCTCGACATTGGAACACTGTCCAAATCTGAAATAACTTTCCACGAACCAACCAACCTAAAATCTTAAATCCATAAAAAATTGGCATTTGAATCTTCTGCAAGAGAGCCGTTGCGGCTCCTACAAATCGTTCTCCTTCCGTAGCCGGAGATATTCCGTCGATGATGAACTGCATATCACCGACCTCGGACCCTAACTTCTTCGACTGAGTTTTCATCGGATTTGTGAACGCCAAAATACCAAAAGTCGCATATGTGTGCTCTTTCGTCTCACGATTATTGCTCGACGGGAAGCCAAAACCAGCGAGATTACTTTCGCCAGAAAGAAGCGGAGACTTACCTCGGTTTGGTCGGCTAGTTGAAGCCTCGCCGGTGTGTACTTCATTCGATGGCGCAGTTGCCGACGCGGAACTTGTGGAGCCTCTACATGTAGTTGCTGCAAAGCGCAAAGTTTCTGGACTCTGTTCAGTTGAGTCTCTGTTCCCAAGTAGTTTAGAATCCAACAAACCAGCCATCTTGGAAACAATATCAGCAATAAAAGAATAAACGAAATGAAGCATGGATGTTTGGTGTGATAATGGACATTAAAATTCTGCCAACTTGATGAATTCAGGGGGAGACAAAACTGAATGAAAAGACAAAAATACCCTTATAACTAGTGTATCTGAAGTGAAGAACTCCGGCGGTGGTAAACACATGCTCATTTCTCTACTCGTATTTGCTCTCTAAAACAATACAAATGTGTGTTTATAAGTGAGGAAGGAGTAGAAATGTTCATAGCTCGTCATGTGTCTCAGGCTGACTCTGCGACTGCGACTCTTCTGCTTCAGCCGAATTGTCATTGTCGTTGGGGTTGGAGCCTTTGGGTGGTTCCTCGCCAGTCGTTGTGTTCTCTGTCTTGCCTGCTTTCTCTATCTTCGGCTTAGGCTTTGGGATCCTATTGACCTTCGCAGCCTATTCAGAAAGAATAATGAGGTGTACATGTCGCAGCCTATTCAGAAAGAATAAGAATAATATTAGGTGTCTTCATTACCTTATCTTGCAGTCCGAAAACTTTGGCGTAGATTTGGTCAGAGGTGAAGATGGGGTCGCTGGACAGAGGCGTCCTGTAAACATTTGGTTGAATTAGGAAAGGAAGAAAGATGATATGATTATTATTTGAGGGAAGAAAGCAAACTCACTTCTGCTGCTCAGCCTCTTTCTCATCCAACCATCTCTCCATTTTGTCTGCTTCCTTCGACACCTGCAAAACCCGACTCTTATTCCACCTTCAAATTCATGTTTTACTCGTACAATGAATTCGAATGAACCCACCAACCTCCTCGATTTTCTCTTTTGGAAGCCATGTTTTGTTTGTCTCCCACCCTTGTATCATCTGTTGCCCCGGAAGGAAGGAAGGAAGTTCGTTCATCAACACTTTTGTCTTTTAAACCATATAAGACATATACATATATATATATATAGAAAGAGTACCTCTCGCACTTCAGATAGGTATTTCCGAGCATATTGAGACGCCACAGGACGTGCAGTAAGCTCGTCCGACCTGAAAGAGATGGGGCTACCAATGGCTTTTAGAGAGTCAAGGCGGTCCTGAAACTCTGTGGCATTAGCATCCTCACCATCCATATACAGCCACTCTTGCACCTGAACCAAATTCTATTGAGTCTGACTCATACTGATCATATTTATATACATCAACGGAAGCGATACAAACCTCATCAAGCTTCTGCATAAACGCCTCCCGCTCTTCTTGCGTGGATATCTTTTCAAACTCCGGCGTTTCAAGCTGTAGGAAAGGAACCGTTCGATTCAAAATTCAAGGACAAGAAAACAGTGGAAGGCATGTAAAGGGTGGGTAGTACCTTCTCTTTAGTAGCATATATATATGACTCAAGGCTATTTTTCAACTCGGCAGTTCTTCTTCGTTCTGCATCTTTCTTGTCCAAGGCTTCCAATTTTGTTTTAGCTTCAGCAAAAGAGTCTTTCGAAAAAGGCAATCCTGGGCCGACACTCTTCTCAACTACCTACAAGTAACATTTGAGCGTGAATATTCCACTTAATACAACGCTTAACGACTGTGAGCTATAGAATATTACCTTGAGAGGAACACGGAATGTCCTCTTTTTCAGTTTTCTTTCTGTGCCGAGCTCAAGCACATTTGGTTCTTCAGCAGTGCTATTTCCAGCATCAGCTTGCAACTTTTCTTTACTTTCTTGTGAATTCACATCAGAGGCAGATTCGGCTGATACATTCGCTGTTGCAGTGGTTGCGTTATTATCGACAGTCACGTTCTTCTTCGGGACATCTACCCACTCTGTGATTTCAATCACAGCATCTGCCCGGTCCAGACTCAGAATTCCACTTCTACTTAGTGAGAAATGCAAATTGGCTTTGATAGGGGCTGATAGATTCCGTGACGAGTACCTGCCCCAAACGAAAAACTTATTTTTGTTAATTATCTTACAATTTGGACAACAACATTCGGACAAACTTTGAATTCCTTACTTCTCAGTGGTATCTGCCAAACCAGAAATGGAATATCGTGCAAACACAGGGGAGGCCGTCCCAGGGGGTAAAAGATCCTCCGTCTCATAAGCAAGTGACAAGTCGAAATCTTTGTTCAGGACAAAAGATCTGAACATCTGTCAGAGAATCAGAGGATATACAATTATTACAAGACAGATTAAAATTTTACTAAGCTCCAAATCTGTGTGGTCATTATTGTTATTAATACCTTGCTTGGTAGTTTTTTCATCCGTGGTACCAGCAGCTGCTTTGAGCTTTCATCTTTCTGAGCATCAGGCACTTCCAACTCGACCATAAGAGCATAGGGGGAGCCATCGATTAGACCTAACCTACGTTTCAATTTAATTCCATCACTCAAGTTAGCAGCATGCAAAGCCGCACCCAAAACAATAGCCTCATCAGCATCCAGATGTTTGTCAAGCTCCCGCTTTCCAAGAAATTCCTGGAGTTTGCTCTGTCATATCATACAAGAAATTCCTGGAGTTTTACTTCAATCAAGAAAATAGAGCAAACGGTTTTCACAGGTTTAGGTTAAAAGGAAGCAGAAACATGAGGAATATACACATGCAGATTATCCCAATTATTGGAAATGAAAACAGATATACCAACCTGTAGTTTGGGAACCCTAGTAGCTCCTCCTATTAACTCCACTGCATGTATATCATCAACCTTAAGTCCTGAATTCTTGAGCACTTCTTTTAGAGGTGTAAGTGATCTCTCCCACAAATCTTCACACAGTTGCTCAAATTTCTCGCGGGTAATTGTGCTCCTGAAAGAGAGAGAAATATCAGCATATCATTAGCATCTCACAAATTAAATCAATCATATCAAAGATATCCTTATGGATAGGAAATAGCATTGTATACCTAAAGTCACGATCATCGTGGAGAGATTCAACAGAAATTGGAGCCATGGTGTTTGCACTCAGAATTTCCTTGGTACGTTTGACTTGTTTCTTTAATTTAGCCATTGCTTTGGGGAACTTCCTCACATCGACCCCGTTACCAAGTTGTTTATTAAACTCATCTGCAAAATACTCCACCAACCGCATCTCCATAGTTTGTCCTCCCAGTTCCGAGTCCCATCTAACATCCTTGACCTACACAACCATGACTGTCTTTCATCCATATGCACAACAAGGCAAATCATCTTATACCAAATCCAGACAAGGAAACAAAATACACAAAGAAATTTCAGAAAAAAAAAAGAATAATAAACTTGAAAAATCATCTATAGTTAACCTGAAATTGGTTGACAGAAACAGTCTTTCCAAATTCTTTCTCGTTATAAGCTGAGTAATAGACAAGGGCTGCATAAGTACTGCTGGAACCCATATCGTAGAATATGACATGCCTCGACCCATTAGAGAAATCCTTATCAATCCCGTACTGTAAAGCAGCACCAGAATGCTCGTTAATCAGTGTAAGCACATTAATGCCAGCCAACTGAGCAGCCTGGAGCAAGCCTCTTCTCTCAGCCTGTCCAAAGTAAGGTGGAACCGAGATAACCAAATCCTTCACCGGAACTTTGGCATGGAACTCCGCCAGATTCGAGGCATAACCCAAGATCATGGCCAACAATTCCTCAACCGAATATATAGTTGAATCATCGTCAACTTTTATACCAACAGCACCTCTAGAATCTTCCACAAGGTCGAATGGCAAGTACATGGAATCGATGAAATCCTTGACATGTTTGAATGGTTTCCCCACCATGTCCCTCAGTTGTGAATACACTTTATTTGGGTACCGAGCCGTGATTCCTGCGGCTTCCTCGCCAAGTAGCCGAGAACCTGACTGGAATGCCACTAAAGCTGGGGATTTCCTCTTCGACATCTCGTTAATGGCTACAGATATTGGGCTCTGTCCCCGTTTCAGATTGACTACCGCAACTTTCAACCATTCTGAACCTAGATCTACGCTTGAAACAGCCGATTCAGATGGAACAGCGAGTAACCATAACAAGGCCAAAAACACCGCTAACCTAGACATCATCTTCCTCTGCAAAAGACAAAACCAAAAAGCCTAGAAACTATCAGAAATCCGAACGAAAGAGAAATTAGGGCATATCATATTTTGTCGGTATTCAAACTAGGGGAAGATTTAGACTTGGAATCTGTCTGGATGCTAAGAAAATCGAAGAAATCAGCTCTAACACAATGTACTTGTTATCGAATAACCACACAGCAAGACACCTAATTAATATGCAAGAAATTTTCTCGGGAAAGAAACAGAAAAAATGCGAAGAAGATTCCGATGAGGGAAGAGAAAAGCACCAGTTGAAGGTGAAGCCGTCCGATCGCATTCTCCGGTGACTTCTCCGTTTGATTCAAATTCTCCGGTCGGTTACTTAGGAAGAGGAAAGAAGATGGAAGAAGAAGAAAGCGTATATATAGCTGATCGAGCGAGAAGAGCTGACGTGGAATTTATAAGAATGGACCAATAATAAGTAAACACGTGTAATAAATGACACGTGGATGGATCTGAGACGTCTGGTGTTGTTGTCGTGTCTTAATGGACCTAAAAAGAGTTCTAAGTATGAATCCCATTTGTCTGATTTCAAGGATTGGATCATGTTTCAGGGCCCAAATATTCCATTGACAACAATAAATTTGTTCTAAAGTTACAATACATCAAATAATTTTTATAAATTGTTATTTTAAAATAATAGATGAGTTATGATCCGGCGGAATATCAGATATACTTTCGTAAAACTAAAATGTTACAAAAATATCCTCGTGAAAATAATTATTAAATAGAAAAAAATTGAAAAAAAAATTGTTCTTAATTTTCGAACGTGAAAAAACACACGTTCTGTAGTTTTCGATGTGAAAAACTATCAAACCGTGTCAAAAGCAAGAAAAACGAACAATTTTTCGACGTGAAAACCTGTTTCAAAGTTTAGAGCAAGAAAGAAGAAGTGATTTTGAACTTGAGAGGGATCGATTTGAAGTTGGCAAGAAGGAAATAGCTAGAATTAGCAACATCAGTGAAGAAGAGAGCACGAGTCAATCTTCAATGGCGTCGTCAATAAGTGTAAGTGGATCGATTTATTGATTTGAAATGAGTGTGAGTGTTAGTGATTCGGTTGAGTCGCAAGGATCGCAGGAGTTGCATGACCATCTTCGACTCAATGATCCAGTTGAGTCTCAAGGGTCATTTGACTCGCATAGGTCGTTTGAATCGAATGAGTCGCTTGTGTCATTGAGTCACAAGGGTCGTTTGAATCGAATGAGTCGCTTGTGTCATTGAGTCGCAAGGGTCGTTTGAATCGCATGGGTCGCTTAATATTATGCCCCGTGGGTCGCTTGATATTATGCCCAGTGGGTCGCTTGAGCCGTATGGGTCAATTGAGTCGCATGGGTTGCTTGAGTCTCAGTGAATTGGTTGAGTGTCGCAGAGGGTCCGAGGGTTGTTTGAATCGCAAGGGTCGGTTGAGTCGCATGGGTCGCTTGAGTCGGTAGAAGTATAATGTATACTTAATTGGTCATTTTGTAGGGGGCGTCAAAGCCGAAGTTTGTGTATGAATTCAAGCACATAGACAGAATGCCAAAGATCACCACCAAGTGTTATCCTCATGAGACAATAACAAAGCTGAGACCCGTGGGTCGCTTGATATTATGCCCAGTGGGTCGCTTGAGCCGTATGGGTCAATTGAGTCGCATGGGTTGCTTGAGTCTCAGTGAATTGGTTGAGTGTCGCAGAGGGTCCGAGGGTTGTTTGAATCGCAAGGGTCGGTTGAGTCGCATGGGTCGCTTGAGTCGGTAGAAGTATAATGTATACTTAATTGGTCATTTTGTAGGGGGCGTCAAAGCCGAAGTTTGTGTATGAATTCAAGCACATAGACAGAATGCCAAAGATCACCACCAAGTGTTATCCTCATGAGACAATAACAAAGCTGAGAGGAATCTTAGTTGAATACGAGTTGCATTACTTCGAGAAGGAGTCACAGTTTAGGCATTTATTCATTTTCTATGTGACTCCATATTGACGAAGGTTCAAATTACTGTCCTACTAAATCACTCCGTGATTATACGAGACAAGAAGGAGTTGTGGTTCGTCTTAAACGGTGTTCCCATCCGTTACTCTATAGTGGAGCACACACTAATTTCCGGATTGAATTGCGGACCATATCCTAAAGGATGGGAGTCCAAAAGGGGTGACACATTCAGGCTGAAGAATTTCGGCCGTGGAAAGGTGACCCCCGCATAAGTCAGTGAAAAGCTTGTGAAAACGAAGAATCCCAACGACCAGAAGAGGTTGGCAACTTTGATGCAAGTTATGGCTCACAAGCCTTCAACAAAAAACTCTATCAACCATTATCTCATTGACATGGTTGATAACTTGGAATTTTGTGAAGGCTTTCCATGAAAGCGTTACACATTCGAGAAGATTGTGGATACTTGTCGTAAACACGTTAACGGAGAATCACTGAAACCAAAATGATATTTGTGGCGGTTTCATGATCCAACTAATGGTAAGTTATATATATTATTCTTATAACTTGAATGTTTTCGTACTTTTTGTATTTTTATCATTTTGTTTTAATGTTTCAGTTCTTCCATTCGAAACCATTCTTAGTTTGGACTAAAAGGAAAAAGAACGTGAGTGAAAAAATAATAGAGGTTGAAGATGACGAAGATGAAGGATGTGTAGGTGTTGCTGAAGCTGATGAAGAAAGAGAAGGTAATGCTGAAATGGAAGGAGAGGGAGAAAAGAATCATCAAGGTGATGTTGATGTTGCAGTCCCTATGACACTGGAGCAGAAATTAATAGAGGAAACAAATAAGTCGGAGAAAAGAATCATCAACGTCGTAAGAGACCTTCTAAGGGATGTCGAGTTTCATTTGCCTTATCCAAAACTAAAGGCTGTCGAGAAAAATGCGAGCACCTTGTACCCGTGCGATCCTTTGACCCCTTTTTAACCCCTTTGCGACCCCTTTATCTCTGTGACCTTTGTACCCCTGCGACCTTTGGACCCCTAAGACCATTTGACCTTTGATCTCTCTGACCCCTCGATGAGACTCTGTGACTTAGTGCGAGTGCGACCGTGCGACTCTACGACCCAGTACAACAGTTTTTTTCTGCGAAACGTACTTAATTGCAAACTTCTTTATCGATAACAAACGATTTCAACCTATTGGCAGTGAATCTAATGTTGATTTCAAACTACTCTCGTCGAATCTGTTATTGTGTGGGAAAACAGTAATTTTTACTTAGTAATTTTCGCACCACATAAAAAAGAGAAATAGAGATGCTTTGGAAGAGAGAGAAAAATTGTCGACAATAGTAATATAATATTATCAATATTTTAAAGGTAGATTTGAGATTGAAATTTTTTTTCAAGAAAGTATATTTTTGAAACACTTCAACCTTACGAGGTTATTTTAAAAGTTCCCCTTATGATCCTTTCTAAATTAATCTATATGTGATAGAACAATTTTTTAAAAAAAGAGAGCTATAGAGTATATCAAACCAAAAAA
This sequence comes from Gynandropsis gynandra, assembly GCA_036759665.1. NCBI lineage: Eukaryota > Viridiplantae > Streptophyta > Magnoliopsida > Brassicales > Cleomaceae > Gynandropsis > Gynandropsis gynandra. The sequence continues at coordinate 38,525,829 of CM071872.1, read as the reverse complement.
AAAAGAAACAAAGGGAGAGTGTTACATGATATGTAAGAAGACATGGTTAAAAAGCAGGCTTCATCACAACAATATCCGAGTAGGGTTTAGTGTGGTTAACTTAGAGTGTGTTGTTGGCATATGAGAAAGGGGTGTGACAAATGCAAGAGTGTGGGAACTCATGGAACTCACCACGGCCGGCTCTAATCTCATCAGGATCACCCATGAATCCACGCTGACACGCTCTTACCTTCTTCGCAAAGCTTTCCCATTCCATCTTCTCTCGCTCCATGAACAGTCCGCTCAGCTTCTTCGCGTTTGGTCTGATGCTCCTCTTGTGCCCCATGTACCTCCTTTCATTCATCCCATTAGTTAAATCATCTTCCAACCTTTATAGATATGGAATCTCATATGCCAACAATCTCTTACCTTCTGCCTGCCAGAATCTTAGCCATGTTTCCATTGTTATTCGTGATAAACACATCACTCTCATCACAAACAATGTAATCAATGGCAGCCAGGCGAGACGAATAGGGAAGCAAAGGCTTCAGCTCCTCGTTCGCAAGCATCTCTTTCGTGTAAAACTTTGGAAACAGTTCTCTGAGGGGTCTCAGCGTCTCTTCCCCACCGTAAATTTCTCCAGATGCGACGTAAATGTATGTATCATTTCCAAAACCAAGAGCACGTAGCATCAATCCCACTTCATGCGGGGTTAATGGGCATTTACCACGCTTTCTCTCTTCCACAGGGCTCAGCTCCTGCAACCATCCCAATATGATTAAGCGGGAAATGTGATAATTAAGCGTAAGAAAGAATGACTCACAGGCAATGTGTCCCATCTCTTTCTGATTTCTCCCAGCTCCGCTCGCTCTTTGTCGCCCCCTCCAAAATAACAACCGGAGAAGGCTAACATATCAGCCTCAAACCTGCAATTATCAACACTCTGTTTAACTATTTCAAAGACCAAATAAGTTTTTTTTGCTTTCGGATGGACAAACCTCAAGTGAACAGCTATAAAACGCTTGGCCATCTTTTGCATTCTCTGCACGACTTTCATCCCAAGTGATTGTATAGGCTTTGTGAATCTCAAAGCATGGTAATTGACCCTGCACCGCAATTTTTGCAGCTCTTCATCCAGCTCATTTGCCAGTCTGTAGTCAAACTTGGTCAATTGTAAAACCTGCAAGATGCCAGAAGAAGCATACCTATCAAGAGAGGTGAAATAGGTTCATCTGCATCTAAATGAATAGCTGAAAGAGAGGTGAAATGGGTCTTACACGTCTCCTCAGGAGAATCGGCAAAACTTGATCAAGATAATACTCAGGAGGAGATTTTCTGGGCACACGCATCGTATAAGGAGGTTTCTCCATGGACCTCATGATCCTATCGGGAACTCTCTTTACTATCGTCACGTCTTTGGAGAGAGAAGAGACGAACCAATTTACGTCAAAAATGTCAGCAAAGTCACTGCACGCATCAGCCAAATATTGGTTTCACTAAAGGGGTGATGCTGTAAAAGATTGAGAGGGAGTAGTTGTGAGCCCTAATTACCTCTCATCCTTCCAAAAGGAATGGTGATCGAACTCAGGTACAACTAAAGTCGCATTTAGAATGCGTGCTACAACTACGGCATCTGTTATCTGCTCATCCAACAGTCATTTTCCAATCATCATCAAAGTTTCAGTTCATCATCAATTTTATCATTGCCAAACACCACTTACTCCTGTTCTTTGCTGATTAAGTCCCCCACTTGCTGCGATAAGCAAATACCCATTGGAGGATCTCTCCTGCACCGCAGCTGCATACCCAAAAAGAGGAGGACATGGGAGGATCAGCAGAATCCAGACGGAAGCAATTCGATCCAGAAGTGAGTGTGTACAAATCTAAACACCCTTTTGACCAATCATAACCAAAACGTTTAAGAACATACGAGGAAATTTGTGGCCTCTTTCACTGCATCCGTAGAACAACTTTGAATACTTCGACTTCCATATATCAACAGGTTCCCGGCGGCTCACATCCTGCGGAACATGTAACATCACCTTTAAAGGCAACCCATCTTCTTAATCCGAATTCGATTGAAGATTTCAGTTTTGAAAGTTACCAGTAAGCTCCGCTTGCCCAGCCGCTGAGAGTACCACTCAAGATGGGACACGATGTGACCGGTGAAGAGTGAGATGAGCCCCAAGGCGAAGAGCATGAAACCGCAGAGTCGCGTCCATGGCACTGGTTTCCTGGGATGAGCCGCAGAGGACCTCCAGAACGTATTCTTGTATCCTCCGCCTCCGCCGCCGCTCGGGTGCTGCAATAGAGGTAGGTTCGTCGGCGACCTCAAACTGAACCTCCACACATCCGCCACACCCATAGCAAAAAAGGACCCTTCACCACCAATTTCATCACTGATTTCACGACAATGCCATCCCCGACACGGCGAGGAACCGGGGGAAAAAGCGCTGAATCTGGTGTCGGCCGGACAAAAAAGGCCGGTGGAAGGTAGGGCAAAAGATGAGCTGGAGGAGCAGAGAGATCAGCGAAGAAAATGGTGGGGGATCAATCTGAAGCTTGAGAGTAATCGGAAATGGTGGAAGATGGAGAAGAAGAGAAGAGAAAGCCTATTTCTTTCCTTTTTCTTTTTATTTTTACATTTATTAAACTCTCTCAGTTAATAAAACAAAACAACTAACACCACGTTACTATGAAAAATGCAATCCTCAAGAAAACGACGTCGTATCACATATTGTCTTTCTTTCTTAATTGGTATGAAAATGAAATAGTGGCCTCAATATTTATTTAATGTATTTAAAGCTTTTTTTAGTCCTCGCTAAATGATTAGTCAAACAACGCTTTGCATTTCAAAGATCTAACTTTTGTTTAATATATACATATTCCACTTTGTATTTACTCCGATAATATGAATGTTTAGCATTTATCTTCTCAAGAAAAAAAAAACACATATAATGTCGGATCATCGCAATGACAACGTAATGGCGGTTACAATTATGTTGATTCGTATAAAATAAATCTCTTATATATTTTAATACATTGTAATATTTTAGATTTTTCAGAATTGGAAGCATAGCTAATCAATTTGTGATACTTTTAGTATTAGAATTATTGGATTTGTGATTAGAGCCAAAAAATCTTTTTTGAATTTTAAGATTCAATTATACTTCGAAAATATGATTATTTTCGACATGATGGTGAAGATGAAGATTGAAATCTTTGAAAAGAATAATGTTGTGGTTAATTTTTATTTTTACATTTTTAGTTTTATATTTTTTGTGAGTGTTTATCGAATATGATTTATGTCTAGGTATATAGTCGATAATACACGACTGAATATATAATCGATGACTCAATTGATTGAATATGTAACTGTTTGATGAATCTCTTGTTATTCATTCCGACAACAGTACTTTGACCAACAGACGGACCATACATCTTCAATCGACCGACATCTTCATATTCTTTTTCCATCCATTTCCGATCGTCCCATTCGACCTTCGACTACTTCTTTTTCTTCCAAATCTGATCGGATTTCTTTGTCGACTCGACAGACGATCGACACTTGTTTTTCGACTCAATCCATGACTTTACTGTGACTCCTTTCTCGACTTGACTAACACTCTCCTTGATCGAACGATTGACGCTTTCTCTTCGACTCGACCGATGACTAACCTGCCACTTGTTTCTTTTCAACTCGAATCGACTCGAGCACCGTTTGTTCCTCTTTCGTTTCTTCGAGTTCCAATATCATTGGCGATTTGTTCTTCTATCTCCAGAAACGATCGACACCTTTTTGGCTGGTCGTTCAATTGCACCATTGCCACTTGACATGTTTCGACGCATGATCAACTCGTTGACATTTTTCACCAAAATTTTAGGACTTAAGAAATTTGATAATTTTTTTGTAAGTTAAGCGTTCTAGATTTACAACCAACTTGGAGGGGGTATTAGAAAATATATCATATATTTCTAGGATTCTTTTTATATTTGCTTAGTCTACTATATCTTCTGTGTTTTTATATAAGTAATTAAATATGTGTATAATAATATAACTTATGGGACGATGAATAAATCAAGTAAACATTTATATTTTTAAATTGATCTTGATATGATATTAGAATCTGGTTTGTCCCGATTTAAATATACCAATATTGGATCTCCGATTACGATGCCCATACTCTAGAATCAATCCTAGGTTTGAGGGTAAGTATTATACTATGTTGTCTCACATCGGCTAAGATATGAACTTTGGATTCATAGATATGGTATTGGGTGACCATAAAACTTTTAACTAGCTGTTAAAATTAGTTAGTTCGAAGCCTATATATTTAACAAATGCAATAATTTCATAAGAAAAAAATGAGTTTTCTCCATTGATCTTATATAGAAAAAAAATACTATGACAAGGTTATGTATTCGAGATAATAATCCAAATATATAAACACTATTGATTTGTAATTTTGATTCAAACCCTCGTAAAATTAAAAATTATTTAAATTATTTACATAATCATTTTAATTTTGACTAATTACGATAACAATATCATATATTAAAATAATTTAGGTCTGATCCAAAAGTTGTTAACAACTGTCTAATGAATTACATATATATTTCGATATGTGTTAAATTTCATAAACTCAAAACTGTTGTCATCAATACTGCATAAAAAATATCGTTCGTTAGCTACGCTAACATAATATTAAAGTGACATTCACTACATTGTTGCAGCTAAGCTATATTTGGTCACTAATGCCAACGTAATTAAATGATACATATATCAAATTATGAATGTTTTCATTGAAAATGTTGTTTTGATATTCATCTGATGAAACTGTAAATTATAATGTACAACAAGAGTCATGGATGTCTTAAAAATGTATTTTTTTGTAATACCAAAGAAGGATTTACAACCGATGGATTCCTTACCTTATGGTAAAGGTACTTTCATTACCTCAATTCATTTTCTTCAAGTTTGAACTATTGACACCACAATAAAATTGAAATTTCCAAGCATAGTTTTCAGACGGCTGACACCGACTAAAAATTTCCAGACGTATTACAGATTTATATAGGAATCCGTCTAAAAATTTGCAGACGGATGAATCATTTGGATTCAGTCTTTAATTATGGAAGAATTCGGAATGAAAGCGTGACACGTCTAGGATTATAGACAGATGGTGTTTCTGTCTCGAATTTACAGATGAACCATACGTCTGTTCGTAAATTTGGGCGGGTACGTCGTTTTGTCCAGAAATTTTGGATGACCATAGCACCTATCTAGAAATTTCAAAAAAATTACGGTTTCTTTCATCTGATCAGAAATCGTCTAGAATTTAGGACGGTTTACTAATGACTCGTCATAAAATATGGATTCTAGTCCCTAATCCGTCTTTCATCGGTCCGAAACTTACTTATAAAAACCTATGACTCTTACATTCATTTCCTACACAATATCATCAAACATTTTACTCCATAATGTTATTATCGTCGATATCGATATTTTCATTTCTAGACATTCGATGTATAGAATAATTTATCCAGAAACTCAAGATGTACCAAAAAAGTTTATAGAATTTGTTACACAGTTTAAGACGATAGAGACAACTCAACAAGTTTAGAAGAAACCGGTAAGTTGGAGTATCCTCGCGTCAAATTCAAAAATTAAAAATTTATTAACGAGAGAAATGTATAGCATAATATTTATTTAAATGGCTTTACTCTGCATTATTTCATGTGGTTATCTCATGAACAAAATTTTGCACCATGATCTAGTAATATTGTAGAAGATTTTAGTAGAGGTATTGTATATTATAAGGTGTTTGAGATGCGTCAAGATGTAAAAATGAACCTTTATACGGGAACGATGCAAAATTTATTCGATGAAAGAAACAAATAAAATATTTGAAAGAAGATACAAAATGATTTTTTTGATATGTTAGAAAGTGTTGGACATCCACTTTTTGATTGATGTATAATGGGTTTTCACAGTTGTTTTTGTCCTCACGTTTGATGAATTTGAAGACGAAAAAATAATCTTTCTGAGAGTTATATGGATTCTATATTGTAATTAGTAAGAGATTATTTACTTGAAAATAATAATGAAATAGAGTTATATTATGAGACAAAGAAGATGATGAAATCTCTGGGTTTATTGTCATATCAAAACATTGATGTTTTTCAAGATAATTGCATGATTTTTTGAAAAGAGACATCAGACTTAACGAACTATCGATTTTCTGGAAAATATCATTTTCATTTGATAAGAAATTGAATCGGTCCAATATTGTCATATTTAGTATTTACCATTACAGATAGAATCAAAATATCGTATCAATGTGAAAAGACCGCAAATGACATGAGAAGACATGCTAAGTACTCAACTCGTGATGGAGAAATGTGTCATCCATTGAAAAAAAGAATAATAGAGAAAAGAAGAAAATAGGACTCTAAATAATTTCTATGTTTGATTATGTAGAGATGGTACATATTTATAGAGAAACATTATCAAAACTAGCTAATGCATTCATTAGAGTTGGTTGAGAAGATGAGAAGTTGATGCATTAACTCTAGAGTTGGTTGAGTAGATAAGAAGTTGGTGCATTAATTTGAGAGTTGGTTGTTGACTTAAATGAAGCCTCCAAAATTGACTGAAATATTTTGGAGAAAATTTATATTACCAAATGATAATATTCAATATTCTCCCTCAAGTTTGACCACTAAATGATAAGAACATCAGACAATGCCTCGTTAAAAATCTTACAAAAAAAAACCTAATGGGATAAAACTTGGTGAAAGGAAAAAAAGTGCACATACGGATCATGTCTTTTTGAAGTGAACTGGTGAGCTCGCTTTAAAGTATGATTGATAAATGTCAATAGACCAATTCTCTTATAAATGTTGTTGCACATATTTGAGCTTGTTGCATTAGTGAATGTATCTTCCAGTTGGTCGTAACTCTTTGTGTATGCCAAAACAATGATTTCTTGGACCAACTTCTCTTGTATGAAGTGACAATCAACTTCGATGTGTTTGGTTCTTTCATGAAAATCGAATTAGTGGCGATGTGGATGGCAGCTTGGTTGTCGCAATGGGGAGTGATTGGTTGAGTTGTTTTTATGCTAAGATCAAGCAGAAGAGCCTTCAACCAAACTAATTTGGAGGTGGTATTAGCCATCGTCCTATACTTAGCTTCTACACTTGACTTTGCCACGATTCGTTGTTTCTTGTTTCTCTAAGTAACAAGATTTTCTCCAATGAATGCCAATAGCCAGTGGTTGATTTTCTGTCAATTCTATCACCGACCCAATTTACATCACAATATCCACAATTTCTGTGTGTTTATTGCATTCCATATTTACTCCTTTTCCTAGAGTTCCTTTAAGGTATTTGAGAATACATTCCACGATTTGCCGATTGTGTTTTGTTGGACTAATCATGTGTTAGCTCACCTATTTCACAACAAACCTTATATCAGGCCTTGTAAATGTAAGATAAATGAGCTTACCATAATTCTTCGGTATTGTCTTCATCCTTGAAAGGTTCCTTTCTCGATGATATTTGAATCCTTCTTCAGTGGGAGTTATTGTTGGCTTAACTCCGAGTTTTCCTGTGACATCAAGAAGATCAAGTGTGTATTTCCTTTAATATAGAAATAACCCATCACATGAATGAGTTATTTCTATTCCAAGGAAGTACCTTAGTTCCCCTAAATATTTAATATCAAAGGTACTCCTAAGAAAGTTCTTGGTTTCCTGAATTCTCACGTTGTTGCTTCCAAATATAGTAATATCATCGACATATATAAATAGAACAAAAATACTTTGCTCCCCTTGAATTGTGAATAGGGAATGATCTGCCTCGCTTTTCATAAATCTATACTTAATAAAAGCATCAGAAAGCTTATGATACCAAGTTCTGGGAGATTGTTTAAGGCCATAAATAGCTTTCAACTTATAAACGTTATTTTGACCAAGAGAGTCTTGAAAACCTAGAGGTAGCAGTATTTAAATATCTTTTTCGAGGTCCCCCTAAAGAAAAGCATTCTTGACATCCATCTGTCACAAATGGATTTGTAAATAACCCTATTTATCCTTGTGTATTTATCCAAAAAATAACAAATGGATTTGTGATTATAATTTTTTATGTTGATGATCTAAATATAATTGGGACTTCAAAGGAGATTGAATATACTCAAAATTATCTGAAAGAGGAATTTGAAACGAAAGACCTAAGACAAATAAAATTTTGTTTTGGTTTACAGATAGAGCATTTAAATAATAATATATTTGTATATCAATCGAATTATACAAAGAGAGTATTAAAACACTTTAACATGGATAAAGCAAATCCATTAAGCACTCAAATGGTATGTAGATCTTTAAATTTTGAAAATGATCCATTTCGTCCTTGTGAAAAAAATGAGGATATACTTGGACCATAAGTACCATATATGAGTGCAATAGAGGCTCACTTGTATCTAGCAAATTGCATTCGTCCTGATATAGCATTTGCTATTAATCTCTTGTCACGATATAATTCTTCCGTACACGTCGTCATTGGACATGGATTAAACATATCTTTCGATATTTACAAAGGACGATTGATCTAGGATTATTTTATCCTAGAGATTCCAAACATGAGTTGATCGGTTTTGCAGATGCATGCTATTTATCATATCCTCATAAAGTCGGATCACAAACTGGATATGTTTTTACAATTGGATGACACTCTCAAAAGCAAACATTAGTTGCAACATCTTCAAATCACGTCGGAATTATTGCACTCCATGAAGCAACTAGAGAATGTGTGTGGCAACTAGAGAATACGTGTGGCTCAAGGCTATCACCCGACATATAAAAAAATATGTAGATTATCGGCTAAAATCGATCCAACAATATTGTATGAAGATAATGCAATATATGCCACCCAAACAAAAGAAGGATACATCAAAAGCGATAGGATGAAACACATACCTCCTAAAATTTTCTCATATATCCGAGAGCTTGAGAAGAAGAAAGAAATTGATGTTCGTTACATCAGATTAAACAAATGTAGCAGATCTATTCACAAAGGCGCTCCCCATTTCAACATTGATAAAACACATTCATAACATCGGGATATGTTACCTTCGAAGTTTATGAACAAACAAAGGATTAACAAATCAAGGAGGAGTTTTATGGTTGCACTTTTTTTTCTCGTCATGGTTTTTATTCCAATGGATTTTTCCATGATAAGGTTTTTAACGAGACAGTCGATCGATATTCAAGGAAGAGTATTATAATTATAATAAATTATAATTATATAAAATTGTGAATGTCTAATATTTTTATGAATGATCATATTAAATTTATGATTCTTTTATCAAAGATTCATAATGAATTTATGTTTTTTTTAAATTGAAGAATAATATTTATTTTCCTATAAATAACAATATACCACTCATTTTAATACACAACTTACAAATTCCAAAACACTTATCATTTTTTCATATTCTCTTTTCATTCTTTTATATTCAAAGTTTTAGATAAAATTTATCTCTTACTTAATTATATATATACATATATGTCATATATGATATATATTTATAATATAATATATATATATCATATATTTTAACAAGAGAGGAATAATGGGAGAGCCGAATTAAGTGGGAGTGGTCACGTGATAACACGCGAAAGGTAACGATGCCACGTGGTCGCCGCATATACTCCGGGCCATCCATGGATCAAACATTTTCCTATTATTAGCTTCTCCCCAAGCCCCTTTCTCATAATTAATAGGCCACGTTATTTTAATTAAACCCAACATTAATTATGATATAATTTGGTCAATTCCAGACATATTGTTGTCGGGACTTAAGATTGTCAACCCCATTTGATATTAAAATAATACATTATATTTGATAGTAACATTTAAATTGCAATTTCCCTACTATTTTTAGATTTGTACCTATTTCCTAATAGTAAAAGAGACAAGTATTGACAACACAAGTCATTTAAGTAAATTGGTGATACTAAATTCATCAAATTATGGTTATTCGAAGGTGCGCATGTGGACTATGATTCGTGGAATTGATGAAGAAGTTTAGAGAGTTGTGAAACAGGGTTGGATTCCACCAACAATTATAAATCAAAATGGAAAGATTGCCGAGAAATCTGCTGAAGACTCGACACCCGTGGAAAATCGACGTTCCATCTTTAATGCCAAGACACTTGTAGATTCAGAAATATGAATCAACCAAAGATGTATGAAAAAAGTTGGAAACAATACATGAAAGAACTACAAGTGTAAAGAAGACCAGACTAGACATCTTCGAGCATCAATTTGAAAAGATAACCATAAAAGATAATCAAAATGTAAAAGAATTAAGTGGAAGATTAAATGCTCTTGCTAACGAGGCATGTGTTCTTGGAAATTTACGAAGATGAGAAATTTATAAAGAAACTTTTAGGTGTCTACCTTCAAAGTTTGAAGCGAAAGAAGTGGCCATGAACACAACATTGGATATTGAATCTACAAGTTTCAAAGAAATTATAAGTATTTTGGTAGTTTACGAGATGGAACTTGAGTTAAAGCAAGGAAGGTCATCAAAGTAAAAAATGAAAGGAATTGCTTTTCAGGAAGAAGAAGAAAAGAAATCAAAGAATTAATAACTTGGAAGAAGATGTTGACTGATAGCCAAAAAGTTCAACAAGTAATTGCGAAAAAAACTTGGAAAATATAGTAATTGGTCTGAAATTCAATTTAATTCAAACTTAGAAAGAAAAACAAACATAAAATGTCACGAATGCAAGATGTATGAACATATAAAACGTGAACGTCATACAATTCAAAAGAGGGAGGTCTTTTTTAAAAGTCTTAATGAGATCAAATGTTTTGGTTGCAAAGGATATTTACATACCAAGAATGAATGTGGAAACTCACAAAAGAAACAATAGTAATTGCTGGTTATGTTTAGTGAATCTGAAATCTGAAAGCGAAGTGGAGGAAATGGAAAAATATGTGACATTTTTTGGAATTCTTGAATACCTCGACGAAATTGGTGAACAAGAGCAAGATGTATGTGAATCTAATAGTGATGATGAAGAGCTCATGATGGAAACTTTATATGCAACATGTGAGAGAATGATGCAAAAGAATATTTAATTGGCATGTGAAAATCATGATTCAGAATTAGGACTGAAGCCCACACGACAAGCTCTAGAAGATAAATAATGTCAACTGAAGCAAACAAATATAGGACTAAGAGCTAAGGAAGAGGAAACATCTCAAGTGAAACGAAACCTAGAAAAACTAAAAAAATGAGAACGCTAAATAATTGGACAAAGAAATTAGATTATTTGATAACAACTGGAAAGACTAGAACAAATAATTTAGATTAGAATACTCTGGATCAAACAAAGAGAAAATTCAGAATGGATCTACATCAAAGACAAATAGTGGTCAAGGAGCTTGTGGATTTGTGTGAGATAGACATTTATCATATGCAATTCAAAACAAATAAGTAGGATCGCATTACAAAATACAAGAATCAAGACGATGTTACCATTGTGGAAAGAAAGAACACATTCATGTCTACTGTTATCAGCTTAGGAGGAAACCATTTTCTTGAGGTAAGTACTCCAATTATTCCCAAACTAAGATGAAAAAAATTTGGGTGAAAAAAGATGATTTTAGATGCAACGTTACATACACTTCAACTACTCACAGTCATGAGGATACATGATATTTTGATAGTGTGTGCTCTAGACAAATGACATGTAACAAGAATTTACTAAAGAAATCGAATGAGGTAATGTTACTTTTGACGAAAAATAGAAGGGTAAAGTTGTGGGAAAAAGAGGTTTAGAAAAGGATGAACAACCTTCTCTAAAAGATGTTTACTATGTTAAAGGACTAAATGCTAATTTAATCAGTATTAGTCAATTATGTGATAAAGGTCTGAATGTTAAATTTACAAAACTTGGTTGTGAAGTTTCTGATGAGAAAAATGAAGTTATCTTCACGGGTCCTAGAGTTATGAATAATTGCTATATTAAGAATGATGGATCAATCTATCTCAAAAGCATCCATAGTGATTTAAATATCTGACATCAATATTTAGGTCGTATGAACACAAGATCTTTGATAAAACTGGTGAAAGGAGAAGTTGTTCGGGGAGTTCCAATGTTTTCCAAAGGATGTCAACAAAGGAAACATGTAAAAATGTACCACAAAAAGATATCATAAGTTAGAATTGGAAAGATCCTAAAATTACTCTACATGGATCTAATAGGACCATTTCAAACTAAAAACATTGTGTGTGTTGATAATTTTTCTAGAACTACACGGGTTAAATTTTTAAAAGGAAAATCGATACTGCATGTTATATCTCAAATTGAGTCTACTTACGACCAGGTACATTCCAAACTCCTTACGAGATCTAGAAAGGTAAGAAACCTGATTTGAGTCACCTACATATTTTGGTATGTACATGTTATGTTATGAATGATTGAGACTATCTTGGAAAATTCGATGCCAAGAGCAATGAATCATTTTCTAGGATATGGAATAAATTTAGTTGCATATAGACTATATAACTTACATACAAAAACCATTATTGGATATATTTTGTTTTACAAAGTTGCCAGTACTACCGATTGTGGTTTACTTGAAATTCCATAAGTAAATCTCGTCCAGTTGCTGCTAGACTTAAACCTAATGCAAGTACACTTAAGTCTTAAAATCCAACTAATATGCATCATTTTGACCTTCAAAATGAAACTAATAAAAAAACAAGAGATTCGAGATGCAAAACATATTCAGAAAAATCACTTTATCACGGATATGATTGACAATGTTCATGACGATAGGAAGATTCGAGAAAAACGTCAGATTATTTACTATGACATGGTAAAGTTTATTTGTTTATTTCACACACTGAATCTAAAAATGCCACTGATGCTTTTAATGATAAATGTTGAGTAAAAGCAATGTAGGAAGAACTTGAAAATTTTTTCCGAAATGATGTGTGGTTTTTAGTTTCTAGACCTTTTCATGCTAATGTCATTGGCACAAAATAAGTTTTCAAGAAAAAGACTAATGATGGGTTCTCAAGTTAGAGGTATTGACTTTGATAAAATTTTTGCTCAAGTTTCACGTTTAGATCCATACAATTATTGCTTGAAGTTGTTTGTGTGCTCAATTTGAAATATTTTCAAATGGATGTAAAGAGTGCATTCTTAAATGTTTTTACAAGAAGTTTATGTTGAACAACAGCCTGGTTTTGAAGATCCACAATATCGAGAACATGTTTATCGTCTGAATAAAGTCTTATACCATCTTAAACAAGCTTCGAGAGCTTGGTATAAGAGGCTAACCAGTTTTTTTATCGACACTTGCTACAAAAAAGGGGAGTGGATAACACTTTATTCATTCATTCATTCATTCATATGATCGTAATTAATTATTTAGTGTTCAAATATATGTCAATGATATTATTTTTGGATCAACTTCCCAAAAAGTAGTATGGTTTATTAAAGCAATGATTTAGGAATTTAAGATGAGTAAATTTGGAGAACTGAATTATTTTCTTGGTCTACAGGTAAAAAAATGACAGAAGGAAGTTTCATCTTACATATCAAGTATGCTAAAGACCTAGTCAAGCATTTTGAGCTAGATAACAACAAAATTGCTCATACACCTATGTCCACAATGATTTGAGCAAATATGAAAATGAAGACGTTGATTTCATGTTATATCGTAGCACTATTGGTAATTTAATCTATCTTACTGCAAGCAGACCTAAACTCTCGTTAAGCGTTGGTATTTGTGCTAGGTATTCGTCAAGGTTGAAGAAGTGTGACTTGCAAGCAGTAAAATGTATCATCAAATATGTCAAAGATACAAGTAAGTTTGGTACATACTATACAAAAGACAAAAATTGTGAATTAGCAGGTTTTTGCGATGTTATTTGGGGTGGTAATTTAGATGAACGAAAGAGTACCATATGAGGTTGTATCTTTTTGGAAAATAATTTGATTTCTTGGCATAGTAAAAACAAAGCTCCACTTCATTGTCTACAGTCGAAGCTGAATATGTCGCACTAGGAAGTTGTTGAACTCAATTGATTTGGATGAAACACATGCTTCTGACTAGGTATGAATTCTGAAACTTTTGTAGCATATTGTGTTTATACTAGTGCCATAAATATTTCAAAAAACTCTATGCAACATTCTAGAACTAAATTATCGATATTATGCATCATTTTTTAAGGGAATAAGTTGAGAAAAAGGAATTACTGATTGATTATGTTCCCACAGAACGTCGAGTGACATATATTTTCACAAATTTATTATATATAAACCGTTTTGTATGCCTAAAGAAGTCGTTGGGAATTTGTGGATTTTGAGATTGAAATACATCTTTATGTTTTCAAGTGACAAGTTTGATGAGACAAGATTCAAGTAAGTTCATTTGAGGTGTATCTCATATTATCAAGATGTGAGTGTAACAGTGTTATTTCAGGGGTTACTACTTAAAAAATACGTGCAATTCAATGGTGTCTTGGTACAATTGAACGGTGAGCAACTGCAAGATAAGATTCTTTCTTCTCGTAATATATCCAACCACTCCAATATCAAAAGTAAGGTATTCTTACTAGAAAAATGATATGATTGCATTCTTCATTAAGCTTTAGTTATAAAATAAAAAAGGGAAGAATGACTCGGAACTAAGTAAGATTAAGATCACAAAATAAAGATAATCTAAATACTTTTTTATGAATTCGTACGAGTATACCAAATAGTAGTCTGGGTTTAAGTGATGTGAAAATTATCAACTTTGACATTCTAGAAGTATTGGATTTTTATTTTTTTCAAATAAAAAGGAAATAAAAACATGTGATATTTCAAGTACATTCGATAAATGATGAGTTATACCTTAGGTATTATTTAAAAGAATATGTTTGATCGAAGTTTATATTGAACTTGTTGTTTAGAAGTTTTAAAAGGTCTAAAATCTTAATAGGATTGAGTTTTAGATTTGTTTTTTTAAATAAAAATTGCCTTGTTGATGGTCGTGGGAACTTATGAGAGAAGTTGTTATTTTTATTAATTTGTTGCATGAATGAGAATTTGAGGGGGATTATATTTGTCGATTTCAATTTTTTTTAAAATAATAAATAAATAAAAATATTTTAAAAAGCCTTTATATCTTGATGTTTATTACAATTTGATAACCCTAGAAAAGTTCTCGTCTTGTTTGGTTCTCTTCGTGTGAAAAATTTTCAGAAACTTTAAAAAAATTTCACTTGAAATTCCTCTTCAAAGGCGCCGAAAATGAGACCTACATTTGTAGCAAAGAAGGCACAATCACAGAAAGTGACCTCCAAGGAGAAAGAGAAACGAGATTGTAAAAGAAACTCAAAATATACAGGCAATAAATTCACAAGAGTTGTGTTCAGCAAGACTCGATACAACAATAATAGTTGTGCATGAACAAAGGCAAATAAGAGGTCGTTCACAAAGAAAACGATTGGAATCGTTGCAGAAATTGAAGAATCTGAACTACCTAGTCGAATAGTGGAGGAATCTACTACTGTACTACAAATTCTTGGAACTGAAGAATGGATACTCAATGCATGAGAAGTTCTTGAATAAAAACAGAAACTGACCAGGTTCCTACAGTAGAACTTCTCTATGTACCAGAAGCAGACGTTCAATTTAACTTTAAAGCCATCAATAGAGAAGATAAAAAAAATCAAAACCTCTCACAACAAAACAAATTGAAGTAAGTCAATTGAGCTTGAAGAAGTATATGAAGTTACTTCCACAAAAACCAAGAAGAACAGAATAGAGGATGCATAACCTTTTCAAAGATCAAAAACAGAAAAGAGTAAAGAACATGCACATGAAACTTTTGATAAAGGTATTTCTGATATTTTGGCTTCGATTGTCTTCACTTATATGCTCTTTTCTAAAGAAAGAGAAGTTAGATATGAGATTTTAAAGACTAGAGAAATCCAGGAAGAAAGGTCGTTAAATGTTATACATTTTAGAGCAACGAGAATTTGAGGCTTTTGTAGGAAAGAAAACTAATTAGAACCGTGAAAAGATCATGAAATTCAGTAGAGAACTTGTCCACAAACTTTATGCCAATCTGAGTCCCAACATAGATAAGAGAGATCATCCTTCCTACTAAAAGGTCATAAAATCAACATGTGGAAAAACCTGATACAAAGAAACGTATACTAACGAGCTAGAGATACTAGTTCATATGTATATTGTTGCAAGAACTCACACAACAAATGAATGTATGACTTGGAATGAACGAATAAATTCTTCTCGATTGATCATAAAATTTGCATTGCTCAACAAGATTTGCAGGTGAAATTGGTTGACTGAAACAAAGATAGATTTCCCGAAGAAATAAATGAAAATTATACGATATTATGTCAGAGAAGAAGTTCCATTCAACATAGGTAATGTCATATTTGAGTATATTGTTAGTCAAGGTCTGTCTAAAAATGTTAGATATAGATCATGTTTTCCTTGTTTGATTCAATGATTGCTTTTGACACAAGATAAGATGGTAGTAGGCACTGCTAAATCAAATGAATCATACCTTCTTGGATCAATGTTGATAAGTGGTTTGAAAGTAAAGTTGCGACCGAGGAAGGCTTCGATATCTGTCCAAAAGATAATGTACAAACTAATGAAGATCGAGAAAACGATTGCTCACTCACAAGAAGAACATAAAAAAATATGGGAATCACATCAAGATTCTTCTTCATACAAACAATATTATCTCCTCATCTTTATATTTTACTTTGAGTCTTTAATCCATCAACATTTACTAATAACTATGATTTTGAATCTTATGATTCATTCAAATAGGGGGAGAAAGTACGAATCAAGATCAGGGTACGCATAACTAAAAGATGGGTGGATGGATGAAAGGAATGGCTGAATCCAAGTTTTATGTCTCTAACCCTTTTTGTTTTGAAGCTAGATTATAGTTACTTTAGTTGTAACTAGAAGACGTGGACAGGATTTGTTTGACTATTTTTCAAACTAATGCTTTTGGATTTCATGGTTTATGTTTTATGGATGAATTTGCTTTGTATGCTATGTTTAGTTAGCATAAGGTCAAAAAAGGGGGAGAATGTTGATTTAGTCAAACTAGCCATATTTTTTAGAATTTTTGTTAGAGTTTTTTTTAGGGTTTGACTATTAATATTTTAGTATGTTTGTTGCCTTTTTATTCTCCTTGAATGTAGATGGATTCTACTAGAATTAAAGGTTATAAAAGAAGATTGAGTAGCATGCTAGGAGGCATGCACTTGGAGAGAAAAAGAGAGAAAGAAAACCACATTACGAAAGGTTAATCGAGTGTGTATTTCCTTGAATCTGACACGGGTTTGTGTTTCAGGATTTCGAGGAGCCTGTCATAACTCTGAAAAATCGAATGTTGCCAAAATAAGGCAGGAATTTTTGCATTCCAATGGGTTTCCGTTGAACATTTCAAAAAATATCAATGGACATTCGTTGAAACCTTTACAAAAAAATAAATTTTTTAAAACCAATTAATAAACAAAAATTTAAATATAATTAATTAAAAAATTTTATAAAAATAAAAAACATAATTTATTACAAATCATCTAAATTTGTAGCGCCGTCTTCATCCCCATGATCGCCAACACCTGGTGAAGGGATTACATCAGAGTTGATTATTGGGTCTTGTGTCGGTGTTGTTTTCGTCGTCGGTTCTGGTGGTTGATATGCTCGGCTAGTTAAGAATTCGGTAATGCTCTCCATGTGATGCATCTTTGCTTGCGTTCCATGAAGAGCATTGCGTTGTTCAAAGTGTAGTTTCGAGATGTTTGATATGCCATTCTTGCGTGCAACTCTCTTAAAACATATAGGGTACCTTCGTGGCGTCCTCGACGATATCCTTTTAGAGCAAACTAAAACTGTATAGACGTCTTTTATACGGTCTAACAGATTACAAAATAAAATACGTTAAAGTTAGCATCGTTAGAAAATATTTGATTTAATTAAATAATTACAAATAATAATTATTTACCTCTAAATAAATTTTGTTCTTTTGTAAAGAATTGAGATCGTCGGGAGTTGAACCGCAGGCTTGTGATTGCTGAGTGATCTTCTCCGTCACAGCTTTCACGGTCAGAAGCAACATATTCTCTTTTCAAATCTTAAGCATACTCTAACAGGCTCATATGGGTACCTTAAATTTGTTGCGATAGGCCGATTCTAAATTGTTTTTCTGTGATCTAGTCTCCCTCGAGTCTATTGGATAATTTATTTCCTCGTAACATTTGAAGTCTTCAAGATACCTTTCCCGATGAGTCCTTTCTCTATTAACTAAGCATTTTGAATTAGCTTAGAATATGATCCATGCCTGATTATCTCAATCTTGCATCTAATTTTCGGACGTTTTTCTTGCAAAACTTTATTGACCTTAAGAAATTTGACTTACATTCTTTGGCCTCAAATCGCGATAACGTCAGATAAGTCTCATGATACTTATCAACGGTATGGTCGTCTTTTGTCAACTGTAGAAATTCAAACTCCATCTATTCACAAGTAGCATGCAGGAAATACTTCAATTAAAAAGAGATAGTAAGATACAACATGGCAGCTAACCGAGTACATACATGCAAAAAGAAGAAGAACCAAGTTTTGAAAATAAAAAGGAAAAAAAAAGGATACGAAGTTCGGGTTGTCTCCCGAGAAGCGCTTGTTTAAGGTCTCGAGCCTGACCGAGATGCTTTACTCATGAGTCGGTTCCGAAATAGCGAGTACAGCTTGATTGTTTCCCGCATTCTCCACATTGTAGAGCTTTAACCGTTGGGCGTTCACTTTGAATGGACCGCAGATTCCTATCAACTCGATTGCGTCATGTGGTGAGATGCTCTTGATCATGAACGGTCCGGACCATCATGACTTGAATTTCCCTGGAAAGAGTTTCAAACGAGAATTGAAAACAAGTACTTGGTCACCTACCTTGAAAGTGTGTTGGACGATGTGTCTATCTTGCCACTTCTTCGTTCGCTCCTTGTAGATTTTCGCGTTCTCGTACGAGTTGAGGTACATCTCCTCTAGATGGTGTAGCTACAACACTCGTTTTTCAGCGGTTGTCTTGTAGTCGTAGTTAAGTACCTTTATCATCCAATACGCTCGATATTCTAAGTCAACCGGTAAGTGACATGCCTTACCGTACACTAGCTGGAACGGGGTCATTCTGATTGGCATTTTGAAGGCTGTTCAGTAGGCCCGTAGTGCATCATCAAGCTTCAGCGTCCAATCCTTCATAGATTTTGGAGACCGTCTTCTCCAAAATGGACTTGATTTCCCGGTTGGATACTTCCACTTGGCCGCTGGTTTGTGGGTGGTACGATGTTGCTATTCTATGCGAACACCGTATTCCTTCAATAGCCCTTCTATGATTTGATTCACGAAGTGTTTTCTCCATCTCTGATCACCACTCTCGGAAGTCTGAAAAGCGGAAATATGATGTGTTTGAACAGTTTGGTCGTGGATTTGGAGTTATTGATCGGACTTGTTAAAGTTTCCACCTATTTCTATTTATTTCAAATAGATGTTAGTTTTATATTTTTAAATAATATTATTTTGGATAAATTAAAAAAACAATCAAAATTCATCTATTAATATCTAAGTGAATCTCTAAATAGAATGTCTAGATAGAATTTAGGGGGAATTAGATGGGGATTTTTGAACATTTGCATGGGCTAATTCTATACTCGACAAGTCGGTGGGTTTATGGTGGGACCCGCACCGATTCTGAGGTGACGTGTCCTCAAAGAATCTTCTTTCATGAGAATCCAAAACTTAAGTGATGCTTTAATTCAATCCCTAATAAAACTCATCTTTTTTATATAAAATTAAAACAAAAGGAAGAGAAAGAGAGAGAGAGAGAGGAGTGGGAAAGTGGAGATTAATGTCACCGTCTCCTTAAGACGTGTCGGTTAAGGAAAGCTTCTCCACTAACAACTCACCACTTCGATGGAAATAACTTAACTGAATGTGAAGATCAATCCAAACACCTGCAAAAGAGTAAAGTTCCAATCTTTTGAAAATTGTTCCATTTAAGTTTATAAATGTATAAATATATATAGATATAGTTGTATGTAAATGAGGAGAAGAAGAAGAAGAAGGGTAAAGAATCCAAACACCTCGACATAACGCATGCATTAATATCTTCTCTTTCCCCTTTTGGATTTGCGTACCCATCCATCCATCCATCCATTCCTACCTTCCATAAATACAAAAGCGAAGAAAGAAAGGAAAAGGGTCCATCCAAAGTTTGTTTCTTTTTACAGATTTCAAATGGTGGAAGAGAAGACGATGAGAGAAGTGGGAATAGTAGTTGGCCTCGTGGGATCACAGTGTGTTTACGCAGTGAATTCCATGTTGTTGAGTTATTTGATGGCTTTAGGGCTCGACCCTCTAACCCTAATAGTCTTCTTCACTCTCGCCGCTTCTCTTCTTCTTACTCCTCTCGCTCTTCTCCTCGAGAGGTTCCTTCTTTTTATTCAATCTCCTTTTCCTTTTTTACTTTTTGTCACTTCTCTTTCTTTGATCTCTGCAGAAAACTGTGGCCCACAAGTCTGAGTTTCAAGTTGGCGACTAAATTAGTTTTGCTTGCTGTCTTTGGGTGGGTATTAATAAACCCTTTTGCTTGAGAACTAATTTTAAATATCGATTATAGATTTGTGTTTCTGATTTTTCATTGATTTGACAGGGTGACAGTGTTCCAGAGCCTATACTTAGAGGGGATGAAGCACACATCCGCTTCAATGGCGACAGCAATGCCTAACCTCTGTCCGGCTTTCATATTCATCATGGCCTGGTCTGTTGGGTCAGTATATTCTCATCATCTTTCTTCTCTTTAGATGTTGTTTCATCTAAATGAATTCACTTTCTTGATGAATCTTTAGGATGGAGCAAGTGAAGCTAAGCTGTGTATACAGCAGAGTGAAGATGGGAGGCACAGTGTTGTGTGTGTTGGGAGCCTTCATAATGAGCTTTATGCACAGCACTACGACCACGGAAAGCTCGACCTCAGTCCACGCTTTACTCGCCCTCACCTACAACCATGTCGTTTGGGATAGCGTGAGCCCGGTCCATGCTTGGCTTGTCATGCACTATAACGATGTCGTTTTGGACAAGGAGAAAGTTCTAGGTTGCCTCATTCTGCTAGCCTCTGTTCTCGTCTTGTCGGCTAATCTCGTTCTCCAGGTACATTATGTTGGCGTGAAAAGAAATTTTCAAAAATAGGAAACAAAATTCGGTGCAAGTTATGCAATTTCATTGTTGACAAATGATGCAAGTTAGACACCTCCATTGTTGATAAACGGTGCAAGTTAAGTAATTTCATTGTTGATAAATGGTGCAAGTTAGGTATTTTCATTGTTGACAAATGGCGTAAGTTAGACATTTTCATTGTTAATAAATGGTACAAATTAGGCATTTCCATTATTGACAAATGGTGCAAGTTAAGCAATTCTATTGTTGTCAAATGGTGCAAATTAGGCATTTTCATTGTTGATAAATGGTGTAAGTTAGATATCTTCATTGTTAACAAATGGTGCAAGTTAGGCATTTCCATTGTTAATAAATGGTGTAAGTTAGATATATCCATTGTTGACAAATGGTGCAAGTTGAGTAATTCCATTGTTGACAAATGGTGCAAGTTAGGCATTTTCATTGTTGGCAAATGGTGCAAGTTAGGCACCTCTATTGTTGACATTTTTTCATTCTCATGCCTATATTTCTCATGCCTATATAAGGAGGCATTGAGAGAGGATGAAAACACACCACCAAGAGAAAAGAAAGAGAGAATTTTTTTTCCTTTAGGGTTAATACATGTATTGTATATTGTATCCCCGTGAGAGTTAGACTCTTGTCTTCTCTCATATTCTTTTCTTTGTATCGTAATAAATATTTGTGGTCGTGATTTAAAGTGGATTAGCTTTCACACTGAAGGTGAACCACTATAAATCTTGTGTCTCCAAGAATTTTATTCGTTCACTACTTCTCGTTGTTTTCCCGACAAGCGGTATCAGAGCTTGATTTGATCAGGTAACAAGTAATGGTGAACGAGAAAAATATACATGTATTATTACCTTTGACGGTACGGTTCTCATTCTCGAAATTATGGATTGAGGACTATTTATATTGTAAAAATCTTCAAAAACCTCTTTTGCATGAGAAACCCAAGGATATGAGTGATGAAGATTGGCAAAGCCTTGACAAGAAGGTGTTAGGACTCATACATTTAACATTATCTCGAAATGTAGCTCATAATGTTTCCAAGGAGTCAAGGATGAGACTGATGAAGACTCGATTATAAACATACGAAAAGCCTTCGGCGAACAACAAAGTTCATCTAATGAAAAGGTTGTTCCAACTTGAAGATGGGAGAAGGTATGTCTGTTACTGAATATCTCAATGAGTTCAACGTAATCTTTAATCAGTTGATGGCAGTGGAAGTCAACTTCAATGATGAGATCTGCGCCTTAATCCTTTTGGCATCTTTACCAAGCAGTTGGGAGCCCATGAAGGGGGCAATTAGTAACTCTGTGCAAAACGAAAAAAATTACCTTGAAATACGTTAAGACAAAATCTTCAAAGAAGAGATTTGTAAAGAATCGGAAAATTCTTCAATGGGTTCGGCCTTAAACGTGAAAAGTAAAAGTAGGAAATTCGCCAAAGGTTCTAATCAAAGTGGGGACAACTCCAGGTCAAAAGGTGGCAAGGGCCAATTGGAATCAAAGAAAACAGTCACATGTTGGCATGGCGGAAAAGTAGGTCACTCAAAGAAGGAGTGTTGGGTTTGGAAGAAGAAAAATGGAGATAAGAGAATGCGACAAATATAGTATCGGATGAAGGTAAATATGCACTTATCATCTCAGTCAACATTTCTATTGAATCTTGGGTTTTAGATTCTAGAGTGTTTTTCCATACCACAACAAATCATGATTTGATAGAAAAAAGTATATTTCTAGCAATTACGAAAATATATATCTCGCAAATGAAGAACCCATGGAGATTGTTGGCTTAGATAATATACACCTAACAACATCTAACGGGAAGGTATGGAAGATTAAGAAGGTGAGATATGTTTCAAAGTTGAAACACAACTTGATCTCGGTGGGGCAGTTCGATGATGAAGGTTACAATGTAAACTTCAATGATGGTTCATGGAAAATATAAAAGGGAGCCATGGTTATTGTTCAAGGAACCAAGACGCGAAGTTTGTACATGACTTCGAATTGCACTGATACAGTTGCTGCAGTTGATGCCGATGAAAAGTCAATTCTATGGCATCGTCATCTCCGGCACATGAGTGAGAAAAGAATAAAGATGTTAGTCTCAAAAGGCGTGATCCCTAACCTAAAAACTATTGAACACCAGTTCTGTGAAAGTTATGTTCTTGGAAAACAAACAAAGACTAGTTTTTCAAACACTGGAAGAGTTGAAAAAGCAAAAGCTTGAATTAGTTCACACTGAGTATGGGGTCTAACACCAGTCACTTCTCTTGGTGGATCAAGATACTATGTCATATTCATCGATGATTCCACAAGAAAGGTATGGGTCTATTTCTTAGCAAATAGATGTCAGAGAAAAATTCAAGAAATGGAAATCGATGGTTGAGAATGAAACAAATCTCAAAGTGAAATAACTAAGATCAGACAATGGTGGTGAGTATACAGATCATAAGTTCAAGCAGTATTGTGCGGATAATGGAATTAAAATGACAAGAATTATACTGGGGACACCTCAACAAAATGGCATAGCTTAAAGGATGAATCGCACCTTGAACGAGCGCGCAAGGAGCATGAGGCTTCATGTTGGTTTGCCCATAAGATTTTGGACGGAGACAATAAAACCTGTTGTTTATTTGATCAATCGGAGTCCTTCTGTGCCACTTGATTGCAAATTACCGGAGGAAGAATAGAGAGGAAAACTAGTCAATCTAAGTTCTCTGAAAGTCTTTGGTTGTCTTGCTTATGTTCTTATTGACAACACTACGAGAAATAAGTTCGACGCAAAATCAAAAGTGTGTTATTTCATTGGATATAGAGATGATGAGTTAGGCTAGAAGTTTTGGGATGAAAAAAATCGCAAGATCGTCAGAAATGAAGATGTGATTTTCAATGAGAATGTAGTATACAAAGATAAGGCATCAGAGAATAAAACAAGGCATGATGTTGTTGACTATACGACTTTCCAACAAGAAGATCATAGAAAAAATCAAACAGATATACATTCTGTTGATCAAGAAAATGAGAGCTCTAATGAGATACAACCAACGCCATATATCCAATTGAGGAGATCATCAAGAACTATCCGACCATTACAAAGGTTAACGGATTACGTTCTTCTGACGAATAATAGAGAACCATGAAGCTTTGAAGAAGCTAAACAATCACAAGATTCAATCAAGTGAGAGTTTGCCATGAAAGACGAGATGAACTCATTGATGAAGAATCAAACGTGACATCTGAAAAAGTTACTAGAAGGAAAGAAAATCCCGCAAAACAAATAGGTGTATCGGATCAAAGAAGAACATGATGGTAGCTTGCAGTTTAATGCAAGCGTAGTGGTGAAAGGTTTTCAGCAAAAAGGTGTAGATTACACTGAAATATTCTCTTCGGTCGTGAAGATGACAACTATCAAGTTGGTGATAGGTTTGGTAGCACAAGA
Organism: Gynandropsis gynandra; assembly: GCA_036759665.1. NCBI lineage: Eukaryota > Viridiplantae > Streptophyta > Magnoliopsida > Brassicales > Cleomaceae > Gynandropsis > Gynandropsis gynandra. The sequence continues at coordinate 38,501,113 of CM071872.1, read as the reverse complement.
AAGTCTGCATCTACAACAAATGGATGTGAAAATAGATTTTCTTCATGGCGATATAAACGAGGAGATCTATATGAAACAACCTCAGGATTAAGGAAATGAAGATATGGTGTGTAGGATTGAGAAAAACTTATACAGATGAAGCAAGCTCCAAGACAATGATATAAGAAGTTTGATAACTTCATGTGCAATACTGGATTTCTGAGATGTGAAGCAGATCATTGCTACTACTTCAAGAAATATAGAAGCATGTATATCATCTTGCATCTATATGTGGATGATGTGTTGAATGTCGGAGCAAATGCAGAAGAGATTATTAAGTTGAAGGAAAAATTATCAGAGGAGTTTGATATGAAGGATTTGGATGATGCAAAATAAATCCTCGGAATAAGAATCATGAGACATGATCAAATTCTGAAATTGTCTCAGGAAGATTACATCAAACGGGTATCCAAGATTTGTCTATGGAACTTGTACTGAGATGAATTTTGCAGATAACCCTAATAGCAATACGAAACTAGTGAATACTCTCCTGGGACATCACTTCATGTTATCAAGGGATCAATCACTTTCAAATGATCAAGAAAAGGCACAAATGTCAAAGGTGCCTTACGCCTCTACAGTCGAAAATCTAATGTATGCAATGTTTTGCACAAGGCCAGACATTGCAGAAGCAGTGGGAGTTGTAAGCAGGTATATGAGCAATCCAGGTAAAAAACATTAGAAAATTGTGAAATGGATTCTCAGGTATTTAAAGGGAATTGTTAGAGTCTCTTTATGTTTCAAAACATCATAATTGAGCTTACGTGGTTATGTGGATGCTGATATGGTGTGCGATTTGGATGGAATAAAAGTTACTATCAGTTATGTGTTTACATTGAGTGGTACGACTATTATTTGGGCATCCAAATTGCTTTGTCAACTACTGAGGCGACATACGTTGCAGCGATAGAAGCTAGCAAGACATGATATGGTTATAATCATTTTTCAAGGAGTTAAAACATGATTTTGGCGGAAGTACATTGTACTCTGATAGCCAAAGCATTATTCATCTAGCAAAGAACCCAGTTTATCATGTTTGGACAAAGCATATACAAATTTGGTATCACTTCATTCGTTTCTGTGTTGGATGATGGATTATTGTGTTTGGAAAAGATCAAATGAAGTTATAATCCTACAGATATGTTGACGAAAACGGTGACAACCGAGAAAGTGAAGTTGTGTTCAACTTCAGTTGGACTTCTTCATCGAAAGTAAGAAGTTATCAAGACTGCGAGAATTTTTACAATGGTTTATTTCTTTTTAAGTGGGAGGTTGTTGGTGTGAAAAGAAATTTTAAAAAATGGAAGAACAAAAAGTGGTGCAAGTTAGGCACTTGCATTATTGATAAATGGTGCAAGTTAGGCACTTCCATTATAATAAGACATTGAGAGAGGATGAAAACACACTATCAAAAAGAAGAGAAAGAGAGAAAAGAAAGAGGGTTAATACATGTATATTGTATCTCGGTGAGAGTTAAACTCTTTTCTCCTGTTGTATTATTTCCTTTGTGTCATAATAAATATTTGCGGTCGTGGTTTAAAGTGAACGTAGCTCTCACACTGAGGCTGAACCACGTCTCTAGAAATTTATTTATCGCTATTTTTGGTTGTTTTCCAACACATTATGATTTCTTTGTCTTGTATATAAGGGATTATGATTAAGAAGATGTACTAACGGCGAAGAACAAAATGAATGATCAGGCATCGGTTCTAACCGAGTTCCCAGCGCCAATGTCAGTATTCTCCGTAGTATCATTCATTGGAACGATGACCACGACAGCAGTACAGTTTGTCCAAAATGGGAACCTGGGAATCGGCGGTGTTGGCACCATCGGAGTAGGCCAACTCATTGGTTTCATAATGTTGGTGGGTATCCTTTTGAATCATTGGTTTCATAATGATGTTGTAAAGTAATAACAAAGCGGATGCAGGGAGGGACTGCGGGAGGAGGGAGCATGAGCTTCAATGGATGGGTGATGAAGAAGAAAGGGCCAGTTTTGGTGTCTATGTTCAGTCCCATTGCCACTGTCCTTTGTGTTCTCATCTCTTCCCTTTCATTGGGAGAGCCTTTCAGCCTTGGGAGGTAATTTTGTCTCTTATAACATAAATCATAGATTTATATATATAACTTATTCAATAAGTTTTTAAATACATTTATGTTGATTAAACTAACTCGCATTTGTTATGGATGGTTGGAATGAATTGTGGGATAAAAGCATGGTGGGCATGAGTTTGATGGGTTTGTATTACAACTCTTGTTAGGGGAAAGAGAGTTACGAAGGAAAAGTGATGGAGAAGCCTCTCCTCCTCTCCTAATTTATTATAAAAAAAAAGATATTATGTTCACACAATACATAGGGATATCATATATGATGTATATATTATTTTCTCTATAATATTGGGATTTCACAACATAGGGATATTAATATAAAATGATAAGTAAGAAGAATTAAATTGAATTTATAAGAAATTATAATAAAGAACATCCAACATGGGTCGTTACTTACCATCGTGGAGATTATTAAAGTCACCGTCTCTCCTAGGAGTGGGCAAATAGCGAATATCCGTAAATATTCGATTATTCGTATTGTATTCGTATTCGTCGAATATTCGTTTTTACTATTCGTATTCGTAAATACGGATATTCGTAAATCCGAATATCTGCAAATATTCGGATATTCGTCGGATATCCGTATTCATAATAAAATCAACTTTTTTAAAAAAATTAATAAAAAAATTCTAAATAATTTACATTTTAGTCCTTAAATTAGGGTTAAAACTTTTATAATTTACATTTTAGTCCTTAAATTTTAAATATAATAACTATTTATTTATATATTTTATACTTGTACTGAAAATCAATTATAATAATATTTTTATTTATAATTTCATCCTTAAAATTAATTTATTATATATATATATTAAATAAATTATCTATTTAGTACTTACGGATACGAATACTTACGAATAATTGATTATACTATTTGTATTTGCATTTGTATTTGTCGAATATCTAAATCCTGGTATTTGTATTTGTATTTGTTCCTACGGATATTTGTTTTTTCGAATCGAATACGGTTCGAATACGAATCGGATACGAATACTTCGAATATTTGTCCAGCCCTAGTCTCTCCTTAAGAAAAGCTTCTCCGTTAACAACTCACCACTTAAATATAACTTTTTTCCATCTTTTCTTTTACCGATATATCTCGAAATTTATTTAAAATTTGATTCAAATTTATTTTTAAAAGTAGAATATATGTAAATTCTAAATTTGATATAGGATAGTAACATAAAAATATTCACTTGTTTTTCTAATAAATAAATATCTACAAATATAAAAATGTGAAATTTTTATAATATCTTTATCATGTGTTAGTTTTATTCCATCATTCTCTTCTATACGGGTGTGCAATTCGGGTTGACCAGAACAACCAAATTCATTAGTTATTTAAGTTATCAAGAAATTGTATATGAGTTCAAAATTTAGAATCCATTCAGATTTAGTTTGATCCAGATTGGAGAAAATACAAAAAAATTAAACAATTCAAAATTAAAAAAAAACATAAAACAAAAAATCTTTTTGTTTCGTTTGGGCATTTTGGGAGTAAAAGTCTTCTACTAGAAGGAATCAGAAAGTTCATCCGAAGACATTTATTATGAATTTCTGAAAAAAAATGGAAGACAATTTTAGTAAATAGTTGTGAACACAAAACATTAATTCTTATGCAATAAAAGTTTTATTCACGAATCAGTCTTTTAAATACATTTGTTTCTCAGTGCAAAGTACTCAAGACTACCACAATTAATTCTCCTTGAGCTAGATCATAAATAACAACTAATTATTGTTTTACTAAAAACACTCTAAATCGTGTTTATACTTTCAAAGTGATCACTCAATATCATATTAAAGTATTAGATTTTGCATCTATTTCTCTCACATCTCTCTCTAGATGTTTTTGTCCCTTTAAGGTGTACGTCACACACCAGAAACTCGCTCGAAATCAGGAACAACTTTTTCTGGTCTTCAACTAATTCTGTAATGAATGTGGAATAACTTTTTATGATCTTCAGCAACTACTTTCTTCTCGCATTCTTCCACTCTTTTTCTCCGATCAATAGGTCAATTCTTCTTTCCTTTTAATTCCCAACAACCTGAAATTTAGCATTCAACAATTTAGTTAAATTAAAACTTCAACAATTTTCTCCTTTGAATTTTTATCACACACAAAACTTAACTCAAAAACATCAGTTACCAAAGTTTAAAGAATCAAACATAAAATCAAACAAGTTCACAAACATGAACCAATTTTTTAAATTTTCATCAAACAAGTCTCAAACTAAAAAATCGACACACAATCTTTAAAATCTTGTACTCTTCTTAGCATTTCGGCCTCTTTCCCGTAGTTTTACTTGAACCCCCTTTATCTCCCCTTGTTTGTGTGATAAGAAGTTCAAACCACACATTATCACTTTTATCAAAGAAAAAGTATGAAAATAATACATTGTTACTCTGATTTACTCTAAATCGATCAAGTGCTTTTAAATCTTTCTTTATTTGTTGGATTTCAGAAACAACTCTTGTTAGCCTTTTTTCCAGTTTAACGACATATTATGCAATGTCATTTTCATCTAGATTATCCTCCCCCTCGGTTGCTAGAATTTTATCCACATATCTTTTCTCAAATATAATCCACGGTGGAATCTTTTCTTTTCTCTCTTCTGACTGATAATATCTGGAATTTGTTGAAATATGATGTTCTGAATCAGACATGGAAATAGTAGGATAAACTCTTTGCATTTGACAAACCTAAACAAATGATCTGATCTAAAATGACTTTTCCAAAGTTAACAAGGATTTCATTCTTAACACAATATAGCATAACCACAGTGTTATTTTGATTTCAATGTAAGTTTGGCATTAGGAATCTGACCAGACCATGCCATAACCTCATTTCCAGTCAATTCCTTAGTGACATTATCCATATCAAGATCGATTTTCAGCTATTTTTCGCTCGAAGTTTCTAAAGGTTGTGTGCCCATCATATTGTTATTTACTTCAGCATTGAAGTTATTATTTTTCCACACACATACACTTGCTCAAACGACTCAGTTCCAGCTCTATCTAAATCAGAACAGAGATTTGCATAAAACTCATAAATGAGTTCTTTGCATATTGGTACTATATTGTTCACTTCGGCAGCCGTCCGCCGAAGGTCCGTCGTGGTTGCGCCGAGGTAAATTTCTTGCGGTTGTAGTTTTTTCGATTTTTATCTAACGTTTCTAACCGAGTGACCGGCGCCGAATTTCAGCCGTCGAGTAACCGTCGCCGCGAGTTACCGCCGCCGCCGAGGTATATTTTATGTATACAAGTTGTTCGATGAAATGTTTATATGAAAAATTGTTGTATATATTGTTATATATAGAAAATTGTTATAAGAAATGTCTATATGTCTATATGAAAAGTTGTCGATATGAAAAATTGTTGTATATATTGTTATATATGAAAAATTGTTATAAGAAATGTCTATATGTCTATATGAAAAATTGTCTATATGAAAAATTGTTGTATATATTGTTATATATGAAAAATTGTCTAAAGAAAAATTGTGTAACAAATGTCTATATGTCTATATTGACTCTAGATATGCATAGAGTCAATATTGTTATAAATATTGACTTTAGATATGCATAGAGTCAATATTGTAATGCAAATAGAATAAAACTAATTATCGGGTGATAATTTCATTTTCGGTTAATAATATAAAAATTACTTGAAAATTACAATTTTAGTATATCGCGTCATGCTGGGAGAGGTGGTAACAACAGAAATCGTTCAACGTCTGAAGAAAGTGCTAATGGTCCACAACATCAGAGACAATCGGATCCAATATATTCGAATTTTATGAATCCGAATATATTTCAGACTGGATCGGCACAATATATGTCATATCTTTTCTATCAACAGATGCCACAGCCGGTCGAGCCGATGATGCATCACGAGCCTCCGATGCATCAGGAACCAAC
>CM071872.1:38396456-38494719 GCA_036759665.1 Gynandropsis gynandra | reverse complement strand
ATTGGGAGACTCCTGAATTTAAGGCGAGAAGTGAGCGCGCTAGTCGATCCCGTCATTCTGATAGAGCGGGATATGGGTTAAGTGCGCATACTGCTGGTTCCCACTCTTTCGCGGAGGTTTACGAAGATATGGTAAGATTTAAAATTTTTAAAAGTTTTATTACGAGTCACATTTGTTTAATAGCTAAAACATCAAATTTGTTATAGACGTAAGAGAAAGGATGTGAACCGTCGTACGTGGAATTGTTAGAACGTACACACAAGAAAAATCTGACGGTTCGTGGGTAGATGCCAGGGCGAAAAAAATTCACGAGGATGTTTTGAACATGGCATCGCAACGAGTGTCCCAAATCCCGCCACGAGAAGATGGGACGCAACCGTCTCTTTCTCAAGAAGAATATAACGAGATGTATTTCGAGGTAATTTAGAATATTTTTACAATAAATTTTTTATAAATAATTTAAATTTAAATTAAATGTCAATATTTTTGTAGCATGTAACACCGTACAAAGGTCGTCTTTTTGGTCTTGGAGGGATGTCATAAAAACATGCGAGTTCCTCCAAAGGCAAGGAAAAGGTCGTGAACGAGGAGTTACAAAATACAATCTCGGAGATGAAAACCCAATTAGAACAACAAAACTCACAGGTCAACGCTCTACAAAGAGAAATTCAATGATCAAGAAAGGAACGTGAGTAGTGGCTGAGAATGATGAAGGCACACATGTCCACAATCAATTGGGATACGACCGAAAACAGTGATGACGACGACGATGATAATTCGCAAGTGCCACCTATTAGTTTGTAAATCTGTAATTGTAATATTTTATGAACTATTTTAGTATTGTATGAATATTATTTATTTAATTTCGATTTCAGTTTTTAAAATTTTTGTTTTTATGTTTTTTTAAAAAAATTTCGGGACCGGCCACGACCCGTCGGGAAAATTTTCGGACTGGCCGCGTCGTCCGGAAACTTTCCCGACAGCTTTATCGTCCAAAATTACGGACGGTTTACGGACTCTCATTAGCGTTTGAATTTGCGGACCGATTGCGGATGAAAATTGGTTTGCGACGTTCATTTGCGGACGGGGAGCTGCGGTCCCTAATCGGTCCCGAATCCCATTTCCGGACGGATTAGGGACCATTCTGGCAGTCCCTAATCTGTACATTTCTTGTAGTGTTTTTCCGGAACCCATGTCCGAATAGTTCGATAGCCATGGGTTAGAGATTTGCCGATATGTAATGAAGTTGTATGCTTAATGCTATAATATTTGATCGTTTTTCGGATTGATTGGTTGTTCTTAATGATTTTATCTTTTTGGTACCTTGAATGAATGATTATAAAAGTCTGATTGTATTGGAAGATGAATTAGATTTTGGAACATAGCCATGATTTGAAGTCTCAATTGATTTAGAACCTTGGCCGGTCAGATAATTGAACTTAGGAATTAGGATAGTGATATTAATGCATCTAGTAGATGAGATTACGCAGTTGGGAGAATGGCAGTACGCATGCTAGATAGTAGGTTTAGGCATCGGGAGAGTCATTCCCTAGGAAAGAGCTTCAATTCCCGAATACGTAATGTTACCTATGATCTTGTTAGCAGTTCATTGTATCATCGTGCATCTCTCGAAACCTGTTGTGTTTTGTTCATTGAGTTTAATTTTTTAATTAGTTAGTTAGTTTATCTTTACTTGCATTCCAATCACTTATTAATTTTACACGTCTTATTCATTAATTTACTAGCTTTAGAGTTGCATCGATTCCCTAGTGTTCGATCCTGGTACTACACGATCTGTATTCTTGTTGAAACATTAGTCTAGGTAATTATTGCTTGAGATTGACCATATCAGTACTATTGATTTGGTGATATAGGAATGATATATACAAAGGATTTGTAGGTTATAACAAATTATATAAACACGATATTTTTAGGATCTCCTCTTTTGGCGGCACCATCTCCTTCTTCATAACCGTAATTATATGTGATGTGGTTATTCTCAAGTAATAAATACCTAGATTAAGATTTCCGCAAGAATACGGGTCATGTAGTACTATGATCGAACACTAGGAAACCGATGCAACAATAAAGCTAGTTACATATTGATAAAACTCTCTAACACATGGCTATGGTTATACTCGAACATAGATTTAGAAAACAAAACACAAAAGAAGTCTATCTTAAACGTAGATACAGAACGACATTCCTCCCTATTCAAATACCGTAGTCTTCAACAGCTCCTCCGCGTTCTGAGTTCGTTGTCTCGTCTCTATCCTCCTATGCGTTCTGTTCTCCAATTCTCTCTCTATGTGTGTTATTGTGTGTGTTCTCTGTTCTGTCCGAAATTGAACTGCTTCCCCTTTGCCCCTTCGTCCTCTTTCCTTTTCTTCCTCTTTTCCTTTTCCTTTGCTTGCTTCCTTTTCTCCTTCGTTCCCTTTTCTGACCAGCCACATGTTTCCATTTTACTCCAGCGGTCTGGTTTCCATTTTGCTTACTGCAGTTGAAGGTTTACATTTTTGTTGCAGGCGGCTGGTGTTTCCATTTTGCTCGCTCACCGTGCTGCCTTTTCTTGTGAAGGTGTGCTCTTCCAATTGTTGTTCCAACAGCCTAAGATATCCATTTTGTTCCAGCCATGTTTCCACCATATTTTCATTTTGCTCCAACGGCCAGCAAGTTTCCATTTCTCTTCTTCAGTTTATGCTTTTTGGATGCTGACCGGCATAGCTGATAGGAGAATGGTTTTGCTTAGTTTTGTGATATTTGCTCGTGTTATTGTCCGATATCTTCATTTGCTGCAAATACACGAGAAAACACTTGAAGATGGCTAAATGATGCTTAATGCTCGGTAAAGTCTAAATGAATGATGAAACTAACTATAAAAATGGACGAAAATACAACAATAAAATAGACGTTATCACTATGCATATAGAGAATATTTTTTAAAACATTATCAATATGATTATGAATGCCTCTGGAAAGTCGAAGACAATGCAAAATGAAAGTTGGATATCAAAAGATACATTTGCACGAAAGGAGCTTAAACTTAGTAGAGATGGTAAAGCACTTGTACCCATTTTTAGATATAGTGTTGCAGTGTAAGATGCAGTGGATGAAATGGTTGGAAGAGGATGTTAATATATGGAAGGTTATCCATTTAACATAGTTTGTTGTGTGGATCAAAACGATGAAAAGTTGTAAGATATAAAATGTCATGATTGTTATGCTTTCATGCAATAACTTCTTCCAATAGCTATTGCAGAATTGTTTCTAAAACCATTAACGAGTCATGATAAGGTGTAAGCTCATTTTCAGAGTTATTTGCTCATGAACATTGAAATTGAATGACGTACCAAATTTAAAAGATAATATTATGCACATCTTATGTGCCTTGGAGAAAATTTTTTTCCTTCTTCTTCTTTTTATTTATTTATTTATTTATATATGGAGTATTTGATAATACATCATCTATATGAAACTGATTTGTGTGAACAAATATATTTTGGTGCATGTATCCATTTGAATTGTTTTTTATCTATCTTAAAAGCAATGTGAAAAACAAGTACACTTGAGGGATCAATTCTGAAACAATATATCAACAAAGAAAATACAAATTTCATAGAAAATTATGTTGACTCTCTTATCACGAAAAAAAAATCTAAGCACACAAAATGAAACAAGAATGAAAATCATCTTTTTAAATACGATGAAATTTTATTGATATTCTTAATATGTTCCATCAATTTCGCAGCAGTGAAAGCTGACGATGTCATTTCTATATCGTCAACAGGTTGTGATAAATAAACATTTTCATATCTCGATATTTTCGAATATTGATGACTTATTACAACGTCACAAGCACAAGATTACACGTTGGTTACTTCTGGCGAATCTTCCAACCTCGGATGGATGGTAAACCAATTTATTTGTAATTTTTTATTACATAATTTAATTTAATTTTATATTATATCTTATGTTTTATGTAACTAATTAATTTTTTTTTAGTTTGATATTGATACGACATTCGAGTTCAACATCACTCATTGTAGTTTCATTGTTTTTGTTTTTTCATTTACAAATATTGGGTGGAATGAGCACATTGGACATGAAATGTGTTGCGTGTTTGATCCATAAATGTATCTTTCAATTGATTTCGAGACATCAATAAACTCTTCTAATAATCTTGAATCTAGACTACTTTCTTTATGTTATGCATTCTATCTTTCAATCCCACTTATATGAACATATCTGAAAATCTCTTCAAGCAAATCCATATTAATTATCGATTTTACTCTATTCTTTGTGACGTTTGACATTCCTACAATCAAATAAAAATAAATTTTAAAGTTAAAATTATCAAACAAAATATGTATATTCCTTAATACGCTCCTTGCACCAATCATCGCTCATTTGCAACACATTTACAGTTTCATATCCAAGTCCAATTCTATTGTTGGTTAGCTTTTTGTAATCTTGATATTGTTTCTACACCTATTTTTCTTATTTTAGAATTTAGTCCATGAGTGTTCCACACCCCACCTTTCATAAAACATATATATAATGTTTTGTTTTTCTAAAATCGTTCAACTCTTTTCTCCTGTGATTTTTCTTTCTTTTTCATCTACATAAAATCAAACATAATGGCGGGATTTCTCGTAACTCCAATTAAGGATTATTCATAGAAAAATCATTGTATTAATATGCATTCAAAGAAGACTCAATATTCAAAAACATTGTAATACATCGATATATGAAGATAATCTTATATCAATCCTCTCAAGTATAGATATTTTATGTTAGACTTAGTTACTATATTCTAATTAAATTTCAGAATGAATAAATGACATAAACACACATATGTGAGAACCACTAACCAAGTATGGACATAGCATATATCTCCTAGTAAAATCAAATAAACTAAATGAATATCAAAATAAAAAATTGTTATACGATGGAAAAACTAAAATAGACGAACGATAATAGAAAACATTTGATCACGTCAATGCCAATAATCTACATAAAAAAAGTCAAACGGTACGATCGACTAGCTTTCCATATGATCTTGCAAGAAATCATAACTAGATAGTATATTTCCCACAAAACACTCAACCCCTGTTAGAAGATGAGCGAACCAATGAACCCCAAACAAAAAGCGGAGCAAACCGGCCATCTCCAAGTACAATAAGGAGCAAAAGATGTGAAAATAAGAAGAGTGAACGATGCATCTCGCTGAAAGATTCTTCCAGAAGAGCGAAACCGACACAATTTCCAAGAAATAACCCGAAAGGGAAAACAACAACGATATTAAAAAAGGAAAAGGAGCAGAGAAGCAGTGAAATCACCATTGTTTCCAACTTTAGTGACTACAATCGAGAGGAGCATAGAGAAATTTCAAACTTCGCATTCTTCAAAAAATGTAAAGGAATAGAAGACCATGAAACAATCGAGAGCTTCGTCGCAATCCACCAAGAAACATTTGGATTTTTTTTCTCATTATGTAGATTCAAAATTTTTTAAGTAATTTGGATATTTAGGATTTGAAATCCGAATAAAAAACCTTTGAGTTTTGAGTTAGAATTTAGATTAACAATCTTGTAAAAGAAGATGCATTAAATTGTTTAAGTGAAATATTTTCACGTGTACTTCATAATATGAAAAAACTATATATGCATTATAGATTCAGATTACCCAATGAATCTACTGGTCTTGAAATTATATTCCAAATTCAAACGCAGTATAAACCCGTATATGAGCGTCTAAAACTATTCTCACAATGGTCCCAGGTTATAGAATAATTCTCCAAACCAATATTTCAAAAGTCCATACACAATGTGTCTAAGACATATGTAAAACATTCACACAAGTTCTTTGAAACAATTTAGTTGCTCGGTTTAAGCTTTCACTTTTCTCTTGTAAATTTTTTCCTCTATATCTATTGATGGAGAAGACGATTTCCGTTCATAACAACAAACTCCTTTGAATAGACTTATTTAATTTGTTTGTTACAAGATATCTCCATAAATGTAACATCCTTGATGGTTTCCATAAAATCTTCAATTTGTTATCTCTTAACTTATTCAATTTAGATTTATTCACAATATAATATCATAAATATCACATTAACACAATAGTGTTTATATAGAAAAACATAAAATTAAAAATAGGGAACACAAGTATTGCGTTGAAAAATAGGTTCAAATGTTAAAGATTAAAAAAACAAAATATTTGCAAACTATATATATATATATTCTCGAATATGAAGATCAAATTTTTATTTTTATTTTCGAAAAAAAAAGAATTAAGGATGAAGCAAAGAAAACAGAATGTATCATGAAAACCTTATCTTTACTCAAAACATTCGTTTCAAGATCTAACTAACAATTCTAAAACGTTATTTTGAGCTCTCTCTCTCTCTCTCTCTCTCTCTATATATATATATATTCAAGTTTCAAAAATTTCAAACCATGATCTCATATATCAATTTTTATGATTATTTCTAGATTACATAACTTCATGTGTGACACATGAACTATTCTCATAACTATTTGCACGTTGCAAATCGAGATCTGTTGCAAATTGGCAACAGAGGGCAACGGATATATCCGTTAGCACTTTTAACGGATCTCCACTACAACATGGTGACGGATCTCCGTTACGAATTTGCAACGAATGGCCGTTAAAAATTTATAACGGATGCCCATTACAACTTTGTAACGGATCAACGTTGCCAGTCCGTTGGAAAGAAAATGGCGGGAAATGAGATTTTGCTACGGATATCCGTTGCGACTTGGCGGGAAATGACAACGGGCATCCGTTACCATTTGGCGGGAAAATTAATTTCCAATGGATGCCCGTTGCAATTTCTAACGGGTATCCGTTCGAAATTTTTGAAAAAAATAATAAAAAATAAATTTTTTAGAAATAAAAACAAATTTTAATAACTTAAAATTAATATTATGAAAGTTTATACATAAAATTTAAACCTAAAACTATTACATTTAATCTAAATTTGTGGGGCCGATGTCATCCCCGTGGTCACCAGCACCTCGTGACGGCGTTGCATCGTTCACCGTCACCGGTTCTCGGCGCGACGTTGTTTCCCTCGTCCAATCGTATATCGATTCTACGACTGGTGTATTTGTGCTCGAGTATCTCGAAGTTATGCTTCGAGATCCTCGATACACCGTTGTTGCGTGTAGCTCTCTTGTACCACGAGAGGTACCGTCGTGGCGTCCTCGACGATATGATTTTGCAGTGCACCGAGACCGTATGACGCCCCTTATATGGTCTAACCGATTACAAAACAAAAACAATTAGAGATAGAATTGTTAGAAAATAATTTACGAATGAAAATATCATTATTAAATTTTTACCTCCAAATAAATTTTATCCTTTTGTAAAGGACTGAGCTCGTGGAGAGTAGAATCGCAAGCTTGTGATTGCTATGTGATCTTATCCCTCACATCTTTCACGGTTCTTTCTGCTCGAGGATCGACGAGTTCAGGTTCGTCGCCCTTTTTTCCGACAACCGATTTCCTCTTGACGTGGGTTTCTACTGCCAGCTCAAGAAGAGCTGGTTCTTTTCCTATTCGTTACATCTATAATATAAATTAAATATACTAATATAAACATTGTTAAAAACAAAAAAATTAAATATTAAAAAATTTACCAATTCTTGTCTTCTTTTCGGGAATGATTTTGATCTCGAAAAATGACGATTCGGACGATTTCCAGGAACCTTCTCGTCGTACGATATTTTTTTCCTTCTCACTCTTGGCTTTGAAGTCTTCAGACTCCCAATGTTGAATAAGTTGATTGAAGACATCGTCCGTTGCCCATGTCAGTTTGCGATTTTGGTGTAGTAGTTGCGCTTGGTGTTGTTCATCATCAAGCGCATCCGAGTCTGCATGTCGTGCATCCATGCCGTGTAGATGACCAATTAAGAATACATGATACTTCTACCGACTCAAGCGACCCATGCGACTTAACCGACCCATGCGACTCAAACGATCCTCAGACCCCCTACGATACTCAACCGACTCATTGAGACTCAAACGACCCACAAGACATAATATCAAGCGACCCATGCGACTCAAACAACCCTTGCGACTCAATGACATAAGCGATCCATGCGACGCAAACGACATATGCGACTCAAACGACCCATGCGACTCAAACGACCTTTGGACCGCCTGCGACGCTCAAACGACCATTGCGACCTAACCCACTCAATGAGACAACCGACTCACTGAGTCGAAGATGGTCATGCAACTCCTGCGACCCTTGCGACTCAACCGACTCACTGACACTCACACCCATTTCAAATCAATAAACCATTTTGTGACTCGACAACTTGCAAAACCCTAGAAATCGATCTACTTACATTTATTGACGCCATTGAAGATTGACTCGTGCTCTCTTCTTCATTGTTGCTGCTGATTCTAGCCATTTCCTTCTTGCCAACTTCAAATTGATCCCTCTCAAATTCGAAATCACTTATTCTTTCTTGCTCTAAACTTTGAAACAAGTTTTCAAGTTGAAAAATTGTTTGGCTTTCTTGTTTTTGACACGGTTTAATAGTTTTTCATGTTGAAAAACTATAAAACCTGTATTTTTTTACGTTCGAAAATTAAAACAAATTTATTTATTTTTTCAGTTTTTTTTTTCTGATTTAATAATTATTTAAAAAAGAATATTTTTAAAACGGTTTAGTGTCTTGAAGAAATATCTGATATTCGGCCCTCTTATAATAAAAAAAAATCACATAACCCAGCTTTACAAGAGATTTATGTAAATTTGAAAAAAAAAAAAAAAAAAAGAGAGGCAAAGGTAAAACACTTTAAATATATAACTACAAGAAAATTACGCATCGCCCTCTGTGTCGCCTGGTGGGTGGGAGCGAAGGCGAAGGCGAAGCCTAAGGTTCTCTCTCTCTCTCTCTCTCTCTCTCTCTCTCTCTCTCTCTCTCTCTCTCTCTCTCTCTCTCTCTCTCTCTCTCTCTCTTGCTTCGAATTTCTTCGCGGAATCTTGTAAGTGTGGGATTTGACTTTGATTCCTTCGACAGATGATGGCATTGTAGTAACTTTGGATGAGATAACCGGCGAATTTAATTATGTTCTGTTTTACCTCAGTTTCGATGTTCGTAGTACCCCCTCGGAAATCATAGTAACGCTAGATCTCCTTTCGTTTTCGTTGGATTTAGGTTTCTCGATTTCGGATCTTGAGGTCTGGACCTCTCTGGATTGGCACATGAATGCTGTAGGTTAGCTCAATTAGGAGTGGATTTCGTGGCCCATTTACGAATCAGGCGGTGATTTTCTTCTCTGACGAGGCCGGACTTTACATATTATATGGCTTCCAATCCTCCGCTCAACATGGAGGATCAGACGGATGAAGATTTCTTTGATAAACTGGTGGAGGATGATTTCGAGCCTACAATGTCGTCTTCTCTGTCTGCTGCGGCTGTAACACCGGTTGATAGATGTGATCCTGATAACACCAAGGCTTTCGCTAATCTGAGCATTGGTGACTCTTCTTTTGACGAGGAGCTAATGCATGAAGAGAAAAAGATTGCTGATCCATTAGCTGGGGACGGGCCGAGTTTATCGGCCTCAAGGGCTGATGAGAACAGTGAACCTCAATTGGTAGAATCTCACTATTCGTGTTCATCAAACGGATCAACACCTGAGAGTAACAGTGTGATGGAGCGGCAGCCAGGACTGGAGGCCGAAGCGCTGCCGAGATCTGGTTCAATAGAATCTACCAGAGTAAATGGATCTGGGGGTTCCGGGGTCAAAGTGGTTGATTGGAACTCGTTCTATGTGGATTCCACGACTAATTCTGGACCGAGTGGATTGGATTTCTTCAGTGAGCTGGGAAACAATGCTGCAGATTTCCCTGTAAATACGGACGACAGTGCAATTTGTGGGGACAATACTGCCATGGGAATTACCCAAGCTAAAGATATTGGTTCAGATAACCCGGTTAGTTATGTGGAATATCGCGAGAGTCAGCTGGATGGTAATTCGATATATCAGACTACTAATGGACATGATTCCAGTGACAATCAGTATTGGGAGAACCTGTATCCTGGATGGAAATATGATCCAGCTACGGGTCAATGGTATCAAGTAGATAATCATGAACAAAGCATGAATTCCTTACAGAGTGATGGAAATTCGACAACTGCATGGTGTGAGGCTTCCGGCGAGAATACAGAAGTTGCTTACTTGAGGCACAGCAGTCAATCTGTCATGAGTACGATAGCTGAGACTAGCACTACACAGAGCATCTCTAACTGGAATCAGGATTCCCAGGCGAACGGTAGCTACCCAGATCACATGATTTTTGATCCGCAATACCCAGGCTGGTACTATGACACAATTGCTCAAGAGTGGCACACACTGGATAGCTACAATGCATTGTATCAATCTGTAGATCAGATTCATGACCTCAAAAACAAAAATGGCTGCAGTTCCGTTGATGGGTATTCTACTGATGTTGCAAACACCATGCTTAGTGAAAATGGACAGATTGATAAACTTTCTTCCGAAGATCTTGGTAGCGAAGGTCAACATGTCAGCTGGACTAACTATAATGGAATCCGCAATGATCAGATTACTAATTCTTGGCAGCCTGAAATTCCAGCAAAGACTGAGACAGTAGCGGTGTCGGCGTTGGCTTCTGGTTTTGGTGGAAATCAGCAGGCAGATTACTTTTATGGTTCTAATGGTATTGTTGACAACTTCTCTTCCCAACATATGTCCGGATATCATCAACATGAGAAAGCAAGTCAAGGGCATTTTGAGAGTAATGGCGCAGATGTGACACATAACTTTGTTCCTGATATGAATGTTAACCACCAGTTCAACGTGACAAATATGACACAGCCTGGGCAGATGGGTTTCTCAACCAATTTCTGTGGGAATCAACAATCTTTAAACGTAACCCAGCAATCATTTCAGAACACTCAACAGTATTCTTATGGTCCCAGTTCTGGAAGATCTCCGGATGGACGCCCACCACATGCAATTGTTACGTTCGGGTTTGGTGGAAAACTGATATTAATGAAAGATAATAATTCATTTGGAAGCCAGGTTAGAGGCTTTGATATCTTTGCCCGCATGATTTATGATGATTCGATTCTGGTGATGTTGTTGGATTGCATAAATTTCTTCTTTCGGGAAGAAAGAAACTTTTTCTCCTTATATACATATTTATCCATTCAATGCACATATATCCAGAACTTTCTCAAGTTGATATGATATGTCATTATATCACCTAATACATATTTTTGTTATGCATGTTTTGTATGAAGACTTCTGGCAGTAATTCTCTATCCATCTTGAATGTGATGGAGGCTGTTGCTGGAGGTGACAATTTGCCAGATCTTGGAGCAGGGACTTCTAATTACTTCAGTACCCTTTGCCATCAATCCTTTCCAGGTCCATTGGCTGGTGGAAGCGTGGGCAGTAAAGACTTGCATAAGTGGATCGATGAAAGAATGCCAAATTGCGAATCTATCGGCCCAGATCATAGGAAAGAGGAGTTACTGAAGTTGTTATTTTCTGTACTCAAGATAGCATGTCAGCACTATGGAAAACTCCGATCTCCTTTTGGCACCGACACAAATATGAGGGTATGTAATTTTTATTGTCGGTACTGTTTTGTTATCCATATCTTGATGGGTGGTTTGTCCAGCCATATTCTTT
Source organism: Gynandropsis gynandra (assembly GCA_036759665.1). Classification (NCBI taxonomy): domain Eukaryota; kingdom Viridiplantae; phylum Streptophyta; class Magnoliopsida; order Brassicales; family Cleomaceae; genus Gynandropsis; species Gynandropsis gynandra. The sequence continues at coordinate 38,483,011 of CM071872.1, read as the reverse complement.
GGATGTCACTTTGTTTATGCTTATCTTCGGCATTGTTTCTCTCATTTTCTTTGAGTTGTAACGTGGTTAGGGGTTGGGAAAATTGAACTTGGGTCTTGTACTACCATGTCCAGTACCCAATTCCATGTTGGTGAAATACCATAGTATCAGTACATGATTTTTTAGTTATTGTTTCTGTTGGTAGTGCTTGTTATTTTCCATAGGAATACACACGCGTGTCTGTTTCCTTTCCTGGGAACGGAAAGAAAACTCTTGATGGAGAAGAATTTTGTTAGATGCAAAACGTGGTGGTGTCCCCGTTTATCTTTTGTATTGTTTAAGGCTAAGTCTTTCAGCTTCCTGTTGTTTTACATGCGCGGACTTTGGCTCTTAACAGGAGTCTGATACTCCAGAAGCAGCCGTGGCTAAACTATTTGCATCAGTAAAAAATAAAGGCATGACGTACAGCTTGTATGGAGCTCTTAGCCATTGTTTGCAGCATATACCCCAAGAGGAACAGCTGCAGGTATGTTATACTCCATATATGCTTCTCACTAGTTTCTGAGACACGCGTGTTTGTTGACCAGCTTATACATTTTTTCCAGATGACTGCTTCAGAAGTGCAGAATCTTTTGGTTTCTGGTCGAAAGATGGAAGCTCTGCAATGCGCCCAAGAGGGTCAGTTGTGGGGACCTGCTCTTATTATTGCAGCTCAACTTGGGGAGCAGGTTCAATGACTTCTTGCTGTTTTTGCCTCGTCTCATAGTTAGTGTCATTGTGCTTTAATGTTATACGAGAACCGGATTGTTACTCACTTTCTTGCTCTCTCTTCTGGTGTGGATACCGACAACACACAGTTTTATGTTGATACCGTGAAGCAAATGGCACTTCGCCAGCTAACAGCTGGATCACCTCTGAGAACGTTATGCCTACTTATTGCGGGGCAACCAGCTGAAGTTTTCGCCAGCAATAATGTGAGGGAAGGTGGACTTGTTGATGGCTCTACAATTATGTCCCATCAAAACCAGGTGACATATAAATAGTAATCTACTTGAGTTGTCCAAAGGGCCCGTTAAGGTTAACTTAACTGCCTTGTTCTTCTATTCTTTTTTTCTTTTTTTTTTCAGAATGGATGTAAAAGTATGCTTGACGAATGGGAAGAAAATTTGGCTGTGATAACAGCAAATAGAACAAAGGATGATGAGCTTGTGATCACTCATCTAGGAGATTGCATGTGGAAGGATAGAAATGAGGTCTGTTCTATTATACTTGCTAATATTCTCAACCTTCGAGGCTGAACTTTTTATATGCTTAAGCCTTACATAAAACTCGAAATTCAGATAATTGCTGCTCATATTTGCTACATAATCGCGGAGATGAACTTTGAGCCATATTCAGATACTGCAAGACTCTGTTTAATTGGAGCGGATCACTGGAAGTTCCCCCGAACCTATGCCAGTCCAGAGGCTATTCAGGTTTCCCCGCCCCCCGTGCTGTTTTGGCTTAATGCCTCTTCTTCTGCATGATTTTCGCTCTTTAGAAGCACTGACTTGGCTCTGGCGACATACAATGAACAGAGGACGGAATTATATGAATACTCAAAGGTGCTAGGGAATTCGCAGTACATGCTTCTTCCTTTCCAGCCTTACAAGATCATTTATGCGCATATGCTGGCAGAGGTCGGGAAACTATCAGATGCAATGAAGTAAGCATGCCATTTCTTCTCTTCTATAAGGAACATAAACATTTTCTTTTTGTTTTTTTTTTGACGTTGTTCATGAAAATCAGGTACTGTCAAGTGGTGCAAAAGTCTCTCAAAACCGGCCGTGCACATGAAGTGGATATGTGGAAACAGCTGGTGTCCTCCCTCGAAGAGAGGATCCGTATCCATCAGCAGGTAACTTATATCTCGTGTTGCTATTAAGTAATAAATGTCGATTCAAAGTCAATTTTAATAAAATGTCGTGATCAAATGCGTGATGTCAGGGTGGGTTTTCGAATCTGGCCCCTGCTAAATTGGTTGGGAAACTGCTGAACTTCTTTGATAGCACTGCCCACCGTGTTGTTGGTGGTCTACCACCGCCTGCACCAACATCTCAGGCCAACGGGCAGAATCACCGTCAAGGCTCAGGTAGAGTATCGAGTAGTCAGTCGACAATGGCCATTTCCTCACTAATGCCATCTGCTTCAATGGAACCCATAAACTCATGGGATGGTGACAGATGCAAAATGATGTTGCATAATAGAAGTGTTTCAGAACCAGACTTCAGTAAGACACCGAGACAGGTGGGTTTCTTGAGATTAAATCTTTTGGAGTTAACTTTTAAATATGCAAATACTTTTTTTTTTTTTTTTTTCTGAAAGATCGAATTGCAGGATGATTCATCAGCCAAAGAGTCATCGGGTGATGTGCAAGGCAGCGACTCGGGTACCACTGGCACATCTGGGTTTAGTCGTTTTGGTTTTCTGCAGAAGACGGTGGATTTAGTCCGATGGTCGAGAGGCCGCCAGGTATTTGGTTATTATACACACTCATATACTCTTATATATATATATAATATGGATATACAGACGTACATACTTGGTATAAAGCATTTGAAGAATCTCTCTGATGCCCTGTCTGATTCTGACTTTTGTATTATTCTTGGAAAAGGCCAAACTCGGTGAAGAGAACAAATTCTACTATGATGAAAATCTCAAGAGGTGGGTGGAGAAAGGCGTTGAACTTCCGGCTAACGAACCAGCTCTCGCACCACCTCCTATGACCGCGGCATTCCAAAATGGCAACTCCGATTTTGGTGGCATGAAACCTACGAGTGAAATGTCACCAACCAGCGCAAGCCCTGGGGTCGTCGGCATGCCAAACCCAGATAGCTCTTCTGGAATGCCGCCCATTCCGAGCAGCTCGAATCAGTTTTCGGCCCGTGGAAGAATGGGTGTGCGAGCGAGGTATTTCATTTTACCCCATAAAGCCTTCATTGGTACAACAATAGTTTTCCACGCGATCCGTAAAGATTGTATAATTTTCAACAGGTACGTGGACACTTTCAACCAAGGTCGTCCAAATGCAGCAGCGAGCACGTTCAAGTCACCAGCCGTCTCGTCTGTCAAACCGCATCTTGCCGCAAACGCAAATTTCTTCATCCCAACAACACCTATTCATACGGAGGAACCGAACGCTCCATCCGCAGTGGAACCCATCCAAAAAGGCGAAACTCTGAGCAGACCAGAGGACAATCACAACAACACGTCAGTAGCTAATGCAGGTCAGCAATTCCAGACTCCTCCTGCGTCATCAGCCATGACTATACAGCGATTCCCGAGCATGGGCCACATCAGAGGCTCAGCTGCGGGTCCAAACCACACGAGCAGCCAGCTCTCGGGTCACTCGAGAAGAACGGCATCCTGGGGTGGAAGCTTTGATGGTGGTGCTATGAAGGAGTCAGGGCCAAGAGCTCTGGGTGAAGTTATGGGCTTACCTCACTCTGCCTACATGAATGGCCATCATGGAGATGAGCTTCAGGACGTGGAACTGTGAAATTACACAAAAGCTATCCTACACAACTTTCCCATGACATTCATCATCCCAGATTTGTCTCGGTGAGAGCTCTTCATCTCTCTCTCTCATTTTTGCACACATGAGTTTTGTTTTTTCTTCCTCATTAGAATCAGGGATTCCGGGTAGGCAATATATTTAGCATTTGTACAGTTCAATTTATTCATTACTTGGTCGAAGCTTTTAAATTTAAAATATAGGAGGAGGAGGATGGGAAATTAGGGGTATATATATATATATATATATATATGAGATTGCAATTTTTGGATTGGTGGTGGGAGCCTCATTGTCTCTGGAGTTTTCAAATAAATAAATCTTTGGATGTATTTATATAATATACAGAAGCAAAAACAATCTCTCACTCTCTCTGGTCCTAATACAATTTGCTGAAGCCAGCAGAGTTGATCCCTGATTCCCCCAACCGCTGAAACAATGCCTCTTTCTCAATCAACACCTGAAGATGCGACATTATCTTCACAAACGACACCCAGACAATCGGTGCGCTACAAAACGCGTACCCGAATACCGTTAAGGCCCTCACGATGCCGTCTGGATACCATGGAAATGCCATCACTAGGAGCGATCCTAGAATGCATAGCCACGGTGTTAGGACTGGCATCATCGGAAGTAAGAGTGTGTTGATTGCTATAGAGCTCAGAGCCAATGAGCCGATCAAGTAGACTGACCACCCTATCAGTGGATGAATCGTGTGTGGGATTATGAAGAATGGCAAAATGTATGCTGCTAGGATCCACAGAATTGCCATGAGCTTGAATGCACATTGGATTGAGATGGAAAGGTTGCGTTCAGAGCGTCGGTAGCAGAGCTTTGTGATGGTGGGTCGTGCAAGACGCGTGACCACAATGAGTCCGATGTAGAACGCTGCTTGGATTAGGATCAATGGCATCTCCGCTGCATAGCTGAGTGAAGAACAGAAGAGTCAGATGTTATTGATCCATTTTTGGGTAGTTAAAAGGGACATGACGTACCCAAGAGTTGTGCGGCGTTGCTCGTGCCATGAGAGGCCTAATGGTAGGACAGGCCACGACCACCAGTACCATGGCTTCAGCCAAACGGCTCCTGGAAACGTCACCACACTGTTTGGGCCACAGGGTATGTTCCATCTCAGTCTAAGATCTGAAATCACATCACAACGACAATCATAAGAAGCTGCAGACATGGAATCTAATGGGGTCGTCAGTCAGTCAGTCACTCACAGTAATAAGAAGCGTCCATTTGGTAGCCCAAGGGAAGTCTGAAATGGCCTTGGAGCAGAGAGTGATTAGCGGGAGGATGAAAGAAAGGGCGGTCGAGCAAATCGGAAAAGTAGCTGACGAGGAAGCCTTGGTCGGCTCCGTCAGGGTTAAGGCGTCCCACCTCAAGCTCACGAAGCATGTCCCTGAAGACCGCCATGGATGGGTGTAAGACGAAGAGACCCGTGTGGAAGATGCATGGGTTGATGAAGACAGCACAGAAGTGACCGCAGAGGAAGAGTTCGTCGGTGTTGTGTAAGAAAAGGTTGTCGGCGTCGAGCATTACGACTCGGTCGTAATCAGACAGAGCCCAGGCGTAGAGTTTGTTAAGTGTCAACTTGAATCTTCTGTTGAAATTGCTTTGACCTTTGTACGGATTCTCCACATTCTCTACTCTCACCACCTTTCCTCCGTCTTCCTCTTCCCTGTTTTCACATTTTCTTTTTTTATTATTTTATCCATCACACATTCCTATATTATTATTACAAAAGAATTCTTATGAAATCCTAAGTAAATGATTATCCTTCCTTAACCCCCTGACCTAATGAATTGCCATTTTGCATATAATTGAATGATAAATGATTTTATACTAAATATGATGGTACACGTTAGGTTTTCTTTCATAATTAGTATAAAAATCCTCTGCCTTTTTTAATTCCATGAGCCCAAATCCCATTTTTAAATAAATAGCAAATAAAGAAATAATACTTTTTTCAACCCTTCATTTATATAAATATGTATATTTTATATAAATGTCTATAGATATTTTGAGATATTTTCTGTCCCAAAGACTAATTAGATATAATTTAATTTAATTAAGGATGGTCCCTCAGCATCTTCTTACTATTCTCTTTGTTTTTGACTCATTAAATTGTTTATTTTAAACCCTTTTTTATGGTGCTTCCGGCACGGCTGGTTCTTCCATTGTGCGACCACAAGAAACAGGTGAATTTCAACTTTATTGCATTCATCCTTATTACTGATAATAATAAGAAGAATAATAATTTAAATGAAATTATAAGGCTAAGTCTATGAAAACGACGTCGTTTGAACCATTGGCGGAGGAGGAAGAAGAACTTACATGGAACGAACCCAGCGGAGAGGGACGTCGAGGGAGGCGATGACGACGATATCTGCGTCCACGTGGAGCTCTCTTAGAGATCTGATGAGGACACGTGTCGCCACGTAGAACTCATAGTCCCTCGGGGTTCCCATATACATCATCGTCGCGTACGCATTTCTGTGCTCCGGCCGCCGCGTCCTGATACCTCTCTCCCTCCCCGACGTCTTTAGGGGTTGAATCTCTCCGTACGCCGTCGTTTCGACGACCATGAGACATGTTAGGACCCAACAACACGAGAGCAACACTGCTAATGCTCTCCCACTATCCATGATCAGAGAGAGAGAGAGAGAGAGAGAGAGATCAAGAATTATCCAGAGTGGATTTCGGTGGAATACGTAAGTTGGAACAGGCTTATGTTTTGTAAGCTTTACATGTACTTGTATATATATACACTCTTACGTATATATATATAAATATGTAGTAGCATGTAAGGCAGAGAGAGAGAGAGAGAGAGAGAGAGAGAGAGAGAGAAGGTTCTGGGGAAGGGTTACAGGCGCGTAATATTGGTGATGGTGAGTGCACAATTGGGGTGCGCTTTTAATTTTTCCAAAAGCATAATAACTCGAATTTATTAATTGAATCCAACGATAATTGTGTATTTTAGTTGGAGTTTATTTTTTTTATTATTGGTGTAATGAAAAGTTTTTTTTTTGTAACTACAGCCATCATCATGCGTAAAACCTTTTTTAAAGATAATCTTTAAAGTATACGTTAATTTTTAAATTTGTATAAATCAAATAAATTTAAGACGATGTGTAAAGATTTGAAAACATAATATCTAAATAGAAAAAAAAAAGAGTTTTATTAGAGAAGAAAGAAATAAATGGAAGAGTAACGCATGTAACCGTGTTTCTTTGTAAGCTCAAATTAAGGAAGTGGTCAATGAAGGACCATGTGGGGGGCAGTAGTGGCATCCCATTTACTCTTCTTTCCCTTCATTATTTTTCTTTTGTTTTTTTTTCCAATATATATATATAATATGTATGTATATGTTGTTTGGGAAATTGTAAAGATTTTTCAACGTTTAGTTGAAGGTTTGGACTTGCATATGTTGAAGGGGTTTCCAAGTCAAATAAACACAACCAATTGGGCATGGAAACGTTTTAAAGTAAAATTGAAACTTAGTATTAAAGAAATTTGATTTCATATGATTTAAGACAGAAACAAAGTTGTATTACCATTTATAAAAAATCATGACACTCAAAACTTTAGGTCAAGTTTGAGGTAACGGCAAATATATATAAGGATTCGGAGTTAAAAGAAGAAATGAGATTGATGGTATATATAGATAAGGGTCTAAGTGAATATATGTTAGCTAGAGACATCAAGGTATTCTAGTCAAGTTATTAGGTGAAAATCGATGAGTATTATAGAATAAACATGGTATTCCAAGTGTTCAGCATCCAAAACTTAATGAAATATTTGTTGCTAAAAGCTTTTCACAAGTGAAATGTATAGAATACATATAAATCTTCTCACATGTTAATATTCTTGGAACAACGCGAGGGATTCAGAAAAAATGTAAAAAAAGATTGGGTTTGTTTGCTACAAAGGTCATGGACTAAAACAATTCTCAAGATAGTAGAATCACATATTCGATTTATTCGTGAAGAAAAATCAGTATGAAAACAAACAACTTTGATTCATGAAAATGAAAGAGATGTCATATATATATATATATAAATATATAATGATTTACGTGGATGACATGTTGATTGCAACAAGAAAAAAATTACGTGGAAAAGCTCAAAGATTTTCTCAAATTTGAATTTGGTATAAAAGGCCTCGGACCAACAAAGAAAATGCTTAGTATTTGTATGATAAGGATTATATCAGGTGACAAGATAAATCTATCACACGATGAATACTTGCAAAAAGTGTTGGTAACTTTTGCTATGGATGAGATGAAGATGGTGAGTAAACCCTTAGGTGTACACTTTAGACTCTGAAGTGTATAAGGATGAAGAAGAAGCATCGTAAACCTTTAAATAAATGGTTCTATATTGTAAAGATGTTTGAAAATTTTTTGACACTCCGATTAGACTTAATTTATCCAGTAGGTTCGATGAATAAGTTCATGACCAAATCCTGTAAGGATCATTTGAATGTTGTGAAGTGGATTCTCATGTGTCTCAAGAGAACATAGGACTTTAAATTGAACTATATCTCGGAATCAAATATGGAAATTATAGGCTTCTCTGATGCTGATTGTGTATGAGATTCAAAGTGAAAGAGAATGTTGACAAAATACATTGGCATCATACTCGAATTCTTTAAAAATCTAAAAAGTACATATAGAAAAAAATTCAATCTTCGACAAAAAGATTTTTGTCAACATATTTCTATTGAGGCTCACAAAAAACTAGAAACATGACGAATTATTGAAGAAATGATTTGAGATTTTTCAAGAATGAGTTAAGTTGATCGAGCAGAATGAAGATTTGTTACTCAAGATACTCGACAACTTAGACTCACTCATGTGTTGGAGCTCAAGTCGATATTTGTTTATGGTATAAAACCAAATATAGGATAAAACATCGTCGATTAAATAAAAACAAAACATGAAGAAGGTTAGTGTTAGGTGTTACTTTGATTCCAATTCATGTGTAATCTAAACGTTTTTTTTCTTCATCATAGACACATTCGATTTTTTTATTAAATTCGATTCCAAATATAAAACGATCACAATGATCAATAACTTTTTTAATTTTTAATATTCTTTTAGTTTTTATTCATCATAGTCTTTTGGTTTTTGTTCATACTTTTAATGTTCTTAGATATTTTTTATTTTTTAAAAGAAATATTTTCAATTTGAATCGATATTATAAGATAACATAACAAACTTACATAGAAAATTTGTTAAACGTCTTGAAAAATGATTTCTATTGTTATGGTTTATTGGAAGATAATTCTCAAATCTCTTCAACAAATTATCCAAAATTATCCGATGGATTCATGTAGGTTCCACAAATATTCAATTTTAATTATATATGCTATTGGTGCGTGGATATGTATTTGACGGATGATGATTGGAAGCTAATGGTTTGGTCGGCTCAATATATATATATATATAGGATTGATATGAGGATAACGGATCGTCATCTCTATCCATAACATTAGTTATACACGTATATATATGATTAGAGAAGAAACATACACACACATATTATATTTGCATGTTATAATATATATTTATAATATTATTTTATATGTTAAACTCCCTCTCTCTCTATATATATGATTAGAGAAGAAACATACACACATATATTATATTTGCATGTTATAATGTTATAATATATATATATATATAATATTATTTCATATGTTAAACTCCCTCTCTCTCTCTCTATATATATATATTATATGTTACATATTATATTTTTCATGTATGACTGAATATTAAAATTTCTAATGCGAGTAATGACATAATTTTGAATTGATTTAATGCCTATGTCAGGTTTTGATATATTATACGTGAAGATTTTAAAAAATTTAATAAAACATTTGATCTGAGATTCAATTTTTATTTATCATATGTAGGGGTGTAAAAAACAGCCCGAGCCCGCGGGCCCACCCGAAACCCGCCCGAAAATACGCAGACTCGGGCTGTGAAATTGACGGTCCGAATGAAACCGGACCTTCGGGTTCGGGCCGAGTAAGAAGTCCGTTCGAATAGAGTCCGACCTGTCGGGTTTCGGGCCGGGCCGGGCGGCCCGATCATTTGGCTAATTAGGGTTTCAGACCCTTGCACGCGCCTCTCTCTCTCTCTCGTTTCATCGTTCTATTTTCTCGATTTCATCGTTCCTCCTCTCATGTCGTTTTTCAGAAACCTTCGACTGAGCTTCAGTGTCCAGCCGGTCGAGCGTCGTCGTCCCCCCGTCCAGCCGGCCGAGCGTCGTCGTCCCCGCCCGAGCGTCGTCGCCTCCCCGTCCAGAGGCAGCTTCGTCGTCCTTGATGCACGAGCTAGGTTTAGAAGCTATAGCAATGGCTCGGGTTGGTGATGATAGGGTCAGAGGAATATCTGGTGGAGAGAGACGTCGTGTTTCTATAGGAGTTGAGGTTATCCATGACCCCAAAGTTCTTATTCTCGATGAACCCACGTCAGGTTTGGACAGTACTTCAGCTCTGCAGATCATAGACATGCTCAAAGTAATGGCCGAAACACGAGGCCGGACCATAATTCTGAGCATTCACCAGCCAGGTTTCCGAATAGTTAAGCTCTTCAACTCTGTACTTTTGTTGGCCAATGGTTCGGTCTTGCATCAAGGATCAGTGGAACAGCTTGGGGGTTACTTGTGGTCAATTGGTTTGCAGCTTCCTATCCATGTAAACATCATTGAATTCGCCATTGAGTCCATCGAAGTCATCAGAAAACAACAGAGGATTCAGAAAGGAAAAAGGGTAGGTCATGCCCTGACATTAACAACACAACAGCAGAAGAAATCAGAAGATATTCAAGGAGAAGGCAGAAGTGGCCGATCCACGCTACAACAGCTGTTTCAGCAATCCAAGGTTGCTGATGAGGGAACTATGAATATTGGAATGAAATTCACTAGGAATTTTTATATTAGCCCGTGGGCTGTCCGAAGCCCGCCCGAAGCCCATCGGGCCGGGCCGCGGGCCTAAGATTTTCGGCCCGTTTAATTCGGACCGGGCCGGACCCGAACCCGAATGAACCGGGCCGCAACAGGCTCGGGCCGGGTTCGGGCCGGGCCGGCCCGTTTGAATATGTTTTTCATCTAAGATTGATATATGATATTTTATTTAGTTTTGGAAACAATTCATAATTAAACATTTTTTGCTTCTATTGATATTTGATACTTGTAGACAACAATGTTTAATTAAAATTAATCATAATTAAAGGTTAATCTTTGATTAAAAAATATTATGCAATGAAGTTTAGTAGAAACTTGATATCAAAATATTTTATTAAATATAATTTTATAACATTTTAAACATTGTCGAATATTTCTTTGTATACAACATTTTTCGTTTTTGTTGTACATTTACCAGCATCATTTAAGATAAATAATTTCAATCATTCTTTGGTTTTGCTCTTGAAACTGTGATATTTATCCGTGACTAAATACAAATACTGGTTTTGGTAGATATATACCTACTCGATTAATGTTTTGTCTTTAACTTTTATTAATTGACATTGGAAAACATAACATAATATGTAATTATTTTCGTTTGAAATGAAATGACAAAGTTGTATTAGTAGGGATTAAAAGAAGTCGAGGTATAATTACTTTGTCCCCTACATGTGTTCCTGTTATCATTTTATCTTCTATTATATTATTACCTAGTTGTGTTATTTTAAGTCGTGTTCTGTTATATAATCCAAGTTTTTGCTCTATATTTTGTAAGAGCATAATAGACACTCATTCTTTTAGTTTTAAACAACGATTAGAAATCCTAGGATATTTTAAACTATTTAAGAATTTTATATTATATAGTTTACATGCCTCGCTATTATTTAAATAAGTTTTACATAATGTATCTAAACTTAGATATTCTCTTGGATATCCAGGAATTATTTCTAAAAGTGTTTCATTTATTTCATCCATGATTTCATTTGTGGGACATAAAATTGCTCGTTCTTGAAAAAAATAAGGATCCTGATATTCAGTTTGAATATTTAGATATACGTGATCAACGATACTTTCGATTGGGTTCGATATTTCTTTAATTAATAAATCTTCAGGCACATGTATCAAACATTAACCATTATTAGGCTTAGATAAAGTTCCATCACTCAATTGTAATATCCAATTAGAAAAAGATTGCAATTCACCTATACTTGAAGAATTAGCGTTCATTTACAAATACACGTTTTTAGTCAATTTCAATATACGAGAGTAGTTCCAAATATAAGAGGAGTTTATACATGCGTAAACAATATCATGTCTATTTTTTTTGCAGTTACTAGTAATATTTAGTGAAAGTCACATCAAATACTATTATTTTTATCTCCAAAAGACTTGTTTTTTAAAAAAGATTTACAGAACCCATAATAACTTTCATATTTTTATCTAAATTTTCAAAACAATATTTATGAATCATCGGAGCTTCATCCCATATTATAAGACGTCTTTATTTTATTAGGTCTGATAAATTTATACCTAATTTAATATTGCAAATTGAGTCTTCATTAATATATATTGGTATTGTGAATCGCGAATGCGCTGTGCGATCCCCTTGTAGTAAAAGTGATGCAATTAGGCTCGAAGCAATGTTTAAAACAATATGCCCGCAAGATCTTCTTGCTATGGATAAAGTTTTTCATAAGAAGGTTTTTCCGATTCTTCTATTTTCATATTGAAAAAATACATGTCTTCTGTTTTGATCTATTGCTTTTATAATCTCATTGAAAATTGTATTTCATTCCATAGTTAAATGAGATATAGGATTGTTGAATTCAATGGAAGGATATTGTTTTAAAAATCAATTGTTCTTCAACAACAACTGTTCTATTTCACCAAGAGTTGTATTTTGGATGTCTTCATTAGATGTATTGAGATCTGTAATTTGAAATGAAAATGGTTAAAGCATTTTGAAATTTATTTAATCAAGTTATTATCGTTTGTTATTAAATATTCAAACCTGGTAATATCAGCAGTAATCGATGTCTGTAAAGTATATCGTCGACCAAAAGATGCCATGTTGTTAACCAAACATGTTCTGGACATGAAATACATTATGTTGTTAGTAAAATAATAAAGAGGTCTTGTAAATATACCGGAGATGTTCAATTTCTTGCTTCTTTTATCGTGTTTATGTATTTCTCACCGTCATCCAAAAGTTCTAGTGCTCTACATGCATCTTTGAATGTTTGGTATAAACTACCGTTGATTGTTCTTTTTTTTTCAAACAAAGTAGAACCATACACTTTATTTAATAATATTTGTAGGTAATAGAGTTCTCCAAAATTTGGAGGAATATGTTGTAATCTACCAAAAGTAAAACCATGCTTACGTGGCGTCCAAATTCAGTGTTTCTTATTCAACACGAGTTTTGTTGGAAAGTCACAATACATTAATCGTTGAGCTTCAAAACATAAAACATTTCATTTAAACCATTCTATAAACATTGTTCACTGAATATATTCATCTAATGTTATATCATATAGTTCATCGTCTTCATCAAATACTAGACTTCTGTAATGAATATCAAATTTAAATATTCTACAGCAGATCTTACATCCAGAAATGTAACAAAAACGAAAGTAATTTTTAATTTCATCATACGGTTGTTTCTTTGCATTTCTTCTGGTGATGTTATCGTTGAAGCTATTTATGAATTCGAATAAGTACTTAATAGTTTTTTTAATTACACCATTCTAAATTAATGTGAGCTCTATATTTTAAAAGAAGATAAGCATTGTATGGTAATACATATCGATTATCCAGCTAAATTTCGTCTTTTACTATAAATCTTTTGTTATCTGGTATTTTGTAAATAGGGTATGATTCGTTGTTAATATATATTGAGTCCACACCTTTTTTTGGAAATCGTTATGTGCATTTTCCTTTATCCATACATGGTGAATATTTATTAGCAAGACCACATGATCCATGTACCATTGTTTCTTGTACTTGATGCGTATAAAAGTTAAACAAATAACCTAAACTACCCGCAAGTGCACGACACGTGTGTAGTACTTTAGGTGTCGATCCCACAGGGACTACGCAACACAACCTAAACTCAAACTACGAATCAAACCTGCAAACGAACGAATATCGGTTTTAAGATTGAAAAACTAAAAACAAATAAACTAACGAGTTCTTAACAATGAGACACACGTTCTAGGAATCCGATTTCACCACAAGACTACCGAAACCAACAATCAACCTATCTAATCATGCAATCTCAATTAAGTCATCTAAGACAGACAATCCTAATATGATATCTACCCTCTCTCAAGGCATAGACACGTGATCTAGTCAAGTTATCCCCTACTTTCGTGGCTGACACCTTAAGCTAAACCCACAAGTTCTATGATTCATCCGTTTCACCCTCAACCGATGCTACCCTACTTTCGTGGCCTAACCTCGGTTTTTCTAAACCTAATCTTCTAGGACTAGAAGTCTCCTTTCGGTCCTTCTCCTAATCCCTAACACATGCATCTACTTGGCTTTCATAAATACAAGTCTCCTTCACGAAAGTCTCCTTCTTCTTCGATTCTCTCTCTACTATCTCTCTTCGATTCAAAACCGAAAACTAACTCTCCTACTCCACTCCTTCGACTCCTAGCTCCTCTTCTTCCTTTTCCTTCTTCTTTTCTTTCTTTTTCTCCCAGTTTTTTCTTTTGGCCGTTCACTTCTTTTCCTTTTGTCGCAACAACCATCGTTTTGCCTTTTTATGAGTTTTCCATTCTTGATCAAGTTGGGCAACGTTTCCATTCCTTTCTCCAGCAAAATATCTCTTATTCCTCTTCGGTAAAGTCGTTTTCCTTTTTTTATAAGTCACAAACAAGTTCCTTTTCGTGTTTAGATAAATATCCTTTTGTAGTTGTTGCAGGTGACGGACGCGACCCGCGCGCGCTGAATGTGTGCCCCGCGCGGGCGTGGCGCAATGATCGCGATGGAAACAAGCCCTCCTCGCACGGGCTAAGAAGTGACCCGCACCGGCTGAGTGTCATGGTGAAGCCCGATCGTGTTGATGGCTTGCCCGACCCGTGCTCAATCTGCTGGACCAATTGCCGAACCAAAGGCCGCGCGGGCAAAGGAGTGCCCTGCGCGGGCTGAGCTTGTTCCTCGCCGATTCTTGTCCCGTTTTGTTCCGTGATGATCCTCGATGTTAGTACTTTGTCTCGTGTACGTCTTTTAACTCCAAAATGAACTGAATTCACATTACAACTTGTAAAGACACGAAAACACGAAAACGAATAAAACAGATACAAAATCATACGTAATCATCGTATGTATATCATAAACATCCCTTAAATCATGCGAGAAATACGTAAAAAACGAGATGATCAAAATCCCCCAGACTTGAATGTTTGTTTGTCCCTAAGCAAACGTAAACGTGGAACACGTGGGGTATACAAAATCCGAGAATTCCCCTTTCTCCTAGAAATACCGCTAAAGTGAACCTAACCGATCAACTAGCAAGTCGAGAGCAAATTCGGCCTAATTAAGTTTTAACTCTTCATCCTAGGGTCACCAAGGCTACCCACGAGAAAAGTAAATCGAAGGCAAACTAAACAAGCCACCGTAACTCTCTCCACCAAACAAGACTTCAGACAAATGCTAAACCTAGAACAATCGAGGATACTTGTTTCTCTTCCGAGCTTCTTTCTTTCTTTTTTTTCTTTTTCTTTTCTTTTGTTTGTATGTCTTCTTTTTCTTTTCTTTTTCTTTTGTTTTTCCGTTATGCATACACACTAGGCTTCTAGGACGTCGGATTTGAAGGGATTCAGGCTCTACTTAGATCCAGACTATCGATGACGGTATACTCATGCATCTCGTTCAAGAGTGCAGCGGAGTAGGCAGCGTTTTTATTGTGCCATGCCCTTAGGGCGTAGAAAGATGATCGCCAAACCACCACTTAGACCCAAACCATCGAAAGAGTATCAAAGTCGATGCACTCATATCGATTTTAGATCATGCTTTTAGACATTATTTCTATCGACAGCGGAGTGTTAGCTAGCGCTCTTAATCTGCGAAATAAGCTCGATTTCATACGATCTAATGATCCTCATAAAAAAGAAGTAAAACATTGTCTATACGAAGTTTGACCATATGGATAGAGAAAATAAACGATAAATTAGCCTAGCAACCTTGTCTAAACCTCCCACAAGTAACACTAGGATTCCCAAAGAATTACGACCTATTGTTTTTTAGCCGACTAATAAGCTCTAACGCTTAGGAAAAACCTAGCTCAAACATACAAAATCTCACGGAAAAGGCCAACTTCTTAAGTTTCCTAGGTTCAGGGTTCATCTCAAAACGTGGAACCAGACAAGTGCATGGGACGACTCTGACTCACAAAAGCAAAAACAAACGAAAAACTACAAAATCCAGGAGAAAATGAAAGAAAATGAAACGAAATCACCTGAAAAATGTGAGCTGCTCCCCCAGACTTGAATTGAACAGCGTCCTCAACGTGAAGCTCCGATGGAGGTAAGGGAAGTGAAGTCATGTTTGTGGTGGTATTTTTTGTGTTTTTCTTTTTTTTAAATTAATCGAGTCTTAAACTAAAAATTAAGAAAAATAGAAAACAAACAGCTGGGTTGCCTCCCAGAAAGTGCTTATTTAACGTCTTTAAGCTTTGACGTCTCCATTTCTCATGCGTGCGCGGTGGGTGGATCGAAAAGGGAAAAGGAGTTTCCACTTTCGATCGGTTGAGTGGCTTGGTGGAGCTTTAGTCGCTGCCCATTAGCTTTGAACGTTCCACTCGTCTCGCTCCAAATTTCTACTACTCCATGCGGGAATACCTCTCGTACCTGAAAAGGACTAGACCAACGGGACCGTAGTTTGCCCGAAAAAAGCTTAAGACGAGAATCAAATAGTAGAACCAAGTCACCTGGCTGAAAGTCATGAGGTAGGATCTTCTTGTCATGCCATCTCTTAGCACGCTCCTTGTAGATCTTAGAGTTCTCGTATGCATCAAGACGGAGCTCGTCGAGCTCGTTCACCTGCAAAAATCATTTCTCACCTGCACTTTTAAGATCAAAGTTACGGAGTTTTGTCGCCTAATATGCACGGTGCTCTAGCTCGATAGGTAGGTGGCAAGACTTGCCATAAACAAGCTGAAAAAGAGTCATGCCAATGGGAGTTCTAAACGCACTCCTATAGGCCCATAACACATCATCTAATTTCATCGACCAATCTCTACGAGACCTAGACACGGTTTTCTCTAGTATACTCTTAATCTCCCTATTCCAAACCTCTACTTGTCCGCTAGTTTGTGGGTGGTATGGTGTAGCTATCCTATGTTTCATGCCATAATGCTTAAGGAAGGACTCGAATTGTCTTGCAATAAAGTGTGAACCTCCATCACTAATGACTAATCTAGGAACTCCAAAACGAGGAAATATGATCTTCTTAAAAAATTTCATCACTACCCTAGAGTCATTAGTAGGCGTTGCTATGGCTTCTACCCACTTAGACACATAATCTACACCTACCAAAATATATTGGTTGCCACACGACGAGGGAAAGATCCCATGAAATCTACACCCCAAACATCAAACAATTCTACCTCAAGGATGTAGTTCTGTGGCATCTCGTTCCTCTTACCTATATTTCCTGTTCTTTGACATCTATCACAAGAGGAAACGTACCTATGGGCATCCTTGAAGAGGTTCGGCAAATAAAAACCCGCTTGTAGCACCATTGAAGCGGTTTTGGACTTGCTGAAGTGACCTCCATAATCCGATCCATGACAATGGAAAAGGATGCTCTCTACCTCTTCCTCGGGGATGCATCTTCTAAAGACCCCGTCCGCACATCTCTTGTAGAGAATTTGATCGTCCCAATGGTAATGTTTGACGTCCGCATAGAATTTCATGCGTTGATGAAAAGAAAGGTTGGGACGTAGTATACTGCTCACAAGAAAATTAACAAAATCAGTATACCAAGGAGCGGGGTTACCTGAAGTAAGTGCGCATATGATGTCGTCTCTCAAGGAATCGTCGATAGGTCTCTCATCATCCACAATGATGCGAGAGAGGAGATCTGCAACGACGTTCTCGGACCCCTTCCTATCTCTTATTTCGAGATCAAATTCTTGTAAGAGAAGGATCCTTCGGATGAGGCATGGTTTGGCATCCTTCTTTCCTAGAAGATATTTACGCGCTGCATGATCAGTATAAACGATTATCTTTGACCCTACGAGATAGGATTTGAACTTGTCAAAGGCGAAGACGATGACAGGGAGCTCATTCTCGTTTGTAGCATAGTTGATTTGGGCATCGTCTAGTGTCTTGCTAGCGTAGGAGATGACGTGAGAGACCTTGTCTCTTCGCTGTCCTAGGGCAATGCCTACGAGTTGAAGGCGTTGTGGCACTCTTGAGAGAAGCCGAATGTAACATCTTTGGCCAGCAACTCCGTCAACGGTTTTGTAATATTTGAGAAGTCCTTGATGAACCTCCGATAAAAACCTGCATGCCCTAAGAAGCTACGAATTTCTTTAACTGAAACTGGTGGAGGAAGTTTTTCGATTACCTCAATTTTGGCTTTGTCTACTTCTATGCCCCTCAATGAGACCATATGCCCAAGTATAATACCGTCCTTCACCATAAAGTGACACTTTTCCCAATTAAGATCAAGGTTCGCTTCCTCATATCGTTGCAACACTCTAGAAAGGTTAACGAGACAATCATCGAATGTAGAGCCATAAACATAAAAATCATCCATATACACTTCCATAATATGCTCAATTAAATCGGAGAATATTGCCATCATGCAACGTTGGAAAGTAACCGGAGCGTTGCAGAGGTCAAAAGGCATACGACGGTAAGCGAATGTCCCATAAGAACACGTGAAAGCCGTCTTCTCTTGATCTTGAGGGTGAATGGGAATCTGAAAGAAACCAGAATATCCGTCCAAATAACAAAAATAGGCATGATTCGCTAACCTTTCTAACATTCGGTCGATGAATGGGAGAGGGAAGTGATCTTTCTTCGTCGCCTTGTTGAGATTGCGGTAGTCTATACACATCCTCCATCCCGTGATGGTTCTTTTTGGAATCAGCTCGTTGTTATCATTGCGTACTACCGTCATTCCTCTTTTCTTTGGTACGACATGCACGAGGCTTACCCATTCGCTGTCCGAGATAGGATATATGATACATGCATCCAAAAGTTTTAGTATCTCTTTTTTCACTACCTCTTTTAATTTGGGATTCAGCCGCCTTCGCGCTTCGATGGATGGTTTATGCACTTCCTCCATGAGTATTCGATGCATGCATAACGAAGGGTTTAGTCCCTTGATATCCTTGATGGTGTATCTGATCACTCTCCTATGCTTCCTTAATCATTCAAGTAGCTTTTGCGTCTCATCTGCACTAAAGTCAGCATTAACAATAACGGGGTATGTATGATTATGTCCAAGGTACTCATACCAAAGAGAAGAAGGAAGAGGCTTCAACTCGAGTTTGGGCGCCTTCTCCACGGCGAAGTCATCGCGTGCTTCGTGTGGTATCTCCTCACATGGGGCGTCTCTTAGTGCTTCAATAGCACTCATAAATTTTGTGTACGCCTCAGCTTCTTCATTGGTAAATCCTGCATCTTTGCAAACTTGAGTTAAGCATCTCACGAGGGGATAGAAAAACACTTACTTGATCAAACGTATTGTTCGTTAACTCGTTCAGAAAGTCAATTAGAAAGCAAGACTCCTTGATGGAGGGTCCATTCATGGATTTGGATAAGTTGAATTCAATCGTTTTGTCTCCGACACATAAGTTGAATTCATCGCACTTGCAGTAGCTAAGAACGGTCTACCAAGAATAATTGGTATCCTAGCATCCTCTTCAATATCAAGTACAACAAAGTCAGCGGGTATACAAAGATACCTACCTTGGTGGGAATGTTTTCAACAATCCCCACCGGATATCTTACCAAACGGTCAGCGAGTTAGAGAGACATCTTGGTAGGTTTGAGGTCGCCGAAGTTCATCCGCTTGAAGACCGAATATGGCATGAGGCTCACGCTTGCTCCTAAATTACACAAAGCTTTTTCAATATCAAGATTGCCTATTATGCACGGAATGGAGAAGCTTCCGGGGTCCTTCAACTTCGGGGGCAACTTGTTTTGAAGAATGGCACTGCATTCCACGGTGAGTGCTACCGTCTCACTCTCTTCGATACGTCGTTTGTTGGATAGAATTTCTTTGAAAAATTTGACGTACGTGGGCATTTGTTGGAGGGCCTCTACGAATGGTATGTTGATGTGAAGCTTCTTGAGAATCTCTACAAACCGTCCATACCTTACCTCGTTCTTGCTGCTCACCAACCGTTGAGGAAACGATATTGGAGGTTTGTATGTCGGTGGAGCAACGTACCGTTTCTCCAATTCTGGTTCAGCTCCTTCCTCATTCACAATGCCCTTTCCTTTATCCACAGATTTTCCAGCAGCTTTTTCTTGCTCTTTCGGGTTCGGATTCTCGATCACATTACCGCTGCACAAGGTGATGGCGTTCATGTGCTCTCTCGGGTTAAGATCGGGTTTACCGGCGGGATTCCGAGACGATGAGGTAGCCTGTTGTGCTATGGAGTTTTCTAACATCTTCACATGTGTGTTCAAGGATTCCATATGAGTTTTGAGCTCGCTAATCGCTGTCCCCACATCCGCATTGAATTTGGCTTGAGTCGATTGTTGCTGCCTTTGCTCCTTGATAAATTCAAGCATCACTCTCTCAAGGTTTGACAATGAGACAAGCATTCCAGGAATCCAGTTTCACCACAAGACTACCAAAACAACAATCAAACCTATCTATCATGCAATCCCAGTCAGATTATCTAAGGCAAACGATCCTAATATGATATCTACCTTCTCTCAAGGCATAGACACGTGATCTAGTCAAGCTATCCCCTACTTTCTTGGCTGACACCTTGAACTAAACCCATAAGATCTGTGATTCATCCGTTTTACCCTCAACCGCTGCTACCCTACTTTTTGGGCCTAACCTCGGTTGTTCTAAACCTGATCTTCTAGGACTAGAATTCTCCTTTCAGTCCTTCTCCTAATCCCTAACACATACATCTACGCGGCCATCGCAAACACAAGTCATTCAAGTTCTCAGACAAAGAATAGATAAACGAAAACGGGATGATGCATTCAAAGATAAATCAAAAGTGGTTCCGAGATAGCCATGGGCTAATCCCTTCTCCTAGAACAAAACAAACTACTCGCTCATGCGTCCGTAAACAAACATAATTGAAATAGAAAGTCTAAGGAACATGAAAACCAAAACGAAACCGAAGTCTTGAGTTGATCTCCAATGCTCCTTGTACGTCTCCTTCGCAAGAACCTCCTCCTTCTCTCTACTCTCTCTCATCAATCAAGAACTCGAAACTAACTCTCTAACTGAAGCTCTCCCCGTAGCTCCTGCTCTTCCTTTTCCTTCTTCTTTTCTTTCCTTTTCTCCCTCCTTTTGCTTTTGGATGTTCGTTCTTTTCCTTTTGTTGCTGCAGCCACCGATTTTTCTTTTCTTGAGTTTTCCATTCTTGAATAAGTTGGGCAACGTTTCCATTAATTTCTCCAGCGAAATATCACTTATTCCTCTTCTCTAAAGTCGTTTTTCTTATTGTATAAGTCCCCAACAAACTTCTATTCAATTTAAGACAAATTAACTTATTTGGAGTTACAGGTGAGGGACGCGACCCGTGCGGGCTGGGTGTATGACCCGCTCGGGTGCGGCGCGCATGATCGCGCAAGATCGCGATGGAAAACGAGGCGACCCGCTCGGGCTAGGGTGTGCCCTGGTCGAGCTGGTGTGTGCCCCGGTCGGGCTGATGCCACGGGCGTGTGTAGTGCTTGCCCGACTCGTGCTCAATTTGCTGGACAAAATCGCCGAACTAAATGCCCGCTCGGGCTAGGGAGTTACCCATGCGGGTAGTGTGTGTTCTTCGCCGATTCTCGTCCCATTTGTTCCGTGATGATCCTCGATGTTGGTACTTTGTCTCGTGTACGTCCTTTAGCTCCAAAATGAATCAAATTCGCATTAAAACCTGTAAGAACATGAAAACACGAAAACGAGTAAAACGGATACAAAATCATACAAATACATCGCATCTATATCGTAAACATCTTTAAAATCGTGCAAAAAATACGTATGAAAATGAGATGATCAAAATCCCCCAGACTTGAATGTTTGCTTGTCCCTAAGCAAACGTAAACGTGGAATACGTGGGGTATACAAAATTTGAGAATTCCCCTTTCTCCTAGAAACACCGCTAAAGCGAACCTGACCGATCAACTAGTGAATTGAGAGCAAATTCGGCCTAATTAAGTTTTCAGTCTTCATCCTAGGTTCACCAAGGTTACCCACGGGAAAGTAAATCGAAGGCAAGCTAGATTCGACCCGCGCGGGCTGAATGTCATGGTGAAGCCTGACCGTTTTGATGGCTTGCCCGACCCGTGCTCAATCTGCTGGACCAAATACCGAACCAAAGGCCCCGCGCGGGCAAAGGAGTATCCCGCGCAGGCTGAGCTTGTTCCTTGCCGATTCTCGTCCTGTTTTGTTCTGTGATGATCCTGGATGTTAGTACTTTATCTCGTGTACGTTTTTTAATTCCAAAATGAACCAAATTTGCATTACGACCTGTAAGGACACGAAAATACGAAAACGGATACAAAATCATACGTAATCATCATATCTATATCATAAACATCCCTTAAATCATGCGAGACATACGTATAAAAACAAGATGATCAGTACTGCTGTATAAAGAACATAATTTGTAACACTGTCTGGAATCTCAGCTGCTATGACCGAGTCAATGTCATTCAATGTTTGGATTTTGGATTCTCTATTAAGAAACAAGAAGATATGTGCATAGGCTAGTCCTCTTTTTTGAAACTTGATAGTATAAACTAATGCATTAAAAAATAAAATAAAATGAATTTTTTAGTTTAGTAAAAAAATATAATTTCTTAATTTCCAATAATCTAAAGTTACATGCATTAATTTCACCAAAAGGTTTATTTGGTTTTAGATGTGTTGGTAGATCTTCAAGTTTGATTTTAAAAATATCCGGTGAGAAGATTAGGCCTGTTTCCGGTGTCTAATTATAATGATGCAAAATTCGTTGCAATATAAGCATTTAGTTTGCATGTGAATGTTAAGAATAGATTTTGAAAACCTAAATTTTTACATAGAGTCATTGCATTTATTTACTTTTGTTTCTATATCGTGAACTACTTATGAACAACGTGTTGGAGTATGCTCTAGAGACCAATCATTTGGATGATTCTTATTTGAGTATTTCTGATGTATCATGACATTTTCTATAAAACGACATTCTATTATTTTATTTCATTTACTGTTTATGTATATAAATAGATGAAATAATATCCTTAGAAATATAATTTAAGTTAGTCTTAAAACATCCCTAGTCGAGCATCATTGAGAATAAGGATATCAATGTTGCATTAAGACTAGTATGTGTAAATTGATATGAGATATCAATTTAACACATAGGTACATGTTAGAGAACAATGTACTGTATGATCCGCCATGAGATTGCTACATGGATTGTTATATGAGTATCATAGCAATTCTCATTGTGATTATGGTATATATAATCCTATGACGAGATCACCAGAGATCTTAACATAAGTAATTGCATGCTTTGACACTATCAAATGTCACTCGTGAATGGGTGGACGAACAAGATAGTGATTGGGTATGCAATCTGTTTATGTAGTAAGATGTTGGTTGATCGAGATAAAGATTTGTCCCTCTATATAACAGGAATGATGTCACGAGCTCATAGATTGAATGAGATGAGTATGATACGTTCCATGACTCATGTTCAATCTAGACATCAAGGACAAAAGGATTAATATACATAAATCACGAGATTGGTAATGTCAAGTTACAAACATTTTCATTGCTTAGGAAATAATGATGTGCTGCTAGACACTGCTCATCATTTGTGATCAATGTAATGAGAACCTATTGGGTCGCACACAAAGACGAATGGAGTTGGACATGTAATTGGACCAATCCTATTATGAATATGATTGAGAATAATTCGAGTTATTAGGGCCAATTCTAAATGAATTGTGAATTCAAGGTTTTAAGTTTTCACCAGTTGCGATGATCAAATCCATAAGGATTTTGCTTGCGATAGCTGCATACCATGATTATGAAATCTCGCAAATGGATGTCAAAACAACTTTCCTTAATGGAACGCTTCTTGAGGATGTGTACATGACACAACCTGAAGGTTTTGTCGATCTAGAAAATGCTGATAAGGTCTGCAAGCTACAACGATCCATTTATGGATTGAAGCAAGCTTCTCGGAGTTGAAATTTTCATTTTCATGAAGCAATCAAAGTGTTTGGTTGGTTTCGTCAAAAACAAAGATGGACCTTGTGTCTACAAGAAGGTTAGTGGGACCACCATAGTTTTTCTTGTGTTATATGTAAATGACATATTACTCATAGGAAACGATATCCCCACCTTGCAGTCTATAAAGAGTTGGTTAGGAAGTTGGTTTTCTATGAAGGACTTAGGTAAAGCTACCTATATATTGGGTATAAAAATCTATAGAGATAGATCGAGGAAGCTGATTGGCCTAAGTCAAAGTACATACATAGACAAAGTGCTAAAACATTTTAGCATGAAAGATTCTAAGAAAAGAACTTTGCCTATGGTAAGTGGCAAGTTTCTCTCTAAACAACAATGTCCTATGAAAAAAGAAGAGAGAGAACACATGAGTAAGATTCGATACGCATCTGCTATTGGATCTATCATGTATGCCATGATATTTACACATTCATATGCCTTAAGTATGACTAGTAGGCATCAAATTGATCCCAGTGAAAGTCACTGGATCGCTGTGAAGAATATTCTTAAGTACTTGACTAAGAATGCATTCTTGGTATTTGGAGGTGAAGAAGAGCTCATTGTAATGGGTTACATTGAAGCTAGCTTTGAAACCGATAAAGATGATTATCGATCACAATTTAGTTTTGTGTTTTGCCTAAATGGTAGTGTTGTGATGGAAAAGTTCTAAACAAGCTACAGTTGTTGATTCTACTACAGAGGCTGAGTACTTAGCTGCATCAGAAGCAGCTAAAAAAGCGGTTTGGATCAAGAAGTTCATATCTGGACTTGGGGTGGTTCCTAGCATAGAAGATCCTATTGAGATATATTGTGACAATAATGGTGCTATAGCACAAGCTAAGGAACCCATATCACACCAAAGATCCAAAAACATACATAGACGCTTCCATCTCATTCGTGAAATCATGCAGAGAGGAGACATTAAGATATGCAGAGTATCAACAGATGACAATGTCGCGGACCCTTTGACAAAGCCTCTGGCGCATCATAGGCATGATCGTCATACTAGATCATTAGGTATTAGAGATATACCTGATTGGTCTTATTGGTCTTAGCGCAAGTGAGAGATTGTTGGAGTATGCTCTTGAGACCAATAATTTGGATGATTCTTATTTGAGTATTTATGATGTATCATGACATTTTCTATAAAACGACATTCTATTATTTCATTTCATTTACTGTTTGTGTATATAAATAGATGAAATAATATCCTTAGAAATATAATTTAAGATAGTCTTAAAACATCCCTAGTTGAGCATCATTGAGAATAAAGATATCGAACCATTAGGATTAACTGGGAAAAACCCTAATTAAGGTTTTAGGTTAGGGTTAAACCAAATTTCCCTATAAATATAGTGCTAAAGCTATGTTCTCAATAAGACAGAAAACACAAAAAAGGTAAAGGCACTTCTTTCAATATAATCTAGAGGCCGAAATCCTAGTCTAACAACTAGGTTTTTCGACTTTGTCCAGTTCTCCTTCGTCCGTGTGGATACCGACAGAGGCAGGAGCGATTCGCTGCTGTTCATGACTCACAGATCCGAGCTTTAGCACACACCAAGGTGTGTGCTAAGAAATACTAATCAGATCTGTCTCCGAATCAGATCTCACCAAAGGGTAATATTATATTTTTTCCAATTCCAGATGCCAAAGTGTTTCCTGATTCAACAACAGTTTCTATAGTCTTGTAAGTTTCACATCGCAATGTGTTTTGATGGTTTCTTATATAAGATATTCTTTCTGATTTAACCATTCAAAAACCATCAACAACAAATTGGTGGAAAAGTCTACCCGTATGTAATATATTGGGAAATTCAGTATCTCTTTCTGGCAGACGATACGCCATAAACTCTCTTAATCTAATTCGAGGGTGAGTTTTTTTATTGAACAAAGAAGCTATTAACCACAAATATAAACCAAGATGGTAACCATCTTCACCATACAAAAATAACAATGGACATGGAGCGGAAGATACTATGGATGTAACTCACTTATTCTCATGTATTCGCTACTATATTTTTGTAAAATAATATCTCTAGAATTTAATCCTAAATCTAAATCTCCTACTATTAATGTAGCTACCTTTGATGCTTCGGGTAAATTATATGTTCTATCTTTGTTTTTATGATTTGCAATCAAACACATCTTCATTTCTAGTTGATCAGATACTGTAAATCTATCACGAGCCATTCTAATCATTTTGATATACGTGTCATGTTGATCAAGTATTTGTTGTATATTTTTAATAATGTCTTCTCATAAAATATTTTGATGTTATGAAGAATTTTTTCTGTGTTCCGCTATGATGTAAAATAAGTTTTGCGTTAGTAACATAGTTCAATGAAAAATAGATAATATTTGTGATATTTTATTATTAACATACCTGATCGCGTGTATTCTATTACTAATTTCATTATCCGTATCGTTAATATATAACTTGGAAAATTTTGCAGTTTGACAACAAATTACCGATTCTACGGTAATTTTGTACACTAAATTTAAATATATAAAGTTTTTGATAGCTCATATATAATTACGTAATATATATCCATATACATATATATTTATGATCATATTTTATTTATTTTCTAATAAAAAATTTCATAGAAAATGAGATTGTATCTGCGCTAGAAATAAAACACTGAAATAATAAAGAAGTACTCTAACTTAGTGATGACACTGGTTGGTCCACCGGCAAGCGGAAAATTCCACATTCCGCTAAACTTTCACATGCTCACCACATTCTGAGTTTGTGTTTGCCAAATATTTAAAGCATATCTCTCTTTGTTTTTACGTCAAATGTTCTGAATGTGTTTGATGAATTATCTAAATGAACCATATGTTTTTCAAACAACAAGTTCTTTTTTAATTTAGAAACTTGTAAATATTAGATTTTTCCATAATACTCAAATTAAGATATAAATACAATTAGTAAATTCAAATAAATTCGAATATAAATACAAAAAGTAAACATAATTTGAATATCAGACCCATGTTCACCCGTATGTGTGTATTTGTGTGTGTGGCGTGTGCACAATGGGAGAGATAAAACACTCGATTTAAAAAAAATTGATTCACCACCGATCATGGTAATAGAGAATATTAAGAAGATGTAAAGTTCATAGAGTATGATGAAAATCTCTCGACACTTAAAAATTTGTTAAAGTTCAAGTTGACTTCTTATTCCTCCCTTCCCAATATCCTAAAGATGATCTATCTTATAATCAATCTTGAGAATTTGGGGGTGATCACCTTCCTAGAAGTAATCTCGGGGTCTACTCTTACAATCACTTCCCCAACTACTCACTTTTCTGCTTTACTAAGAGACTAATATCTCTTTACATGATTGATTTTGTTCATTGTGAATTTACTTAATCTTGAGTCACCTATGCAATTCTTCGAATTTTAAAAAGACTAAGAAACAACATATACATTGTCTCGTTGCTCGGCCAGAATAGAATATCGATTGGTGATGATATTCACATGTGAGCTGAAATGGGTTAAGATTTTGTTGCATTTTTTTGGGATTGCTCACACTACTCTGGTACGCATGTGCTATGACAACAAAACGGTTTTATACATTACAGTCAATCATGTTTTTCATGAACACGCCAAATATATCGAGATTGATTATCCTTTCATTCAGCGAGATTCAACGAGGTGTATTCATCATTTTTTTGTTTCATGTGGTGGTCAACTAACTAATATTTTTGCCAATTTAACGCGGTGTATTTTGGACCATTGTGTATATTCTTCCAACCCTAGTTTAGCATATCTCATACTTGCATTGTTTTCATTCTTTATATTGCCTTATTTGTAATAAACTCTTTTGTCTTCTAATGTTTAATGGGAACCAAACGAGAATTAGTTATTTACAAACTTATCAAAAATCACCTTTAGTACACTCAATTTACTGATTATTAAGTTTTTATTAGAACATAGTTAATCTTTTACGGTGAATGTTTCTAAAAATTTAAAATAAAGTTTAAAAATAGAATATTTATTTTATTTACATTTTAGTTAATTCATTGTAGATATGTTTTTTATATAAACTATTATAATTAAATTTTGTTTAATCACAAAATTATTCATAATTATGTGATAATTACACTTATGACATTTTAGTTTTATTTCAACAATCTTTCACATTTCTTAATTGATGATTTATCATTAAAATGCATTAATATTTGTATCCATATACATACATCGTCATGCAAATCTCACAGTCAAATATTCTAGATTTATTTAATTTGATGTAGATATTTGTAGAGTAGTATAATTGTTATTGATTAAAATGTGATTTAACAAATTTAAATTTTTTAAAACAAAATAATGATCATTAAATATTTTCATTTTATACACTTCAATTTAATACATTATTTTTTAATTATAACTATTGTAATTTAATGTAATATTTAATAATAACAATTATATTTTCTAAAATTTTATTTTTGTGCATTTTTTAAATATAGTTTATGTGATATAATTTAAACAAATACGAAGAGATCTCATTAATTTGTTATAAATACGACGACATCCTTAAAAGTATCTAAATTTAATTTCTCATAACAAAACAAGAATATCATTCAAATTATACCAAATAATTAAAGTTGCTTTATTTAATCCACAATGATTGTAATGATATTAAAACTAAACTTCAATATTTGAAAACCAACAAGATAATCCTTCCAACCACATTTGAGTAACGCGACTTGGAGGGATATTCACATTAGTAAAGATTTAGGTCCAAAAGTAGATATTAACGTCAATAAATTCGTTTAAAATTAAGAAAAAGATATAAATAATATGAAGAGATTAAACAATGACAAGAATTCACATATACAGTTGAAACCAAGAGAGTCGCACGTGACCTTCAAAATGGATGATCCATGACCATTAAGATGCAAACGAATAGCAAACGAACATCTTCTTCTGACATTTATTATTTCATTTATTCAAGCATGAGTCAAACCACAATAATATATATATATATATATATATGAAATCGTTTATTCATTTACTAGGAAAACAAGCGAAAAGGAACCAACTTTTATAATAGTTTTAATTAACTAGCAAGCTTGAAGGATTTGAGCTTCTTTTTGATCAATGATACCCAGACTTCGACTTTGTATGTCTTATTGTCAGACGCAGTGATGATCAGCTTGTATTCGGTGGCTTTATCCCCCTTTACTTCACCACTCACCACATTTTTCAATTTCAGATTTGTCTTCGCCTCCTTGTTGTGTTCAATAATAGCAAAATTCGCGCTCTCCAAGACATATGGACTTGACAAATTTTTAATTGGTTCCCATTTGGAGATACCACCATGCGCTACAACAAGTAGAAGAAGGATGAGAGACGAGACCATCAATCCCTTTATCATCACCATTTCTGTTTTTCCTTTTCTTTTTCTTATCAAATCTTTTCTTTCTCTTTTTCTTGTCTTTTCGTCCTCCAAACAACTGTATTTATAATCTTATAATCCTAAAGTATAGTATTTGGATCAAGGTTCCAAGAAAGGACATAAGGTTGAACAAAATTACATATGGGAACTATCCCTTTGATTCTCTACATTCTTCCCTTATACGTATAAGAGGAAGGAATTACAACAATGCACTAAAGCATTTGAAGAAATTAAATTCACAAATAGGAAAGAATAATCTTTTTAAGAAAATGAATACATATTTCAAAATGAGTGTCTCTAGTTTAATATTATAACTTACAAAAAGAAATCTTTTTCTTAATATAACAACTGAATTATCTATTCTTTATAAATAACAAGAAAAACTAAGGAAATATTTTTAAGAGTGAGACAAACTCAAATTTGAATAGGAAAAATGTAGTTTGATATATATGCCCATGCTATATAGATGTGTTAGAAGAATATATCATGTGTATGATAAAAAAAGAATCAAATTTGATTTCTACCATTATAACGTAAAATAAGTCAAATGTTAGTAATCAAATTCAAGGAGGTTTGACTTTCGATCTTTTGTTTTTTAAATAGTACGACTCGCACATACGAATTTTTTTTAGAACAAACAATTTATCAAAGATGTTCATCTTCTTTAGAAGGGATGGTATTTGGATTTATTATATTATAAATCACAAATGGAAAATATTTTATTCACTGGAAAGTAAAGGAATAACGAGTAAAAATATTTTCTTTCTAAAATTTTTAAGATTCACCCTTCAAACATTTTAAAAAGGAATAAACTTATATGTGACATTTAAAGAAAATAAAATTAGTAAACCTTAATCACTAAATGAAAAGTTCACATTATATCTCATAATTAGAAAGAGTCATTGCTAAAGTAATACAATAATTTGTTAAATAATAATCATATTTTTGTATTTTCGGTGATATTATGGTGTTAAATATAGCAATTGATACGTAGAAAAAGTAATTCTCGTTAGAAAAAGGAAATACATAGAATGACAATAGTGAAGAATATGTTACTGTGTTGTAAACGGCTGAGACTTAATACAAACTATGCATTGAATAAACCTTTTGCTTGTGCAAGTCTATGATTAACTTTACAAGCATCATGATCAAGATCACGATAAGGATAGTCAAATTTTGGATATGTTAGTCAAAACATGTTATTGATTATGCACTACAAGAAATTCACAGATTAGGGACCGACGAATCAGTCCCTAATCCGTCTGGAAATGAGATTCGAGACCGATTAGGGACTGGTACGCGCCGTCCGCAAATGAGAGTCGTCAACCAATTTCCGTCCGCAAATACAAACGGTATATGTAGTCCGCAATCCGTCCGCAATTTCGAACGATATTGTTAGTCCGGAAATCGTCGCAAAACCCGACAATCGTAAAAAAAAAAAATAAAAAACTAAAATTGAAATTAAATAAATAGTATTCATATAATATTAAAATAGTTCATACAATATTAAAATTATCCATTTACAAACTAGTAGGTGGTAATTGGGAATTATCATCGTCGTCAACATCATTGTTTTCAGCCGTATCCCAATTGATAGTGGGCATGTGTGCCTTCATCATTCTGAGCCACTGCTCACGTTCCCTTCTTGATCGTTGAACTTCTCTTTGCAGAGCGTTGAACTGTGAGTTTTTTTGTTCTAATCGTGCTTTCATCTCCGAGATTGTGTTTTGTAATTCCTCGTTCGCGACCTTTTCCTTGCCTTTGGAGGAACTCGCATGTTTGGATGACATTCCTCCAAGACCAAATAGACGAACTTTGTACGGTGTTACGTGCTACAAAACATATTGACATTTAATTTAAATTTAAATTATTAATTAAAAATTTATTGTAAAAATGTACTAAATTTACCTCGAAATACATCTCGTTGTATTCTTCTTGAGAAAGAGTCGGTTGTGTCCCATCTTCTCTTGCGGGATTTGGGACACTCGTTCCAATTCCATGTTCACAACATCGTCGTGAATTTGTTTCGCCCTGGCATCTACCCACGAACCGTCGGATTTTTTCTTGTGTGTACGTTCTAACAATTCCACGTACGACGGTTCACATCCTTTCTCTTTTGTCTAAAACAAATTTGATGTTTTACGTATTAAACAAATGTCACTCGTAATAAAACTTTAAAAAATTTTAAATCTTACCATATCTTCGTAAACCTCCGAGAAAGAGCGGGAACCAGCAGTATGCGCACTTGACCAATCACACTCTGGTGTTTTAATTCGATCGTTTTATAGATGCTCCCAATGAATATTGAGCTCATTTTATCTCCTTCTTTCGTATCTCAAACAAATTTTATCCAGGGTAAAAGATTATGTTACTGAAAGACTTTCACATTTATTCAGCTGAGTGCCTTGAAGATTTTATTTGTGTTTCTACCTTGTCAAATTGAAATTAAACACTCTTAATGATTATGTTACTTATGTAAAATTTTCTATGACTCGCAAGGAATTATTTCTCACAATATTAGTTAGAATTGAGCCTCATAAATATATGAAAGTTTCACGTTTCCCATAATGGGTCGTTATAATGGATAAGAAATTGCAGGATCATTAGGAGAACCACACTAGGTTCTTACATCTCTTTCACTTGAAAAGAAGGCACTAAGTTGTTGATGGGATCTAAAATATCTGGCACAATTTAAATAGTTTTTTAGTGTGTTACAATGCTCTATTTTCAGCAATTTATCAATACTAGAGTGTTACAATGCTTATTAAGTCTGGGTTTTCTAGTCTAGTTATAGTTGGGGTTTAGGAGTATTCATTCTTTAATAAGAACAAG
Source organism: Gynandropsis gynandra (assembly GCA_036759665.1). NCBI lineage: Eukaryota > Viridiplantae > Streptophyta > Magnoliopsida > Brassicales > Cleomaceae > Gynandropsis > Gynandropsis gynandra. Next base: position 38,450,841 of record CM071872.1, on the reverse strand, counting down.
TTCAAGGTTTTACTATCCAGTTGTTATGGGGTTTCAATCCAATTTTCTAGCATTTGACAATAAAACGTTAATATAGGTTCTTATCAAGTAAGCTTAAAGCCCTTTCATTGCGCTAGACTATCATTTTTTCCTTCCAATTTAGAAACTTTTGATTAATTTATTTTATTTTGGTTTAGTTTTTTTTTATTGTAGTATGAAACTTAAAACAATAAAAGGAATAAAGAAAAACAAATAACATGGAAAAAAGAAAAAATAAAGCAACAAAAAAAGAAAAGAAAAGAAAGAGAAACAAGAAGGAAAAAATGGAAAAGGAAGAGACAAACAAAAAGGAAGAAAAGGAAAAGAAAACTTCAAAGACAAAAAAAAATGGAAAAAAGAAAAAAATAGAAAGAGTTTACGAAGAAAATAGAATGTAAGGTGAAATGATGAAATTATACACTTGTAGCGTCAAGATTTAGTTTAAATTCATCGAGAACTAACTTTGGACTATATTTGAACTCGTCGAGACTCTTTGTACTAGAAAGCCATGATCATACAAAATGATGGAGAATATGAGACTACAACAGAGGAGAATGAGCTACATGATCAAATGTATGTGCTTGATACAAATGAATATTATGAGAAGTACGAGGTAGTGAAAGGCTAGTTGTTAGTATCACGTAGAGCGTTAAATCTAAAAACTTAAAAATAATTTATCGTAATGAGAGAGAACAACTTTTACACCACTCACTTGTCAAGGATAATATGAGTAGCATCATCATGGACGAATATAGTTGTATGAAGATGGGTAGCACATCTCTTGTTGAGAAATTGGGATTGACTACTACAAAACATCTATATTGGTTAACTCATAATGGCCAAAAGAAAGAGCACCATCAAGTGAAGGTTCAATTTTGCATTCGCAAATATGAACGAATTGTGCTATGCAACATGGTACCAATGCAAGTGAGACACCTGTTGTAGGATGGCCGTGACAATTTGATACATTGGCAAAACATAATGGATTCAGCAACATATATTCTATTCACTATTAGAATTTCTTTTATAATTTTGGTAATAAATTTCTGCACAAAATTTCTAGACGAATGTTGATCTATTCCTAAATTCTTGACGGATTTATGGTACTTCCTTAAATTTGTAACAGATTTTTCTAGGTATCTTATTTATAGATAAATTATAGATGAATTAAGGATATTTTTCTCTCTAGTTTCTCAACGAATTTAAGATTCATGCTTAAATTCTACATGAACTATGAAAGACTATTTAAATATTTAATATTTAATTTTTATTATTTTTTATTCAAACAAAAAGTTTTTTTGGAAGAGTTACTACACAATCCTAAATTTTAGACAGATTAAAGATGACCTTTTATACATTCATATTTTTTATTTGGAAAACTTTTGTCACTAGTTTTGTTCGGAAAAAAATGGTAAAGAAATGTGAGACAAAAAATTCCGCCTCTAATACAAGAATGAAAAAATGACTCACAAATTTGAGAAAATTGCATCTCTTGTTTTTTTGGAAATAATGACGGAAGTCTAAACGGATTCAAGATGGAATATTGCGTACGGATTTCCTAGTGTATTTTTTCTATCGAATTTCACAAGAATATTAATTATCGATGATAAATTATGAATGTATAACATACGTTCAAAAATATCTAGATCAAATATGTAGTGTATAAATTAAAAAGACAATACATGTTATCAACTCCACTCACACACCAAAGGAAGCTTTTGAAGATCAGGTGCAATTATTATGGACCGAAAAAAATAGTTCACTAATATAGTGAGACTTTGTGAAAAAAGTGTTCTAAAGGACAACGTCTGAGCAATACATTTCTTTCCATGAGATTGAATAATTAAAGAACATAAGGCTTTCACACGAGTCGATTCGATGTTTGTACTTCTATAAAAGGATTTGTTTTATTCGAGAAAAAAAATTAAGGACAAAAAATTTTGTCCTTAATAAATCTTAATTTTTTCATAAACAATTTCCAAACGGATTCACCTGATACGAGAGATCATAATGCGTGGGGACGTGCAAATCCAAAAGGAGGATGGAAAGGAAAATGCAGCAAATCCGTTCACGAAAGTGCTTGGGTCAAAGGAGTTTGACAAGCATAAGTTAAGGATCAGATTGAGAGAGATGACTAGCTGGTATTAGTTTATACAAAAGTAGCGAGTTGTATTTTAGACATTGATCTTATTTTAATAATATATGGCATTATTTTAATTTGATGAATTTTCATAAGTGTATAATAGAGTCCAAGATTAAATCTAAAACTTGACATTATGATAGAGATCATAATAAAGAGAGTCAAGTTTTTGGTATGATTTAATCTGAATTGTTCTTGTTCATAGGATCACTACCCGGACTACAGTGATCCGGAAAGAACATGTATGTGATAAGTTTCTATGGTGATAAAAATCAGTAGATCTCTTTTACTGAATCACATATATGACTGATACACATAATGATGTGATCACTGAACTGACATAAAGGGAGAAATTCTTAGTGGTTAAATAACCAATAAACTGTCATAAGATTTCTCTAGATAGTTAGATAGTTAGTTTTTCCTTAGACCCGAGATCAGCAAGTAACTAGCATCTCATCTATTATTCTTTGATTCTGGACACCTAGTATCTTAGAGTACTAGTTGAATAGATATTGGAAATAATTAGATATTTGTGTAGTTAGTTACTGATCAAGATGGGATCCGTCAACTCTTGGTAAGAGTTTGAGCTCTATGCTGTTAGTAATCACAATGACTGTACGAATCTCTGACCAGAGCACACTGAAATAATGAAGAAAGGTGTTTCTTAGGTTCATTCATCAGTCAATTGTGATTGACATGAGACTTAGTTGATGATCCGTAAGGCTGACAGTTATGACCATGCCTAGGATGCATCCCAAGCTGTAAAGATGGAAGGAAATACTAACGTCAACTTCACCCTGGTTCGTTTTGGGTAAGGTTGTTACTCAAATGAGTAAGGATGTTACTTCACGCTATCCAATCGTAGGGGAGTGTTGCTAGACGCTATCCTTGATTAGTTAATTAGTGAAGACTAATTGGCTACCATTTTACTAATGAACCTACGAGGTCGCACGCATACGAGTGTCTCAGTATCTGCTTGTGATTGTTGGATAATCAGTGTGGAATGCAGTTATATTCATCCAGTAGCACCGAAGAATATAATTGTACGGGCAAGTATGTGTATAAAGAGATATGTACTTCGACTATTTGAGATATTAAGTAAAGGCAAGTGGGAGAATGAAAGTATTGTGCAAATTACGTAATATTTCAATAGTTGAGGGTTTAAGTTGTAATTATTAAAAAGTTTAATAATTATTTAAGAAACGAAAAACAGGTTTTTGTTATAAGATTACACAATCGCAAAAATCAAAACCCTAGCCGTCAAAAGAAAAACGGAGAATGAAAAACAGTTTTCGTTCTTCTCGAATCCCGAACCAAACGTTGGAAAGTAGATGCGATCTCGGCGTGGATACGTGTAGAGGCTTGTGCTATCCAGTCTATCACATCCGATAATCACACGTTCAATGCGAAAAGGTATTACGAAATCATTTTTAAATTTGTTCGTCGTTGAAACCCGAAAATCTAATCATTAAACATGACTAGATCTCATATCCGGGTTGATAAAACACGCTTCCGCACCCAAATCAACCCAACAATAGCTCAGGGAGAAATATACTTTTTTCCCCGGATTTATATTAAACTATCTTTGAAATTAAATGCAAGAATGAGTAAGAAAATAAACTCTTATTATTTAATTTCAAAAAAATAGTAAAAATATATGAGTACAATGTTAATAAAAATAACTGTTGTCATTGTTGGCTTGCCACATAAATGTTGAGATGTTATAACAAAAAGAAATTATATATTTTTATTGATTATAGTTATTTAATTTAAAATAAATATGATTTTATAAAAAAAATAAATACCTAAATTGATGTTATTTTAAAGAAATTATTTGTATTTAATAATTAAATACTAATATATCTTGACAACAAAAATAATATTTTTTTATTGGACATGATTATATAATTCAATAAGTATTATATGATATTGTTTGTCTACAAATATACTATATAATAGATATGTAATGAAGTTGTGTTTGTTGATTGTAACGTCACATTAATATTGTGGTGGCTTCACCACATTGCAACAACTCAATTTTTAATAGATAAGATTCTAATACATATTATAATATATATCATTAATTAAATTTATCGTTAAACATAAAAAATATAATTATTATTTTGAAGTATGTATTAGATTTTGCATTTATTCTAACAATTGTTTCTTTGTGTTATATAAATTCTAACAAGCATAACAAAATTAATGAAATAAGTTTAATACATTTAATTTGATAGATAAAATCCCATATTATAGATTCTAGAACCTTAAATTTTTTAATATGTATTATATTTATCAAGTTGATGCATCTATATGTCCATTTGTGAAGATTATTTTCAAATTAGAAAAGATTTAAACTATAACATATCTATATATATACCTATTTATAAATATTGATGTTAAATCTATAAATACTTTAATCATAGTAAACATTATATTTTATGATCTTTATGAATTCAAAATTATTTCTATATAACCATTAAAAACTAAATAATAAAAATATTGTAACTAAATGAAACCAAACTTTTTGTTAAAGTCTATCAATATTATTGATAGTCTATAAAGGGTGGACGAATAGTGAATATCGACACATATCTCACTATTCATATTTGTCGAATATACGGATTTACTATGATTATTTGTAAATATAGATATTAGTAAATTTGAATATCCATTAAAACGAATATGAAATGAAAAAGAAAACGAATGAACAAAGAACGGTGCAACCATGGACCACACACAAACCATGGACCATGGAAAATAGACGAAAAGCCAACGGCCGGACCACGGACCACAAAAAGCGTACCACGACAAACGGGAGACGAGCCAACGAGCGACAAAGAGCGTGGTCGGAAAATGAGGAGACATGGATGGATGATGAGTAGACACGTTAGGACGACGAGGAGACACCTACAAGGAGGTAAGAGGAAGAGAGAGGGGAGAGGAAAAGAGAAGGAAAGAAAGAGAGATGAGAGGAAGTGAGAAGGAAAAGAGAGAGCAGATGAAGCAGTAGGATTTTGTTTAGGTTTAGAAATATGTTTAGTGTTAGCTTTTTTAATTATTGGCATTGTTATGGATGTGGATATAAGCGTGGTCGTGGTCAAGGCTATTTACGTGTTTGCGGTCGTGGTCATAGATATGGTAGAGGACGAGGTTGAAGCTATCAACCAAATAATTTTCATCATAAAGATAATAAAAAGAACGATCAATGAATGTCTGAACATAAAAATATGATTTATAAGGGAAAATATTCAAATGAAAATATGCGATATGAATGGAGATTGATCTCAAGTGTGGGGTACATTGAGACACGTCGTTGATTTATTCGAAAGTAACAGATACAAGAAAAAATATTCAAATGAATTTGTTTTTTCTGATAATCTTGATAATTTCTTTGAAAATTACAATGGTGAAATACATCTCGACATCGCAAATTTTGTAGACCATCTTGACAATGAATAATGATTAAGGAAAGGTTTATATCAATATGAATTTCTTTTTGTAATTTTTAAGTTTTAAGCTTGTTGTCTTATTTTCAAATATATTTTTCTTTCATGTTTGATTTAAGTTTTATTATATTTTTCTTTCATGTTTGATTTGAGTTTCTTTGTTAGACTTCTATACATTATATGCAACTATAATTTTTTATTTGTCAAGTTCATTAATATCTTTATCAGATCGAAATAACATTGAATATGTTATGATCAAATATCGGTTATGGAGATATATGTCTTACGGATTATGGTAAAACTCAAACAATACTGAAAGATAAAAATCATTTGTCCAAGTTAAGAATCTATGAATCAAGTGTCAACACGTTATCTGAAAGTGCAAAAATAAATGAGGAATGTGGAGAAACAAATTTTATAATACCTGGAGGAACCGAATTCTCTCCACAATCCCAAAGAAACTTATTGAGTTTCAAAGATATTCGTGAAAATATCTATCAAGTTGAAACAATGAATGATGGAAATCTAGAATATCTTTATATCGCAGCAATAGTTTCTATAGAGCAATATATTATTGAAAAATTTGTAGAAGGCGTCCAGACGGTACATTCCGTCCTAAATTTTTTTTTTAAAAAATGAAATTAATGATTAAAATTAGAGATTTTAAAATAATATTAATTAATCAAAATTTTGCCATAATTAACTTATATTTACCAATTTGTTGGATGTACTTCTGAGTTATCATGAGAATCATTCTCTCCGTACGCAACCGAATTGACACACGACATTTGTTCTTTCAACAGTTTAACAACTGTTAATGTTGTCTTTGTGATTGTTCACGTTGCCTTTATGATTCTTGACGTTCTTTTCCCATTCTTGTTGCATTTGAGATACGGTATTTTAAAGTTCGTCTATCGCTTTTTCCTTGCCTTAAGAGAAACTTGCATGTTGTGATGCCATTCCTCCAAGACCAAATATGCGACCTTTATACAGTGTTACTTGCTGAAAAAGAAGTATTGAAATTTAATTAAGATTACAAGTAACAAAATTATATTAAATTGTAATGATTTTACCTCGAAATACAACTCGTTGTATTCTTCTTGACTGAGATAAGGTTGTGTCCCGTCTTCTCTCGGTAGAATTTGGGACACTCATTTTAATACAATGTTGTGAACATCGTCATGAACACTTTTCGCTCTGGCATCTACCCACGAACCGTCGGATTTCTTAGTGTGTGTATGTTCTAGCAATTCTACGTACGACGGTTCAGATCCCTTCTCTTTCGTCTAAAAAAATTTCAAATATATGTTTTTAATATTAAACAAATATCAATCGTATAAAATCTTAAAAAAACTTTCGTAAAAGAACGAGAACCAACTGTATGTGCTCTCATACCGTATCATTTTCTATCAAATCGACGAGATTTATTTGCTTGCATGCTTCTTTGCATAAAAGAAAGATCATCCTAATAAGCACACATTTGTTCCCAAACATTATCTAACATCCAAACGGGTTTGCATTTCTTCTCTCGATCTTTTTTGTAATTATTTACAAGAGCTTTGAGACGAACTCCCGAAACCCGTTCAAAGTAAGACTTTACCAGTCCAGTAATCTCGGGATTCCAATAAAATTTTTGCTAAAATAATGAAATAATTATTTTATTTAAACTATCATTTAAAAATTTGATTAAAATAAATATTATTAAAAACGTACGACAGAAGATTTCCACCAATGTTCCTTGATATCCACCAAAGACAATGAAAATTGAACATAACCACACCTATAAGTCAAAATTAAGGTAAATTAACGCTTAATTATCTAACTATTTACAAACTGTTTCCTTCAACAAATGTAATCTCTGTCTAGTTTTTGCGTCTTTATATTTCATGTAGAATGCTCCCTCTAGACCTGTACCGTCTTGGTCTTCCAGTCAATACTCTTGTGATTCTAGTGCGATCACAAGCTCACCTACTGTTAAAAAACTTTCCAGATCTTTAGTCTGCTCTAAAACCCCTACACATGGGTCAAATCTCTCTTGTAGAGAGCATATTATTTTAGAAACCATTTCATCTTCCTCCATTCTAGCTCCATAGGCCCGAATCTCATTCCCAAGTTCTACAATATTGCTTGCATAGTCCTTAATCTTCTGTTTTCCAGACGACCTCATGATCTAAATGAGGCTCTTAACCTTTGCAGCCTGATCCGAGCTGCCTTAGGGTCCCTTTGAAACCTTGTTTTTAACAAATTTTATGCGGCTTTTGCTGTCTCGCAAGTGGATAAATGTGCACTGAAAATCTCCTCAGTGATTGCATGATAGATCAGCTATAAAGCCCGTTGATCCTTTGCTTTTAGCTCCTCCCATTCTGCCATAATTTTTTTCTGCTCCTCAGTGGTCATATCACCCATTTTAGGCATTTCAGGTAACCCTTCCGTGACTACCTTCCACAACTCCTTAAACCTTAGGGCTTGCTTGATTTTAATCACCTATAACATGTAGTTTTTACCATCAAACACATGAATCGGTGTAATATTCTGTGACCTGTCCATATTGACTTAATATCACAAATTTGAGTTCTTTTGTTACTTACTGCAGTTTACGTTTCTCTTGGTTTTGTGCTTCTGGTGCTACTGGTTTCTCCTTTGTGCTACTTTGTGCGGTTGTTCACTCAACATTTTGTTGTTTGTGCTGCTAGTTTTAGGATCATCCATGAACCTTTTAGCTCTGATACCATTTGATGTTATTTTAGTGACCGAGAACAAATCTAAGGTTGCTCTTTCTTTGTTCTCCCAATTTAGTGTTTGTGCAAAAACCAAAATAAAAAGAAAAGTCTTTCTGATTTGTGATTCAATGGTTGGAATATTTGCTGGAAAAATTTGCAGAAAAGATTAGGAGATTAGTGAATAATAGAAAATGCTCTCTTATTCTCATAGGGCGTGTTCATACACATATATATTAAAATATGCAACCTTGGAGACCAAGAATTGCTTACACTTTTGCATATTATGTATTGATACCATTTTACCCATATTTTGGCATTCTTCTTAACTGATTAGATTCTGTTTGTTTTTGAAAAACCGAGCATGATCTTGCTGTTAATATTGCTGAAATGTTGAAAGGCATTTGGGCTTCATTGTCTTGTGCTACTGTTAAATTGACAGCATTTCCTTCCAGCCCGCTCCTTTGCTCCAGCAGACAGCTTCCGAGGTAAGTCTCAAACTCTCCTTCAGTTTTAAACCCTAACTTCACTTTCTCACCAGAAGCTTCACCACCGTCGAAGTCTAAGTCACCGTCTTCCTCTTTTTGTTCACTTTCTCCGTCGATGCCACGCCGGAGGAGACCAACATCTTTAGGACTACATTAACATGGTTCCATTGAATGAGCAACCTTAAAGGATGTGAGTAACCTGGGAATGTTTCAGAATCATCTCCTAGATGAAACACCAGAATCTCTGTCTCACAGCTCATGACATGAACAACCTTGGAAGCTGATTAAGAACATTTTGCAAGCCGTGATTGTGAAATATATATAAGCTGATTAACAACCTCTTATTGAAGAGTCATATTTTAATTTATTACCTTTAAACAATATAACCATTCAAATCAATACATAACTTACAAATTTTAAATATCTTTCCTTCTCTCATATTCAAGACTTGTGTAAATTTCTTTCTTTCGATTCAATTATATATATATTATGAAACATATACATATACATATACATATATATATATTTACGATCATATTTTAATTATCTTCCAACACGTTATCAACACGAATGCTTAAACAAACTAAAAATAAAAATTGTATATTTTTTACTGTTGAAAAAATACTGTAAATTATGTATGTTTTTTTATCAATGAAACTTAGATTTTAATTTAGATTCGGTTAAGATAATGATATGGACACCACAAACTAAATACCATATATCATGATTAAATATCAGACAACACAAACTAAATACCGGATAAAAGACTAAATATCAGACATCATGCTCTAAATATCACACATTATGGTCTAAACACAATAAATTATTAGACTAATATAAGATATTATAGACTAAATACCAAACATAAATATATGTATTATATTATATAATTTAATGGACTCGGCTACCGAGTAATACCTTAATATTTTTGTATTTATCTTTTATTTATTTTATGAAGAAGAATATGCCACCAATTATTTATTTTGATATTATCTATTTATTTTATTTAATATTACAAACTAATATAATTCTCAATTTTTATATTATTAATATATTAATTTTTATTTAATAATATATTCGAAATATTATAAAGATAATGAATAAATTGAATTTTGTTTTGAATATTGTTATCATGTGGAGTTTAGTGAATCTCAAAATCACAACATTTGATGCCTGCGAAAAAATTACATAACATGGGTGTGCGATGCTAAAATGCATTTGAAAGGCAAAAAGCTTATCGGTACAATTGACAAAGAAGATATTTCTTACGAAGAGAAAAAATAAAAGACCATTATCATTTTACATCATCATATTGTCTTTGGATAGTCAAATAAATTTTGAATAAAAGAAGATCTCTCAGATTTGTGGAAGTCTATTAAAGATAGATTCGATCACCAAAAATATGTTCCCAAACGCAAAGAATAATTAGCTAAATTTGAGATTCCATGATTCGTGGAAAAATATCATTCCGTGATGTTCGAAATAATATCAATAAGGGAATTATGTACATCACTTGGCATTGATATTGAACATCATATACAACATGTTCATACACAAGTTGGCATGGTAAAGCCTTTGATTAAACATCTCTAACTCATTGCTCGACAATTACTATTGAGAACAAAACTCCAGTTTCTTCTTGGTTTATGCACTTTTTCATGATACAGCACTAATAAAATAAGATCAAGTGCTTACCATAAAAATTTCCATTGTACAAAACAAAAGGCCAAGAACAAAATATATCTCATCTTTGAGTATTTGGTTGTGCAGTATATGATTCGATTGCTCCCTCTCAGCGGACAAAAATGGACCCACAAAGAAAATTGAGAATTTATGTTGGATATAATTCACCATCCATCATTAGATATCTTGAACCTCAAATGGGTGATATGTTCACATCTCGCTTTGCTGATTGTTATTTTATTTAGAGCGAGTTCCCAACATTAGGAGGAGAAATAAAACAAACCTTAAAAGATTTAAGATGAAAAATACAATCAAAATTATATCTTGATCCTCCTAAAAAATAATGTTATCCAGAACTATAAAAGAATTTATATTTTCTAAAATATTATTTTTTTCGTACAATTCTTAAATATTGTTTATGTGATATAATTGTAAACAAATACGAAGAGGACTCATTCATTTGTTATAAATACGACAACATCTTCAAATGTGCCTACATTTAATTTGTTATAACAAAAGAAGATTAAACCTGAAAGTCAATCTACTTGATCCAAAATGATTGTAATGACATTAAAACTAAACTTCGATATTTAAACCCAACAAGATAAACCTTACAACAAAATTCGAGTCACTCGAATTGGAGAGATATTCACAATAGTCAATATTTGGGTCCAAAAAGTATATGAGAACGTCAATAATTTCTTTGAAAAGAAGAAGGAAACATAAATGGTACGAAGAGATTAAACGACGACAAGAACTCAGTGATACAACTCAAATCAAGAGAGAAACATGTGACCTTCAAAATTGATGATCCAAGACAATTAAGATGTAATAAATAGCAAACGAAAATCTTCTTCCAACATTTATTATTTGAATTTTTCAAATTCAAGTACAAACTAATATATATATATATATATGAAATCGTTATTTTCATTTATTAGAAAAATGATAAACTAGCAATCTTGAAGGATTTAAGCTGCTTTTTCATTGAGGTTATCCATACTTCGACCTCGTATTTCTTATTATCAGACGCGTTGATGATCAATTTGTATTGTTGGATGTCATTAACCTGTTTTGTTTTACCACTCACCACATTTTTCAACTTTAGACCTGTCAAAACCTCCTCGCTGTATTCCCCAACCGCAAAATTTGCGATCTCCACGACTGTTGGATCTGTCAAGTTTTTAATAGGTATCCATGTACTGGGAAGACCACCATGTGCTACAGCAAATAGAAGAAGGATGAGAGACGAAACCATTAATCCCTTTATAATCACCATCTCTATTTTCTTTTTCTTTTTTTTGTTAATCAAATCTTTTCCTTTTCTTTTTCTTGTCATTGCGTTCTCGAAACATCTGTATTTATAATCCTAAAATATAGTATTTTGGATCAAGGTTCCAAGAAACGACAAAAGGTTGAACAAAGTTATATATGGGAACTATTCCCTGGATCCTCTACATTCTTGCCTTTTATGTATAGGAGAAATGAACTACTACAATCGTGTAGAGCATTTGAAGAAATTAAATTCACAAATAGGAATTAATATTCTTTTTAAGAAAAGGAATACATATTTCAAAATGAGTGTCATTAGAAAGATAATCTTTTAATATTATATCTCACATAAAGAAATATTTTTCTTAATATTACAACTAAAATATCTATTTTTGATAAATAACAAATTGAAAAAAGGAAATATTTTATGAGCGAGATAAAATCAAATTTAAATAGGAAAAATATAATTTGATATATATGCCCATGCTTCATATCTGTGTTAGAAGAATATATCATGTGTATGATATAAAAGAGTCAACTTTGATTTCTGACACTTATTGAGTTTCAAAGATATTTGCGTAAAAAATCTATCAAGTTGAAATAATGAATGATGAAAATCTTGAATATCATTATATCGCGACAATGGTTTCTAGAAAGAAATATATTGTAGAAAACTTATGAGCTTTATCCTCTCGATTATATTTCATAAAAATAATAATGGTTGAATCGTACGCCACCTTCAACCCAAGGTTTAAACTCCTGTATAAGATTTGACATGATCGATTAGGTCACCCTGGTTCAATAATGATACGTAAAATTGTTGAAAATTCCACTGGTCATCAATTAAAAGATTGAGAAGATATTTCAATCTCATAAGATCACATGTACCCCTATTTCTCAAAGAAATTTAATAATAAGACCATCATCGGTAAAAGTTGACCATGAATCACCATCAGTTTTAGAAGGATTACATGGATATATATATATATATATATATATATATATATATATATGGACGTATTCATCCACCAAGTGGACTATTTAAATACTTTATTTTATTAATGGATGCTTGAAGTATATGTTCACACGTTTGTCTATTATAAACCCACAATGTTTCACTTGCGAGATTTCTTGCTCAAATAACAAAATTATGAGTTCAATTTCCTGATCATCCTATTAAAAATGTGAGGTTTGATAACAGTGGTAAATTCATTTCTTAAGCTTTCAATGAGTATTGTACATCACTTGGCATTGATATTGAACATCATATACCACATGTTCATACACAAATTGGTATGGTAAAGCCTTTGATTAAACATCTCTAACTCATTGCTCGACAATTACTATTGAGAACAAAACTCTAGTTTCTTCTTGGGTTATGCAATTTTACATGCTACAACACTAATAAAATAAGATCAAGTGCTTACCATAAAAATTTCCATTGCACAAAACAAAAGGCCAAGAACAAAATATATCTCATCTTCGAGTATTTGGTTGTGGAGTATATGATTCAATTGCTCCCTCTCAGCGGACAAAAATGGACCTACAAAGAAAATTGAGAATTTATGTTGGATATAATTCACCATCCATCATTAGATATCTTGAACCTCAAATGGGTGATATGTTCACATCTCGCTTTGCTGATTGTTATTTTATTTAGAACGAGTTCCCAACATTAAGAGGAGGAATAAAACAAACCTTAAAAGATTTAAGATGAAAAATACAATCAAAATTATATCTTGATCCTCCTAAAAAATAATGTTATCCTAAACTATAAAAGATTATACATTTGCAAAATATTGCAAATGGACTGCCAAACAAATTAAATGATATAACACGAGTTACAAAATCATATATACCATATGCAAATGCACCTATTTCTGTAGAAATACTAAAAGATCATGCGGGTGAAATAATTTCAAATGAGTCTATGACACGTTTAAAGTGTGAACGACCACTGACAGTATATATATCATATATACATGCATATATATATATGATCATATATAACTATGTAACATATACATATACATATACATATACATATACATATACATATACATATACATATACATATACATATACATATACATATACATATTTACGATCATATTTTAATTATCTTCCAACACGTTATCAACACGAATGCTTAAACAAACTAAAAATAAAAATTGTATATTTTTTACTGTTGAAAAAATACTGTAAATTATGTATGTTTTTTATCAATGAAACTTAGATTTTAATTTAGATTCGGTTAAAATAATGATATGGACACCACAAACTAAATACCATATATCATGATTAAATATCAGACAACACAAACTAAATACCGGATAAAAGACTAAATATCAGACATCATGCTCTAAATATCACACATCATGGTCTAAACACAATAAATTATTAGACTAATATAAGATATTATAGACTAAATACCAAACATAAATATATGTATTATATTATATAATTTAATGGACTCGGCTACCGAGTAATACCTTAATATTTTTGTATTTATCTTTTATTTATTTTATGAAGAAGAATATGCCACCTAATTATTTATTTGATGTTATCTATTTATTTTATTTAATACTACAAACTAATATAATTCTCAATTTTTATATTGTTAATATATTAATTTTTTATTTAATTATATATTCAAAATATTATAAACATAATGAATAAATTGAATTTTGTTTTGAATATTGTTATCATGTGGAGTTTAGTGAATCTCAAAATCACAACATTTGATGCATGCGAAAAAATTACATAACATGGGTGTGCGATGCTAAAATGCATTTGAAAGGCAAAAAGTTTATCGGTACAATTGACAAAGAAGATATTTCTTACGAAGAGAAAAAATAAAAGACCATTATCATTTTACATCATCATATTGTCTTTGGATAGTCAAATAAATTTTGAATAAAAGAAGATCTCTCAGATTTGTGGAAGTCTATTAAAGATAGATTCGATCACCAAAAATATGTTCCCAAACGCAAAGAATAATTAGCTAATTTGAGATTCCATGATTCCTGGAAAAATATCATTCCGTGATATTCGAAATAATCTCAATAAGGGAATTATGTGAAGGAAAAAAATGATATGATAAAATGAGGAATACACTATCCATATTTCATGTTGATAATGTAATTTTACAACAAAATATCGGACGAAGGATTCAAAATTTATCACAATTTGTTAAGGCTTCTCCTCATTATAGAACAAAAAAAACAAGTTATTAAATAAAAATAATCATGTTTGTCCTACTAGTTCTACACCGTTCAATAAAACTAACCTTACTTCGTTGAATTATAATCATTGGCATTGTCGTGGACGTGGATATATGAGCGGTCGTGGTCAAGGCTGTGGACGTGGTCACGGTCGTGGTCATGGATATGGTAGTGGACGAGTTCGAAGCAATCCAAAAAATAATTTTCATCAAAAAGATAATAAAAAGAAAGATCATTGAGTGACTGAAAATGAAAATGTGACTAAAAAGTGAAAAGATACAATATGTTATGGATGAAATATGAATGGATATTGTCAAGTGTGTTGTACACCGAGAAAATTTGTAGATTTATTCCAAAGTAACAAATGCAAGAAAATTTCCTTGATGATCTTGATGATTTCCTTGATAATGACAAGGGTGTAATACTTCTGGACATCGCAAATTTTATAGACCGTCTTGACAATGATAAATGATTAAAGAAAGTTTTAGCTTGTTATCTTATTTTCAAATGTATTTTTCTCTCATGTTTGATTAAAGTTTTTTTATATTATCTTTTTCTAGTATTTTGTTAGAGTATTATACATTATATGTATCTATAATTTCTTATTTCTCAAGTTCATCAATATCTTTATCGGATTAAAATAAAATAGAATATGTTACGATCAAATATCATTGATAGAGATATATGTCTTATGGATTATGGTAAAACTCACACAATATTGAAAGATAAAAAGTATTTCTCCAAGTTGAGAATATATGAATCCAGTGTCAACACAATATCTGGAAATGCAAAAATAAATGAGGGATGTGGAGAAACAAATTTTATAATGCCTAGAGGAACCAAATTTATTATACAAGAGGAATTATTCTCTTCACAATTTCAAAGAAACTTATTGAGTTTCAAGGATATTCGCGAAAATGTCTGTCATGTTGAAACAATGAATGATGAAAATCGTCAATATCTTTATATCGCGACAATAGTTTCTAGAAACAAACACATTGAGGAAACATATTCTCATGTTATGGATGAAATCACAGTTAGATATTTGATGAGTTTAACAACATCCAAAAATTTAGATATGTATCTTATGGATATTGTTACAGTAATATCTATATGGATATTTAGATAATGATATATACAAACCCACAAAAGATTAAGAATGCCAGAAATATAAAACTCAAAGCCTAAAGAAATGTGTATAATCAAAGAAATGTGTACTCATCACACTCGAGTTTATGTTTGCCAAATATTCGACATATTTTTTCATATACTTAAATTTTCATATCCAAATACAACCAATGAATTCAAATAAATTTGAATATAAATACAAATAATAATAAAACTTTGGATATTAGATTCATGTTCATCTATATGTGTGTATTTCTGTGTATGTTTTTGTGTGTGTATGGTGTGTGCACAATGAGAGAGATACACCATCCTATTTAAAAGAATTTGATTTGGCACCGGTCACGATTGGGACATCCACCTAGGGAACTTTCTTAATCCCTTTTCAAAAGGCTAACCAAGCTATAGGCTCGTTTTGTGACTAACACAAGGGAATTTCCTAGTATGAACTAACATAAAA
Organism: Gynandropsis gynandra; assembly: GCA_036759665.1. Lineage (NCBI taxonomy): Eukaryota > Viridiplantae > Streptophyta > Magnoliopsida > Brassicales > Cleomaceae > Gynandropsis > Gynandropsis gynandra. The sequence goes on along the minus strand of CM071872.1, from coordinate 38,434,265 downwards.
GTGGATAAACTTGCAAATAACTAAAACATGATTAGTTAGGTTTAATGTTAATATGATTAACAAACCTCCATAATTATTCATTAAGTAATTCAGCCTACATACACTCTTCAAGAATTCTAGAGAGAAAAAGAAAATTTTTTTATAGTAGAATTCCGAAAATATATTTAGAAAGATCCTTACAAATTAATTACAGACGGATTCCTACAATCCAAAAAATAACTTATGTAATGACCATTGTTCCAAAAACTATTAGTATCTCCAGATGAAAAAAGTAGTCCGCCTTTGTGCAGTACTCTATTGAAATGTTAAACAACATTACTACTCTGAGGTGTAAAGTTCTCTCAATGAGATAAGCACATGAAATAATTCAAAGTGAAATATTTTAAATAAATATGATTAAACTTGGTTGTCTTGTTCACAATAATTTATTTTTTCATTTGACAGAGGGGCAAACCAACTTACCAATTTATTTGAAATTTTTTTCTTCTCGCCATTATCATTAATTGTGTAACGATGTCCATAATCTGCTTCGATATTCCTAGAGTTTTTAGATCACTTCTTTTGGACATTCATTATCTTGAAAGGTAAAGATTTTATCTCAATGATGACTTAGAATATATGAAGTATCGACATATTAAGGACAAATGAGGATGGATTACAGATAAACTCATGGTCACTAAACCGTCAACATTTCCAAGTGAGGTATCCATTAACAGTCTACAATTTTGGATGATTTCCAGACTGTAACTGACCCGTCCAAAAGCGTTCGACATTTACAAGGACACTGTGTTTTCATATAGAAATTCTAGACTGATAGATGAATTAGGCACGAATGGTATTTTTGTCTATAACCCGTTTAGAATATATTTGTAAATTTTCAAACAGAAATTATATATCTGAAAAATACGTTCGAACACTAAGGTAATATTAATTGGTTGTTATCATTATTTAGATGAGGTCGATGTCTAGAGTTTAGTTTCTTTAATTCTTATGTTCCACTATATTTTGATTTCTTTCCATTTCTATACTTCTTTAATCAAACTGTGAAACATGTCTTCAACTTCTTTTATTGTGATCTTACAAGTCCAGAAATTGGTTAGGACAAAATTTGATGATTGTACCACAGTCAGAGACTTGTTCTCATGCACGAAAAACGTGTCGATACGTTTGATAACTTGGTTAGTCAGGCACCCCTATAGATGATATGGATAATACCTGTGTTCAAGTTCAAGGCGGTTTCTTATTTATCCTTAGGACCCAATGTTCTAAAAATGATTTATCTTATAATACATCTAGATAATTTGGGGTGTTTATCTCAAGATTTAATTTTGCAATCACTTTCCCAACTACTCACTTTTCCACGTTACTAAAGGACCAATGTCTCTTTACGTACTTGATTATGTTTATTGCATTTTACTCAATCTCGAGTAAACTCAGAAATTCTTCGAGTTTTTAAAAGAAAAAGAAGCAACATATACAGTGTCCCGTTGCTAGCTCGGAGAAAAATATCGCTTGGTGGTGATGTTCAATGTCAACTCAAATGGATTAAGGTTTTCATAGGTTGTTTTGGGATTTCTCATACAACTCCGGTTCCCATGTGCTATCAAAACAAGACAATGCAACACATTACAACGAATTATGTTTTTCATGAACACACCAAATATATTGACATTGATTGTCCTTACATTCCATGAGTTTCAGCAAGGTAAACTCATCATTTTATTATTTCATGTGGAAACTAACTCATATTTTTTTATCATTTAACGAGGCGTATCTGGGATCAATTTGGGCATTCTTTTTATTCTAGTTCAGTTTATTTTTTACATGCCCTTTTTCATTCTTTAGATTGCCTTATTTGTAACAATCTCTTTTACAAATGTCTTCTAATGTTCACTAAGAACCCCAAAGAGGATTATTTGTTGACAAAATTGTCAAAATCACCTTTACTACACATCATTTACTTATTATTCAATTTAAGTTTTTACTAGAAGATAATTATCTTTTGCGGTAAATGTTTCTAAAAATTACAAATAAAGTTTAAAAATTAAATATTTATTTTCTTTACATTTTAGTTAAATCATTTGAGATATATTTTTTGTGATATGAGTTTACTTATGCTTAATCACCAAATTATCAATAAATATTTGATAAATACACTTATAACATTTCAGTTTTATGTCAACAATCTTTCACCTTTTACGATAAATAATATTATCTTAAAATTAGGTTAATGATTGTATCCATATACATACACGGTCATGCAAATCTCACATTCAAATATTCTAGTTTTATTGAATTTTATAGATATTTGTAGTGTAATATAATTGTTGTTAATTAAAATTTTGTTTAACTAATTTAATTTTTTAAAACAAAAATAATAATCATTAAATATTTTCATTTTATACATTCAAATTTAATACATTAAAATCTTTTAAATGTTAAGTATTTGAGTTTCATGTATATTTAACAATAAAATTTATATTTTCTAAAATATTATTTTTTTCGTACAATTCTTAAATATTATTTATGTGATATAATTGTAAACAAATACGAAGAGGACTCATTCATTTGTTATAAATACGACAACATCTTCAAATGTGCCTACATTTAATTTGTTATAACAAAATAAGAATAAACCTGAAAGTCGATCTACTTGATCCACAATGATTGTAATGACAATAAAACTAAACTTCGATATTTAAACCCAGCAAGATAAACCTTACAACGAAATTCGAGTCACTCGAATTGGAGAGATATTCACTATAGTCAATATTTGGGTCCAAAAAGTATATGGGAACGTCAATAATTTCTTTGAAAAGAAGAAGGAAACATAAATGGTACGAAGAGATTAAACGACGACAAGAACTCACAGATATAGCTCAAATCAAGAGAGAAACATATGACCTTCAAAATTGATGATCCGTGACAATTAAGATGTAATAAATAGCAAACGAAAATATTCTTCCAACATTTATTATTTCATTTTTTCAAATACGAGTACAAACTAATATATATATATATATATATATATATATATGAAATCGTTATTTTCGTTTATTAGAAAAATGACAAACTAGCAATCTTGAAGGATTTAAGCTGCTTTTTCATTGAGGTTATCCATACTTCGACCTCGTATTTCTTATTATCAGACGCGTTAATGATCAATTTGTATTGTTGGGTATCTTCAACCTGTTTTGTTTTACCACGCACCACATTTTTCAACTTTAGACCTGTCAAAACCTCCTCGTTGTGTTCCCCAACCGCAAAATTTGCGATCTCCACGATGGATGGATCTGTCAAGTTTTTAATAGGTATCCATAAACTGGGAAGACCACCATGTGCTACAACAAATAGAAGAAGGATGAGAGACGAAACCATTAATCCCTTTATCATCACCATCTCTATATTTTTTTGCTAATCAAATATTTTCCTTTTCTTTTTTTTTTTTTGCGTTCTCGAAACATCTGTATTTATAATCGTAAAATGTAGTGTTTTGGATCAAGGTTCCAAGAAACGACAAAAGGTTGAACAAAATTATATATGGGAACTATTCCCTGGATCCTTTATATTCTTGCCTTTTATGTATAGGAGAAATGAACTACTACAATCAATAAGAGCATTTGAAGAAATTAATTCACAAATAGGAATTAATATTCTTTTTTGAGAAAAGGAATACATATTTCAAAATGAGTGTCATTAGAAAGATAATCTTTTAATATTATATCTCACATAAAGAAATATTTTTCTTAATATTACAACTAAAATATCTAATTTTTGATAAATAACAAAATGAAAAAAGGAAATATTTTAAGAGCCAGATAAAATCAAATTTAAATAGGAAAAATATAATTTGATATATATGCCCATGCTTCATATCCGTGTTAGAAGAATATATCATGTGTATGATATAAAAGAGTCAACTTTGATTTCTGGCATTTATTGAGTTTCAAAGATATTTGCGAAAAATGTCTATCAAGTTGAAATAATGAATGATGAAAATCTTGAATATCATTATATCGCGACAATGGTTTCTAGAAAGAAATATATTGTAGAAAAATTATGAGTTTCATAAAAATAATAATGGTTGACTCGTACGCCACCTTCAACCCAATGTATAAACTCGTGTTTAAGATTTGACATGATCGATTGGGTCATCCTGGTTCAGTAATGATGCGTAGAATTGTTCAAAATTCAACTGGTCATCAAATAAAAGATTGAGAAGATATTTCAATCTCATAAGATCACATATACCCCTATTTCTTAAAAGAATTTATTAATAAGACCATCATCGGTAAAAGTTGCCCATGAATCAACATCAGTTTTAGAAGGATTACATGGATATATATATATATGTATATATATGGACGTATTCATCCACCAAATGGACTATTTAAATACTTTATTTTATTAATGGATGCTTGAAGTATATGTTCACATGTTTGTCTATTATAAACCCATAATGTTTCACTTGCGAGATGTCTTGCTCAAATAACAAAATTATGAGCTGAATTTCCTGATCACCCTATTAAAAAGGTGATGCTTGATAACAGTGGTAAATTCATTTCTTAAGCTTTCAATGAGTATTGTACATCACTTGGCATTGATATTGAACATCATATACCACATCTCTAACTTATTGCTCGACAATTACTATTGAGAACAAAACTACAGTTTCTTCTTAGGTTATGCAATTTACATGCTACAACAGTAATAAAATAACATCAAGTGCATACCATAAAAATTTTCATTGCACAAAACAAAAGGCCAAGAACAAAATATATCTCATCTTCGAGTATTTGGTTGTGCAGTATATGTTACGATTGCTCCCTCTTAGCGGACAAAAATGGGTCCACAAAGAAGATTGAGAATTTATGTTGGACATAATTCACCATCCTTCATTAGATATCTTTAACCTCAAATGGGTGATATGTTCACATCTCGCTTTGCTGATTGTTATTTTATTTAGAACGAGTTCCCAACATTAGGAGGAGGAATAAAACAAACCTTAAAAGATTTAAGATGAAAAATATAATCAAAATTATTTCTTGATCATCCTAAAAAATAATGTTATCTAGAACTACAAAAGATTATACATTTGCAAAATATTGCAAATGGACTGCCAAACAAGTTAAATGATATAACACGAGTTACAAAATTATATATACCATATGCAAATGCACCTATTTCTGTGGAAATACTAAAGGATCATGCAGGTGAAATAATTTCAAATGATTCTATGACACGTTTAAAGTGTGGACGACCACTTGGTTCTGAAGATAAAAATCGTCGAAAAAGAAAGGAATTTGATAAAAATATTGATTCAGAGATCATAGAGAACATTATAAAAATAAACAAATAATAATGAAGATCCATAATTTAAAAATTAAAAAGAGATATGATTGGATAAAATGTAAAGAAGCTATGAAAATAGAATTATACTCATTGAATAAAAGAAAAGATTTGGACCAATCGTTCAAACTAGTATTAAATCAGTTGGATGCAAATTAGTTTTTTTACAGAAGAGAAATGAAAAAAATGAGATCACACGATATAAGGCAAATCTTGTTGCACAAGGGTTTTCTTAGAGACTTGGAATTAATTATGAGGAAACTTATTATCCTGTTATGGATACAATCACATTTAGATACTTGATGAGTTTAACAATATCCAAAACATTAAATATTTACCTCATGGATGTGGTTGCAATATATCTATATGGATATTTGGATAATAATATATACATGAAAATCGCCGAAAGATGAAGAACAATGAAAAGATAAAAGATTATAGTTTTATTTAATTTAATTTTATGTAGATATTAGTACTATAATATAATTGTTATCGATTTAAATGTAGTTTAACTAATACAATATTTTAAAACAAAATAATAACCATTGAGTATTTTTATTTTAAACATTTAGTTTTAATACAATACAATCTTTTTTAAATGTTAAATATTTTAGTTTGATTTAATATTTAATAATAACATTATATTTTCTAAAATTTTTATTTTTCCTACAATCTTTAAATATTGTTTATGTGATATAATTGTAAACAAATACGAAAAGGTCAAATTAATTTGTTATAAATACAATGACATCTTCCAATATGTCTACATTTAATTTCTCATAACAAAACAAGAACATTACTGAAATTGTATTAAATATTAAAGTCATTTACTTAATCCACAATGATTGTAATGACACTAATACTAAACTTCAATATTCGATAATCGTTCCAACCAATTTCGAGTCACTCAAATTGGGGAGATATTCATAGTAGTCAATATTTGGGTCCAAAAATATATGGTAATGTCAATAAATTATTTTAATAGTAAGAAGATAACATAAATGGTTTGAAGAGATTAAACGACGACAAGAAATCACATATGTTGTCCAAATCAGGAAACACACGCGACTTTAAAATTGATGACCAATCACCATTAAGATACAAAAAATATCAAACAAACATCTTATTCCGACATTTATTATTTCCTTTATTTAAACATGAGTACAAACTATAATATACATATATGCAATATATATAATCCTTTATTCATTTATTAGGAAAGTAACAAAAAGGAACCCATTTTTTTAATTTGGTTTTAATTAATTAGAAATCTTGAAGGATTTCAGCTTCTTTTTTGTGAACAATGCCCAGACATCAACCTTGTATGTCTTATTATCAGACGCGTTGATTATCAGCTTGTATTCGGTGCCGTAACCCGGTTTTGTTTTACCACTCACCACATTTTTCAACTTCAGATTTGTCCTCGCCATCATGTTGTATTCCGTAACCGCAAAATTTGCATTCTCCATGACTAATCGATCTGTCAAGTTTGTAATAGGTACCCATTTGCTGAAAAGACTACCATGTGCTACAGAAAATAGAAGAAGGATGAGAGTCGAAACCATCAATCCCTTTACCATCACCATCTCTATTTTGCTTTTGTTTTTCTTATCAAATCTTTTCCTTTTCTTTTTTTTTTCTTTTTGTTCTCGAAACATTTGTATTTATAATCCTAAAACATAGTATTTGGATCAAAGTTCCAAGAAAGGACACAAGATTGATCAAAATTACATTTGGAAACTATCCCTCGATCCTCTAATTTCTTTCCTTATATGGATAGGAGGAATTAACTACCAAAAGGCAGTAGAGCATTTGAAGAAATTAAATTCACAAATAGGAAAATATATTCTTTTTAAGAAAAAGAATACATATTTCAAAATGAGTATCAATAGAAATATAATTTTGTAATGTTATAACTCATAAAGAAATTTGTTTCTTAATATTACAACTGGAATATCGATTCTTTATAAAAACAAAATGAAATAAAATTCACAAATATAACTACCACAATGCAATAGAGCATTTGAAGAAATTAAATTGACAAGTAGGAAATTATATTCTTTTTAAGAAAAGGAATACATATTTAAAAATGAGTGTCATTAGAAAGATAATCTTGTAATATTATAACTCACATAAAGAAATATTTTTTTAATATTACAACTGAAATATCTATTCTTTAAAAATAACAAAATGAAATAAGGAAATATTTTAAGAGCGAGACAAACTCAAATTTTAATAGGAAAAATATAGTGTGATATATATGCCCATGCTTTATATATTTGTTAGAAGAATATATCATGTGTGATATAAAAGAGTCCAATGTGATTATGGCATTTTCATGTAAAATAAGTCAAATATTTGTAATCAAATTCAAAGAGGTTTGTCTTTCAAAATTTTTTAAAATATTACGACTCACAGATAAAACAAATTTAAAGAAAAAGAATCTATTAAAGGATATTCATCTTTGATAACCTCTAATTTATCCTAGTATTTTCATATCTTTTTATAGTTAGTTTTATTATTTATTTGGACTTGGATTTTACCGAGTTATTAAGCATTATTTAGTCTTTTTCTATCGTTTTCTCTTGTTTTGTAAGAAATAAAGATATCTAGATATAAACACGAGAAAATGCTGCAAAACTAAGCAAACCCACTCTCGGAACAACAGTGCACGGTCCGCATCCAAGATTCCTAAAACCATAAAAAATGAAAATGCACGGTTGGAACCCAAAATAAAAACACACGGTTGCCTCCACAAAATAAACTGTTAGCCACTTACACAAAATGGAAAAAACCGATGGCACTTATACAAAATAAAAGTACACGGACAAGAGAAAGAAGCGAGCCAGCCGAAAAAGAAAAGAGGACAAAGAAGGAAACTGTGCAAGATGCTTGAAGTGAATTGAAAACCGTCACGTTGGAGAAAAGAGAGCTTAGATTCGACCAAGACTTGGACAGACACACGCGAGGAGGAGGACGATTCGGAACCGAAGAATAAAGGGAAGAGATGTTTTTGCTTTGTTTTATGTTTTTGTTTATGATGCGCGAGCAGTTTCAATGTTACGGGTTAGAGTTTTGCCGATATGTAATGAAGGTTTGTGCTTAATGCTTGGTTATAGAATTTGATCGTTTTCAAATGTATTGGTTCGTCTTAATGATTTTATTCTTGTTGGTTACTTAAATGAATTATTATAAAAGTTTGATTGCATCGGGAGGTAAATGAGATTTTGGAACCTAGCCATGATTTGAGGTCTCAATTGATTTAGAACCTTATTCGGTCGGTCGATTGAACTCAGGAATTAGGATAACGGTCTTAATGGGTTTAGTATGTTTATTGCGCAATCGGGTGATTGGTAGTACGCATGCTAGATAGTGGATTTAGGCATCGGGAGAGTAATTCCCTAGGAAATAGCTTGAATTCGCTGAATTTTTTATAATATCTATAACCATGATCTTCAATAGCATTTCATGGCATATTGTATTGGTTTTGTTTGGATCTTAATGCTTGATGTGAGATTTGTTCTCTCAATTGGTTTAATATGTTGTTCTTAATGCTTTCATCCTTGTTGATAACTTGTTTAAATGAATTTAGAGACTTTCCTATGCTGGAAAGTCAGATTTAAGTCTTGGAATTAATATTAGAATGAATTATATTAATTAGTCTATTTAGGAACTGTGAAAATTGAGGATGAGGGTTAATTCCCTATTAAGGTTGAAATCCCAGTGATCTTAATGCATCTAGGTATTCAATTTGCTACACCGGGAGATGAGTGCATTGAATTTTGAGGTAGTGGATTTAGGCATCGAGAGAGTCACTTCTGATAATTGATTTAGAGTTCCACATTGATCGAGATACTTCGATTTCATGATTTATAGAAATTTCCATTACATGTCCCGATATTTCTCGAAACTTGTGATGTTTTTTCTTATAGCCTTTATCACGTTTAATTAGTTTAGTCATTTACTTTGCATCGGTTCTATAGGTGCTACACGATTCGTATTCTTGCGGAAACGTTAGTCTAGGCATTTTATTATTTGAGATTAATCACATCAATCTTCTTTAGAAGGAATGGTATTCGAAATGTTTTATATAATAAATCAAAAATGGAAAATAGTTTATTTAGTAGAAAGTAAAGAAGTAACTAGTAAAAGTATTATTTTTCTAAAATTTTTTAAGAATCACACTACAAACATTTAAAAAAAGAATAAGATTATATGTGATATTAAAAAAAGAGTAAAACTTCACCAAAATAAGAATTTTAACATTGCATCTCATCCTCCTAATTACAAAATTTTAACAGTGCATCTCATTCTCATAATTAGAAAGAGTCATTGCAATAGTAACAAAAAATTTGTTAAATTATAATCATATTATAATATTTCCGTTGATATTATGGTTTTTAATATTGCATTTGACCAGTAGAAAAATTAATTCTCGATAGAAAAAGGAAATAAATTGAAGAATAATAGTGAAACATACATTTTTTGTAGTCAAAAGCTTTCGAAATTCATCATTAAAGGTTAATTCGGATTGAACTGGTTTTATGTTGATCTTATTATACTCATCGTAATGATAATTTTGGTTAATAGGTTCGTTATGATACAAACAGCTTTTTAGAGAAAAACCGTGATCAGCTTTACGCTGATCTTATCCAACTTTTATCATCATGCGACTCTCAATTACCGGATTTGTTTTCTACAAAAGAATATGAGACGACACCGATGTTATCAGATTCCAAGAATCAAAGCGTTGTAATGATGTTTTAAAGTACCTACAAAGGCTGGATACTTCTATCCAAAATGATTGGATGACCATTTTCCTTATTAGGAAAATCCAAACAAATCTATAAGTAGTGCGGAAACATTTCATAAATACGAACGATTTTTGAGTGACCCCTTCATCCTTAAATTTGTGGATGAATTATGCATGAATGTGTATTTTTTTTCTATAACTCGATTAGAATATGTCTGTAAATTTACAAACAGAAATTATGTCTGAAAAATACGTTCGAAATACTTAGGTGGTATTAATTGGTAATTATAATTGTTTACCTGAGGTCCATGTCTAGATATTAGCTTTCTTAACCATTATGTTCCATTGTGTTTTGATTTCTTTCCATTTCTAGTCTTCTTTAATCAAATAGTGAAAAATGTCTAAAATTTCTTTCTTTGCGATCTTACAAGTCCAGGAATTGATACGGACAAAATTTGATGATGGTACCACAGTCAGAGACTTATTCTCATGCACAAAAAACATGTCGATATGATTAATAACTTAGTTAGACAGGCACCCCTATAGATGATATTGATACTACCAACAATTCTTAAATTTTAAACTCCAACGTCATCATCAAGATATAGTTTCATCGTATGTAATAGAGCATATTAAGAAGATGTATCAACAGTTTAAAAATGTGTTCAAAATCAAGTTAGCTTCTTATTCATCCTTAGGACCTAATGTTCTAAAGATATCTATCTTATAATCTATCTTAAGAATTTGGGGCATTTTAATCAATCTCGAGTAAACTCGAAAATTCTTTGAGTTTTTATAAGAACAAGAAGCAACATATATAGTGTCTCATTGCTAGCTCGGAGCAAAATATCGCTTGGTGGTGATGTTCGCATGTGAGCTCCAATGGGTTAAGGTTTTTCTGGATTGTTTTGTGATTTCTCATACAACTCCGGTACACATGTGCTATGAAAACATGACAATGTAAGACATTACAGTCAATTATATTTCTCATGAACACACCAAACGTTTTGACATTGATTTTCCTTTCATCTATTCAAACATGAACACAAACTACAATATATATATATATATATATATATATATGAAATCCTTTATTCATTTATTAGGAAAACAACAAAAAAGGAACCCATTTTTAAACTGGTTTTAGTTACTTAGCAAGCTTGAAGGATTTGAGTTGCTTTCGCATCAAAAAAGTCACGACTTCGGCCTTGTATATCCTATCGTCGGACGCTTTGATGACTAGTTTGTATTTGGTGCATTTATCATATTTTACTTTACCACTCACCACATTTTTCAAATTCAGATATGTCTTAGCCTCCTTGGTGTATTCCACAACCGCAAAATTAGCGACCTCCAAAATTATTGGTCCTGTCAAGTTTTTAATAGGTTTCCATTTGCTGAAAAGACCACCATGTGCTACAGGAAATAGAAGAAAGATGAGAGACGAAACCATTAATCCCTTTATCAACACCATTTCTATTTTTTTTCTTTTTCTTGTGAAATCTTTTCTTTTTTTTTTCTTTTTTTTGTTCTCGAAACAATTGTATTTATAATCTTAAAATGTAGTATTTGGATCAAGGTTCCAAAAAAGCACATAAGGTTGAACAAAATTACATATGTGAACTATCCCCTCGATTCTCTACATTCTTACCTTAAACGTGTAGGAGGAATGAACTACCACAATGCAATAGAGCATTTAAAGAAATTAAATTCACAAATAGCAAAATAATATTCTTTTTAATATTATTACTCACATAAAGAAATCTTTTAATATTATCACTAGAAAGATAATCTTTTAATATTATAACTCACATAAAGAAATGTTTTTCTTAATATTACAACTGAAATATTTATTCTTGATAAATAACCAAATGAAATAAGGAAATATTTAATAGCGATATAGATTCAAATTTAAATAGGAAAAAATTGTTTGATATATAAGACCATGCTTCATATATGTGTTAGAAGAATATATAATGTGTATGATATAAAAGAGTAAAAATTGATTCTGATATTTTAACGTGAAATAAGAGAAATATAGTAATAAAATTCAAACAGGTTTTCCTTCAATTTTTTTTTTAAATATTATGACTCGCGGATAAAACAATTTTGTTAAGAAAAAGAATCTATCAAAGGATATTCATCTTCTTTAGAAGGAACCGTATTTGGAGTTTCACAAATGGAAAATAGTTCATTTAGTAGAAAGTAAAGAAATAACGAGTAAAAATAAATGTTTAAATTTTTTTTAAGATTTACAATAAAACATTTAAAAAATAATAGAATTATAATTGACATTTAAAAAATAAAAATAGTAAAACTTCTCAAAATAAAATTTTAACATTGCATCTCATAATTGAAAAAGTCATTGCTACAGCAACAAAAAATTTGTTCAATAATAATCATATTATAACATTTGTTGGTAATATTATGGTTTTTAATAATGCATCTGACGGGTATAAATGGATAAATAGAGGAATAATAATGAAAAATACGTTGTTGTGTAGTCAAAACATGGTATTGATCATGGGATTAGACGTCAGTAATCTGTAAAGATCAACATATATTTGCGCTACAAAAAAACAAAGAGATATCAATGACCAAAAGTCTATTGCAATCCATTGGTTTTTTCAATAGACACTCAACGAAAGTATCCGTTGGATGATAGTTGAAAACCGACAACTAAATCCAATGGATGTTCATTGGAAATGTTAGAATTTCAATGCTACCATTGGAATAATCAAACGTTATATTTCAACGGTCATCCGTTGATCTTTTCCACGGTCATCCGTTGGAATGGTCACTATATATATAAAAAAAATAGAATTGTTTACCACCAAACCATCAACACAAAATATATTTTCAAACAATGTCATATTCTTCAAGTAGAGATATATACGGATCGAGAGAGTGGATGTATAGAAGAAAAGATCTCGCGACCGATGAAGTTATCCAAAAATTCTTACACATATTGGAAGAGTTCATGAGTTTTGCGTCGATACAACTTTTGTGTTAAGAACACGGGACAATGTTATGTCTCTGCAAAATATGTAAAAGCATGAAGTCAAAAAGTCCATAAATTGTTTGCAAACACCTTTACAAGTTGTATTTCATAGAGAATTACAAAATTTTGTTATTTCACGGTAAAAATTATGTCATTAAAGACATGTTTGAATGTAAATTTTGCGTGCAAGCAGATTTTATAAAAAAAACTATATTCACGAAAATATGTATCGTACAAAAATTTCACATTGAAAGTAGTCTTGTTGTGGAAAATTAGCGACTTTCCTACCTATGGAATATTATCTAGATGGAGCACTCATGTGAGACTGACATGTCCATATTGTATGGAGGATACAGATTCGTTTCGACTAGTCCATGGTAAGAAACAATGCTTGCTTAATTGTCATAGAAGATTTCTTCCCCGTGAATATATATTTAGAAAATATAAAAATAAATTTTGGAAAAAATATGGTACAAAAATAAAAGGCACTATGCATAACATGAACACAAATTCTTTACAAATGATTAAACACGATGGAATATTTACAAGAATTAGTGGAATGTGGATGAAATCGTGGGCATCGAAAACCACAAGGCCAAGGTGAATGGCATAACTACTATAAACGTAGTATTTTTTCGCAACATCATCAATGATATTGTATCTTAATTTGGATGTTAAGCATATTAAAATTATTTTCGATAACATCATCAACACTGTTATGAATGTGACGGAAAAAATGAAAGATTTAAGGATAATATGTCGAGACTTGAGTTGGATTTATGTGACAGAAGGACACCTATCCCAATATTCATACTGTGGGCTAGCGAAAACAACATTATTGAGGTGGTTAAAAAGAAGCAGTTATTTCAAGATGGATGTGCATCGAACATTACTAGGCATATGGATATTGTGAGTTCGAGGCTCATCGGGTTGAAAAATCACGATTGTCAGGTTTTTATGCAGCGACTCTTTCCAATTGCATTTGCTGAGCTATTACCAGGGAATATTCATGACGTGTTATGGGGAATTAGCACATTCTTTAGAGATATATATTAAAAAAATTTATAAGAAATGAGTTAGAGTTATTGAATAACAATATCTTCGAAGTATTACGCTTTTTGGAAAAGGTTTTTCCTCATTCTTTTTCCGATTCCATGGAACATTTGCCAATACATTTACTAGATGAGACAATACTCAGTGGCCTTTTTCAATTCAGATGGATCTATTCTTTCATATATAGAAAAAGACAAAAAAACAAAGTAGCGGTTGGAGGATCTATTGTTAAACAATACTCGATGCAAGAAATCACATATTTCAGTACATTTTATTTCATGTCACATAATCCCACGAAACAAAGTAGATCAAAAGATCACACAAACTACCTATATCAATATAATCCTTAGTTTGGTACAATGTTTGAGTAATTTACACCAATTGTACGTACATGAGAAAATCCGAGAAGTATTGGCTAACACCATTGGAGAATAGTCACGTCCACACATTATTAAATTTTCAAAAGCAACTACCTTTTAAAAGGTATAAAGTGATAACAATCGATCTTTCCATTTACAAATATATTTATATATATATGTCTTAACATACTTTCATCACATGATATTTGATAAAGAAGAAATAGGTATATATGCTCATCTAAACGCAAATGAACTCACTGAAATGAAAGTTTAGTATTATGACTCGTGGTTGAGAGATTACGTAAGTACACATATTTTTGTATACATATATACGTAAATAATGTTTGTTACAAGTATTCATTCATTTTTATATTATATAGGTTAAGGAGTACAATGAGAGATATCTTACATGGTTACAAGATTGGGGTAATGGTTCTGCAAGAAATGTATTGTGTTGGCCAATTATGTTTACTCGTGGATACACATTTCACAACTTCGAGTACGCAAAACATAGACATACATTCAATTACTATGTTTACACCAAATCCTATCATTGGATCTTAGTCTTGTTGGATTAAAGATAACTGTTTTCAAATGTCAATGGTTCGACCTAACCATAGGATGTAGTACATAAACAAAATTGATGGGGAGGAATTGACATCAACCCGACATGAAAAATATGCAAAGTAGGATCCATTCATCACAACAGACTAAGTAGATCAGGTATGTTACGTGCACAACATTGAAACATCAAAGGAAGGAGTGGTCATCCGTAGTTAAGATTAAATTGAAGGCATTATATCAAAACATAAAAATGAAGATCGTTGCAAACCAATCACCCTGAGCCCATACGATTAATAGATACAGATATTCCGGAAGAGATTTTCGCAAGAATTGACATAGATGATGAATACATCCGTAATTATGAAGACATTGAACCGGAAGATGCAGCAAATGTTTACATGGCGACGAATTCTATGCATCATTGAAGGAAAACTCACCTATTGAAAAATAAACTAAAGAAGTTATGTGAATTGTGTAATTGTAATACTAACTTTTGTAATTTGATTTTTTTACATCATATCTACCTAGACATACCAAATGGATTAAAACCATCGGTACAAAGGCCTAAATAAACATTTCGACTCTCAGCTGCAAAATAAGGATATACCTTGTTAAAGTGTTTCCACGTCTCACCATTTGAGGGATGACATATCTCTCTTTCACGACTTGAATGTTCAACATGCCATCTCATGTCTTGCGTTCTTCTCAGATTGATACAATCTTTTTATTATTGGTAAATACCACATACAATGATACGTAACCAATTTTCCATTCTTTGTCAAATAAAACCAATCTTTTCCAAAAAATGTCAATTACTGAAATTCGATGAGATAACCACAAAATTACTAGGTCGTGGTGAAAAATTCTCTCCATGAGATAACCACATGAAATAATTTGGAGTAAAACCTCTTAAATAAAGATGATTCCAAACGGTTGTCTCATTAACAAATTTTTCATTTTTGCATTTGATGCATGGACAAAAAGACTTATTGGTTTCTTTCTAAATTTGTTGATTTTTCGCCATCATCATAAATTGTGCAACGCCTTCTATAAACTCCTTCAATACACCTTGAGTAGTGAAATATATGAGAATTGTGTATGAGAAATGAATGAAAGTTTTAAGGGTTAAATAGATAATTTCTAGACTAATTACGGACTGATTACGGACTTAGAAAAATATTTACCGATGAGCCATCACGAATTCATCCCTAAACGTATATATGGTCGTCCCGGATTAGGGACGACGATTGAGGCAGTGCACAAATTAGCAGAATATTGACACTTTGATTGATACTTCGGTGAATATTGACACTTTGATTGATACTTTGTTGAGCGTCCCACTAGTCCCATATTCCCCCCTCAACTTTCTCTTTCATTCTATTTCCCTTAAACTATTATTACTAATCCTATTCCCCTTACACTTTAAAAATTCATCCTATTTTCTCCTCCATTAAATATCTGTTATTTTTTTGTTAAAATTTTTTAAAACAACCCATTTCCCCAAACTAAATGACTTCTAGCCTATTCCCCCAAACTATATGAATTCTAGCCTACTCCTCCTGGAACTATAAGATTTCTAGCCTATTTCCCCCGAATTATATAACATCTAGCCTATTCACCCCCAAACTAAATGACTTCTATCCTATTCCCCCTAAAACAATTGTACATTAAACGTATTTTTAAAATTTTGGTTATTATAAACATAACATATTTTCTTTAATAGTAATATATTTTTAAATTTTTGTTATTATAAACATAACGTTAATTCTTTTATAGTAACTTATTTTTAAATTTTGGTTATTATAAGCGTAACATATTTTCTGTAATATGAACGTATTATTAAATTTTGATTATTATATTCATATCTTTGATGATTGATAAAAAATATTAAAATTAAAAATACAATATAATAATTGTTAGAATTGTTATAACAATTGATATAAAAATATTAAAATAATATATTTAAATTTTTTATGATTTCAAATTTTTGCCTTCAACTCTTGATTTAAATATAATAATCTTTACTAATATATTCATATTTATAATGTAAATATCATTGCAAATATATTGTGTCTATTAAATATAATAATTTTTATTTTTTATATCCCATTGCGTCTATTATATGTATTGGGTTATCCTGCGATTAACATCTAATATTTTTTGGAACATTTGACTCGATTCGATTCAAATAAAAAGAATGAGTACTCGAATAATTCAATTAGATAATAAAAATATAAAACACGATAATTCAACTATTAAATATTATTTCGAAGGTGATATGATCCCAGATCACATTTCAATATTTTTGAACAAGATAAAAGATGAATTTATGTTTCAAAACTCCTCAACAACCAACAATCGAAACCTAGGACTAGTCTCAATAATGAGGATGATCTAAACCCGTGAAAAACTCAGTTTAGAAACCTTAAAAACGTGTCTCGACGCCAGAATCACAAATGGATATGTGATTGATAAGTCACGTTGAATCGTAAGACTTTAAATCAAGAGTTGAAGGCAAAAACTTGCAAATATTTTTTTTATCAATCATAAAAAATGTAAATATAGTAACAAATTTTTAATAATACGTTAATATTAAAGAAAATATGTTAGGATTATAATAACTAAAATTCTAAAATATGTACTATGAAAGAAATAATGTTACGTTTATAATAAAAAAAATTTAAAAATATGTTACTATTAAAGAAATAATGTTACATTTATATTAATCAAAATTTAAAAATATGTTACTATTAAAGAAAATATGTTACGTTTATAATGATCAAAATTTTGAAAATACGTTTAATGTATAGTTTGTTTTAAGGGGGAATAGGTTTAGGGAGATAATTTCTAGACTAATTACGGACTTAAAAAAATATTTACCGATGAGCCATCACGAATTCATCCCTAAACGTATATATGGTCGTCCCGGATTAGGGATGACGGCTGAGGCAGTGCACAAATTTGCGGAATATTGACACTTTGATTGATACTTCGGTGAATATTGACACTTTGATTGATACTTCGGTGAGCGTCCCACTAGTCCCATCATTGACTCGAATGTCTTGATGGGACGTTATGGTAAGATAATTTTTCTTTACACACAAATATATTTTTATCAAGTTAAAAATATTATTGAATTCGATTTAGTAAATTTATTAATTTCAATTTAATTTTGTAGTGCGCATAAAGATGGAGAGAAGGACACATCGTGCATTTATACTGCTTGAAATGTGAGATATGCAGGCTCGGTTGCGCTTAATGATGAACAAAGCCAAGCACAACTATTACAACAAGAATTCAAAACCAACATGGACAGCCGACGAGATATTCAATCATCTCCTCCAACATTCGGAGTCGGAGGACTTTAGGGCCAAAAGCAAAAAAAAACCAAAAAATGACGATATGTGAGAACGTTTCTAGGGATGGTCTATGTTGGAAAACCTCGGGATCAGAGTCATTTCCAAAAAGAAAGAAATAATTGGTAAAAAGTTTACGTTTATAATTTTGAATTGATTTTTATATAAAAGTGTTAACTAACCATATTATTAAAATATTACAAATGCAGAGGATGGAAAGAGAATCGAATCTTTTTGAACTGGTCGTTGAGACTCAAGCCAAGAAGAAGTATGTCTCCGGGGAAGAGATCGACGATGAAGTTTATGACAGAAAAGACCACGCTATATAATAACATTATTTTTAATATTTCTAATTTATATAAAATATTTTAAATCAATATTCTAACTTCCATTTATTTTTATATTGAACTCTATAAGATCATAAAAGGGATATCTATGCGACCTAGGTTCTCTACAAAAAGATATCGTCGAGGACGCCACAACGATACTCCCAACGGTGCAAGAGACTTTTACACAAAAAAGACACATCAAGCAGCTCGAGGATACTCTTCGAGAAACATGAGTGTAAATGCATCATATAGAGAGTAGTATCGTGCTGCTGACCGGTCGAACGTATCAGCCACAACAATAGACAAGACTGATGACACCGAGACAACAACCAATCATTGACTTCGATGCTACCCCTTTCCAAGGGATTGGTAAGGACAGTGATGAGGTTGACGGTGCCGATTTAGATGAAATATAGCGTATCTGTTTTTAAATTTTGTATATATTAAATTTTTTTAATTTTTTAACAAAGTAGTCAACTTATCAATGGATGTCCGTTGATAATAGAACAAAATTTTCAACGGACATCAATTAGAATATTTGAAAAATCCTGTAAAGTCAATTCCAACTGGTATCCGTTGCTAATTCTCGCCAACGTTTAGAATGGATGGCCATTGCAATTATCCAAGGGATACTCGTTGCATGTTTTCAACGGGTATCCATTGAACCTTTGTAGGAGCATCCATTGTAGCCTCCAAAGGATGTGTCTGTTAAAATCTCTTGATAAATCTCAATGGATAATGTCCGTTGAACTACCATTGTAAATTGCAACAAATGTGGCCGTAGGAAATGGTTTGTTTATTTTAGGTAGTGGTGATGGTTTCTATTAGATATAAATTAGGAAAGCTCTTTTGGTAAGTGACATATATGGATGATGTACATAGGTAAGTGATCATTGAAATCTCCTATAATGATAATTCCTAATGATTAAGTTACTTTTACAAGGATTTGAGTGTCAGATTTTCCTTAGACTAACAGATTAAGTGACATGTTATTTTTATTTCATTGAATTCGTACACCTTATGCTATAGAGTGTTAGTGGAAAGGATATTTGGAATGATTATATGCTTATATAGATAATGTTTATTCATGATAGGATACGCCAAGTCTTTGTAAAAGTTTGTGTTATATGTTTTCATTGCTTATAGTTACTATTTAATGATGGTAAAATAGAATTTCTTGAGATCATTCACCAATCGATTAAAATGGACATGAAACAATTTCGGTGATTAGTCGGGTTTGATAGCCAAAGCATACCTTAGGATTATCCAAAACTAAAACACTAAATAAAATACTACATCATCCTTGCATAGATTCTATTGAGTGTAGATGTAGCTTCACTTAATTTGGTTTTTGAGACATGTTGCTAAATGAAAATCTAAATTAATTGATTAGTTGGACTAATCAACTATCACTACAGTATTGAACTCACGAGGTCACACATATATGAGTGTTTTTATCTTGATTATTGTTGCACAATCTATGTTGAAGTCCATTAAATATGCTGCTAGCACCGAGAACTTAATTGGTATAAGAATTGATCCATTGAGAATTGATGTCTCTCTGATTTGATATGAGATATCCACGACGGTGTACCTAACAAGATATATATACTAACATACTTATAACATATATTATCACTTGGGCAAAATGACGATTATTTAAATAATATAACTTTCTAAATATAATTATGTTTTAATTATGGATAATCCATCCACCAAAAGGAAAATAAAATAGTTTTTAAAACACTTCTATTTCAATCATGCCAAGTGTTGATAATTTGTTTGAGAATTCCATATAAAGATTTTACAAAACAGAAGACTTGTTGTGATAGACATGATAAAATTAATATTTTACATTTTTCACATTACATTTTATTGTTCAAAAATGATTTTCTTACATTTTCGCCCTCGTTTTTAAATGAACAAGAGCTTGTGACCAATCACACTCTGGTGTTTTATTTCGATCGTTTGATAGATGCTACCAGTGGATATTGAGCACATTTTTTCTCCTTCTTTTGTATCTCAAACAGATTTTATCCAAGGTAAAAGATTGTGTTACTGAAAGACTTTCACACTTATTCAGCTCACTGTCTTGAAGGTCTTATTTGTGTTCCTATCTTGTCAAATTGAAATTAAACATTCTTTATGATTATGTTACTTATGTAAAGTTTTCAATGACATGCAAGAAATTATTTCTCAAAATATTGGTTAGAATTGAGCCTCATAAATATATGAAAGTTTCACGTTCCCCGTAATGGGTCATTATAATGGATAAGAAATTGCAGGATCTTTAGGAGAACCACACTAGGTTCTTACATCTCTTTCACTTGAAAAGAAGGCAATTAGTTGTTGATGGGGTCTAAAATATCTGGCACAATTTAAATAGTTTTGTAGAGTGTTACAATGCTCTATTTTCACCAATTTATCAATACTAGAGTGTTACAATGCTTATTAAGTCTGAGTTTTCTAGTCTAGTTATTGTTGGGGTTTAGGAGTATTCATTTTTTAATAAGAACAAGTTCAAGATTTTACTACCCGGTTGTTATGGGGTTTTAGTCCAATTTTCTAGCATTTGACTATCATTTTTCCATCCAATTTAGAAACTTTTGATTAATTTTTTTTATTTTGGTTTAGTTTTTTTTTAATTTTTGTATGAAACTTAAAACAATAAAAGGAATAAAGAAAAATAAAGAACATGGCAAAAAGAAAAAATAAAGCAACAACAAAAGAAAAGAAAAGAAAGAGAAACAAAAAGGAAAAAATGGAAAAGGAAGAGACAAACAAAAAGGATGAAAAGGAAAAGGAAACTTCAAAGACATAAAAAATGGAAAAAGGAAAAAAAATAGAAAGGGTCTAGGAAGAAAATAGAAATGTAAGATGAAATGATGAAATTATACACTTGTAGCGTCAAGATTTAGTTTTAATTCATCGAGAACTAACTTTGGACTATATTTGAACTCGTCGGGACTCTCCGTACTAGAAAGCCATAATCATACAAGATGATGGAGAATATGAGACTACAACAGATGAGAATGAGCTACATGATCAAATGTATATGCTTGATATAGATGAATATTATGAGAAGTACGAGGTAGTGAAAGGCTAGTTGTTAGTATCACGTAGAGCGTTAAATCTACAAGCTTAAGAATAATTTATCGTAATGAGAGAGAACATCTATTACACCACACACTTGTCAAGGATAATATGTATATGATATGAGAGACTCATTGAGGCTCTCGCGTCTCGCTTAGAGCAATGTATCAACAACAAGATGGAGGATTTTCGGCAAGAGTTTCAGGCCGAACGACCAACACGACCAAGAAACGTTCCAGCGTTCTAGCAACGTGAGAGGAACCCGCATGAGGAGGACAGCAACTACTAACGAGGCAGCTCATCCTCGTCCCGAAGTAGTCACCGGCGGCGACGCGTGCCTAGGGAGCGGAGAGACGACCCGAGGGACGATCTCGCTGGTCTCAAATTAAAAATCCCTGCGTTCCACGGCAAGGCCAACCCGGAGGCATACCTAGAATGGGAAAAGAAGGTGGAACTTGTTTTCGGTTGTCAAGCATGCCCCGAGGTCAAAAAGGTTAGGGTGGCGGCCACGGAGTTCTACGATTATGCGCTAAGTTGGTTCAACTCACGCACGATTTCTCGACAAAGAAATGGCGAAGAACCAGTAGCTACTTGGCTGGAAATGAAGACGATTATGCGCAAGAGGTTCATGCCAAACCACCCCCACCGAGAGGTTCATCGGCGGGTATGGAAACTCACCCAAGGAAGCCGTTCCGTGGAGGAGTATTTCCAAGAGATGGAATTACAAATGTTGCGTGCTGAGCTTACATAAGATAGGGAGGCCATGATGTCTCGATTCTTTGGAGGACTCAACCTAGACATCCAAGATCAACTTGAACTACAACACTATGTGGAGATCGAGGAGATGCTTCAGAAAGCGATTCTCATTGAACAACTACTACACGGCGACGAAACCATTGTTCGGGCTATGGGGCTAGAAAATATGGCCAGTCACGAGACGAGAAACCGAGCTATCCAAGGAAGGACAACACGGCTCCAGCAGGCCGCGATACGTCGAAGGTACAGACCGCAGGCCGAGACACGTAGAAAACTGGACTAGCCGGCCGCGAGACAAAGGGAAGACCGAGGCCACAACTTTGAGGGCTCGGGAAGTGAAATGCTTTAAATGTCACGAAAGAGGACACTATGCCAGTGAATGTACAAACAAGAAAGTCATGATCCTTCGTGACGACGGAGAATTCGGATTCGAGGACGAGGTGACCGAACTATCGGACGAGACGCGAGAAGAGGAACCGACCACATGCGAGTTGTTGGTTACGCAGCGTTCACTAAACACGCAGCCCAAGTGTGACGAGCAAAAACAGCGTGAGTATCTGTTCCACACCCGCTGTTTAGTTCACGAAAAAGTCTGTAGCGTCATCATTGATGGAGGGAGTTGCACGAACGTTGCAAGCGCTACGATGGTTCGAAAGCTCGGACTAAAAGTTCAAAAGCATTCGAAGTCGTATAAGCTTCAATGGTTGAATGAGAATGGTGAGATGAAGGTGACAAACCAAGTGACCGTCCCATTTGCCATAGAAAAATACGAAGACGAGATTCTATGCGATGTGCTCCCGATGGAGGCGAGCCATATTTTGCTCGGAAGACCTTGGCAATCAGATCGCAAGGTAAAACATGATGGATACATTAACAAGCATTACTTTGAGTTTAATGGCCGGAAGACCGTACTTGTTCCGTTGACGCCGAAGGAAGTAATGCAAGACCAAATACACCTAAAGAAGCAAAGCGCGCTTGAACTTAGACCGTCGAATTTTAATGCACGATCGGGTGAGATCAAGAAAACTCTCCATTCTGACCAAACCGTGTTACTCTTTGTTTATAAGGAAGCTCTTTCGATCTTAGCTAACCTTGCACCGGTGCTACCGAGTGAAATTTCTAAATTATTGCAGGAATATAGCGATGTCTTTCTCGAAGAGCACCCCACCGGACTGCCACCGATACGTGGAATCGAATACCAAATCGATTTTGTTCTTGGAGCAACGTTACCAAATCGACCAGCCTACCAAACCAATCCTATGGACACAAAGGAGCTGCAAAGACAAGTGGAGGAGTTTATGGCCAAAGGATATATTCCCGAGAGTATGAGTCCATGCGCCGTACCCGTGCTACTCGTACCGAAGAAGGATGGCAGCTGGCGCATGTGCATTGATTGTCGTGCAATCAACAATATCACGGTGAAGTATCGATATCCTATTCCTATGCTAGATTACATGCTAGATGAATTACATGGAAGTAGGGTATTATCGAAAATTGATCATAAAAGCGGTTACCATCAAATTAGAATGAAAGAAGGATATGAGTGGAAAACTGCATTTAAAACTAAGCATGGATTATACGAATGGTTAGTCATGCCCTTTGGGTTATCAAATGCACCTAGTACGTTTATGTGACTAATGAACCATGTGCTTAGTGAATTCATAGGTAGATTTGTGGTAGTCTACTTTGACGACATTTTAGTCTATAGTAAGAATTTGGATGAGCACCTAGGACATTTAGAATCGGTTATGAAGGTATTTAGGAAAGACGAGTTATATGCCAATCAAAAGAAATGTACCTTTTGTACGGATACCATTGTTTTCCTAGGCTTTGTAGTGAGTGCAGATGCTGTTAAGGTTGACGAGGAGAAAGTCAAAGCCATTCGGGAAGGGCCGAATCCAAAGACCGTCGAAGAAGTCCGGAGCTTCCATGGACTTGCAGATTTTTACCGGCGACTCGTAAAGGACTTCAGCACCATAGATGCCCCTCTTACGGAAGTTATTAAGAAAAACGTGGGATTCAAATGGGAGAGGCGCAAGAAGCAGCGTTTCAAACGCTGAAGGAGAAATTGATTAACGCCCCGTTGCTTATATTACCCGATTTTCTTAAAACTTTTGAGATTGAGTGTGATGCATCAGGTATAGGCATTGGAGCAGTCTTAATGCAGGATCGAATGCCGATCACCTATTTAAGTGAGAAACTCGGAGGAGCAACTCTTAACTACGCCACTTATGATAAGGAGATGTATGCACTTGTGAGGGCGTTACAGACTTGGCAACATTACTTGTGGCCAAAGGAGTTTGTAATTCACACCGAGCACGAATCGCTAAAATATCTGAAGGGTCAGAACAAGCCGAGCAAAAGACATGCGAGGTGGGTAGAATTTATCGAAACGTTTCCTTACGTCATCAAAAGACATGCGAGGTGGGTAGAATTTATCGAAACGTTTCCTTACGTCATCATGGTTGATGCCCTATCCCGAAGGTATGCTCTGTGAAGTACCTTGGATGCAAAACCTGTAGGTTTCAAACACATTAAAGATCTATATGCAACTGACCTAGAATTTGGAGAAACGTATAAAAATTATGAGAAATTTGCGTCAAGACAATTTTATAGGCATGATGATTACTTGTTTTACGATAGTCGTTTATGCGTGCCTAACTGCTCTTTGAGAGAGTTATTTGTTAGAGAAGCCCACAGTGGTGGACTCATGGGCCATTTCGGAGTCGCAAAGACTTTGAAAACATTGCAGGATCATTTCTACTGGCCACATATGAAGAGAGACGTGGAACGTATCTGCGAGCGATGTGTCGCTTGTAAATAGGCTAAATCTAAGATTCAGCCTAACGGTTTGTATACTCCACTCCCTATCCCAACTCACCCTTGGACGGACATATCTATGGATTTTGTGATCGGGTTTCGTAGGTCTAAAACAGGAAAAGATTCAATCTTGGTGGTAGTAGATAGATTTTTTAAAATGACACATTTCATACCATGTCATAAATCGGATGATGCATTGCATGTAGCAGAACTATTCTTTAGAGAAGTAACGTTTGCATGGCATGCCTAGCACTGAAGTCTCCGATAGGGATACCAAATTTCTTAGTTATTTTTGAAAGACCTTATGGTCCAAGTTAGGAACCAAACTTTTATTTTCGACGACTTGTCATCCACAAACCGATGGTCAAACCGAAGTAGTGAACCGAACCCTAGGAACTTTACTACGTGCTCTTGTTAGGAAGAATTTAAAAACTTGGGAAGAGTGTTTGCCGCATGCTGAGTTTGCTTATAATCATACTGTACATTCTGCATCAAAATTCTCTCCTTTCGAGATCGTGTACGGGTTCAACCCTACTTCACCCCTGGATCTATTGCCTCTACCATCAAATGACCGAGTCAGCTTGGATGGAAAACGAAAGGCCAGATTGGTCAAACAAGTTCACGAAAAGACAAGGAAGAACATAGAGGAGAAGACCAAGCTCTACGTTAAACAGGCAAACAAAGGACGGAAGAAGATGACCTTCAAGCCCGGTGATCAAGTTTGGATTCACCTAAGGAAAAAACGTTGTCCGAACAAGCGGAAGTCAAAGCTTATGCCACGGATCGACGACCCGTTCACCGTGACCAAGAAGATCAGCAACAACGCCTACCGGCTAGATTTGCGAGGTAAGTATAATGTAAGTTCTAGTTTCAATGTTTCTGACTTAATACCTTTTGTTGCAGATCATGCGGAATTGAGGAAAAATCCTTTTCAAGTAGGGGGGCATGATATGATCCCGGAGGACGCCGAAGACGCGACTAAGAACACAGAAGAGGACGCGACCTGCAGCAAGGAAGAAGAAGAAGAAGACTGCGCGACCCGAGACGCCATCAGCGCGGCCCGAGACGCCAACAACGCGG
Organism: Gynandropsis gynandra; assembly: GCA_036759665.1. Taxonomy (NCBI): domain Eukaryota; kingdom Viridiplantae; phylum Streptophyta; class Magnoliopsida; order Brassicales; family Cleomaceae; genus Gynandropsis; species Gynandropsis gynandra. The sequence goes on along the minus strand of CM071872.1, from coordinate 38,407,752 downwards.
CCCGAGATGCAATCAGCGCGACCCGAGATGCGACCATCACTAGCGCGACCCGAGACGCGACAAGGTCAAAATAACGTAGGTCCCATAACCGGAGCGAGAGCTATGGAGGAAGAAGCCTTGATCCTGTCTGTTGGTCCCGTGACCCAAGCCAAGGCCGCGAAGCTCAAGGACGCCAATATCGGGATTCTCACGACCTTCCACGCGCATGAAGAGTATTCAAGTTCACGTGAAGTCACGAGCCTAAAGAACGTCATTCAAGCCTAAGCTCAACCCGCAACGGTTATTAATTAGGTTAAGTGATCCGCGTGTACTCTTTTCCCTTCGTCGGTTTTGTCCCACGGGGTTTTCCGACGACGGGTTTTTAGCAAGGCCGCGAGTCACTTATTCCCGCGACCTAATTAATGACCCAAGACCCAAGGAGTACGCATCCCCATATGCACGGCCAACAAGAATATCTTCTTGTTTTACGACATCTAGGCATTAATAAGAAGCCTTACATGTAGTTTATGCATTTAATGCTTATTTAATTTTTGCATGGCCTTGGTTTTAACTAAAATGGCAGGCCACCCTCCTTTGTAGAAAATCCAAATTTTCATCAAATTTTAATCAAAACTTTTGAAGTTTTCTCTTTGAATTCTTGTGAATTCTCGGATTGTTGGTGCATTATATCCAACAAGCCTCGTTGGTGTGTAATATCCAACGGTTGTTCGTCCTTCGTTGGTGTGTAATATCCATCGGAGACGAACTGGTGAATCGAGAGCCTTCCGCAACTCTAGTGTGACCACTCGCCCCACACACCCTTGTGCAATCCGTTGCAGCAAGGCATATCCAACCCTAACCTTGTCTAGAACATCGTTCCAGTCGGGATAGCGTATTATAGCATCATCATGGACGAAGATAGTTGTATGAACATGGGTAGCACATCTCTTGTTGAGAAATTTGGATTGACTACTACAAAAAATCTATATTGGTTAACTCATAATGGGCAAAACAAGGAGCACCGTCAAGTGAAGGTTCAGTTTTGCTGGCAACTATGAACGAATTGTGTTATGCAACATGACCAATGCAAGTGAGACACCTGTTGTTAGGATGGCCGTGGCAATTTGATACATTGGCAAAACATAATGGATTCAACAACATATAAACTATTCACTATTAGATTTTTTTTAATAATTTTGGTAATAAATTTCTGGACGAATGTTGATCTATCCCTAAATTCTAGACGGATTTATGGTCCTTCCTTAAATTTGTAACGGATTTTTCTAGGTATCTTAATTTCTTGATAAATTATAGATGAATTACGGATATTTTTTCTCTCTAATTTAATCTAATTTAAGATTCATGCTTAAATTATACATGAACTATGAAAGACTTTTTAAATATTTAATATTGATTTTTTATTCAAACAAAAAGTTTTTTGGAAGAGTTATGACACAATCCTAAATTTTGGATAGGTTAAAGATGACTTTTTATATATTTCATATTTTTAATATTTTTTATTTGGAAAAAATTTGTCAATAGTTTTGTTCGGAAAAAATGATAAAGAAATGTGAGACAAAAAATTGCGCCTCTAATACAAGAATGAAAAAATGAGTGACAAATTTGAGAAAATTGCATCTTTTGTTTTTTTGGAAACAATGACGGAAGTCTAAACGGATTCAAGATGGAATATTGCGTACGGATTTTCTAGTGTATTTTTTCTATCGGAGTTCACATGAATATTAATTACCAATGATAAATTACGAATGGATAAAATACGTTCGAAAAATATCTAGATCAAATATGTAGTGTGTAAATTAAAAGGACAATACATCTTATCAACTCCACTCACACACTAAAGGAAGTTTTTGAAGATCAGGTGCAATTATTATAGAACGAAAAAAATGGTTCACTAATATAGCGAGATTGTGAAAAAAGTGTTCTAAAGGACAACGTCTGAGCAATGCATTTCTTTCCATCGGATTGAATAATTAAAGAACATAAGACTTTCACACGAGTGGATATTTGTACTTCTATAAAAGGATTTGTTTTATTCGAGAAAAAAAATTAAGATTGATTAAGGACAAAAAATTTTGTCCTTAATAAATCTTAATTTTTTCATAAACAATTTCCAAACGGATTCAACTTATTGCGTCCGCATTTTCTGGTGCATATTTCCTTTCGGATTCCACCCTAATACTAGTTACTGGAAATAAATTAGGAACAGATAAATTATGAACATATAAAATATATTTGATTAGTATGCTTGAATTCGGTGAAGGCCGCAAGCTAAAAAAAGAAAACCATGGAATCTCCATGAAACCTCAATGTTGAGAACATGGTACTCATTTTTTAAAGTACATATATCTTATGAAATATTCATTCATTTATTAAAAGTTTAGAAGAATTTATATTAATCTGATTTTAATTAATGAGCGGGTTCGAAAGTGGTGAGCTTTTTCACATGCTCATTAATCAATACGATGGCTTTGTATATGTTCATGTCAGTCGCGGCAAGAATCAACCTGTAGTGAACCTCCTTGTTAGCCATTACTTGTGTTTCACCGCTCATCACATGGACAACCTTTAGATTGGTTTTGGCCATTTTGTTGTGTTCAGTGATTGCATAATTCACAATCTCCAACACTTTTGGATCATACACATTCTCGATTGCCTTCCATTTACCTTCTTGGCTCCCTCCGGCTTGGCTCCCTCCGGCTTTGCTCCCTCCGGCTTGGCTCCCTCCTGCTTGGCTCCCTCCGGCTTGGCTCCCTCCGGATTGGCTTCCTCCGGCTTTGCTTCCTCCTGCTTGGCTCCCTCCTGCTGCTGCTGCTGCTAAGGGAAGGAGGATCATAGACAATATCATCAAACCCTTCATCATCTCTATTTTTTTATTATTTTTTTCTCAACTGTTTTTTAAAATCTTTTTATTATTTTCTTTTCTTCTTCACGCAACTGTCTTTATAGCCTAATGCTACCAAATGCACCCATCTGAACAGTTCAGGAAATGAATCCCATCTGTAAATCAGAAATAGAATACTTTTTCGTTTTAAGAAATCAAATGATAATCATCAAATTTAAAAGGAATAACATAAAAAGATAATTTTTGATATTGTAACTCAAGAAAATTGTTTCTAACTATTAGAAATCACAACTTTATATAGTTTATTTTTTCTTTAAAAGGAAAAAAGTATAAAGGAATTTTATTAGGATAGAGCAAAAACAATAATAAATAGGAAAAATAAACATTTAGTTAATTTTCGGAAATATTAATTACTATGTATTATTTGATTCCATCATTTTTTCTTTAGCCTTTATTTAATTTGCTTTTTCAATTTCTTAATACTAATTTTACTTTTTGATTTCCTAAAAAGTTAATTTATATCATCTTTCTAATAAAGTTCACTCTAATATGCTCACTGATAGTTGAATTATATTTTTAAAAGTTAAAAGATAGCTTCATTTAGTTTTTATTAATTAAAAACATAAATGCATACAAAATTATGTTTTGTACAAAGTTTAAAATATAAATGATTAGTATATTTAAATTTGAATTACACTGTGGAAGATATTTTAGCGAGATAATTATATACATCCCACGTCACATATAATTTGAAATATAAATTTTTAAAAGTCAAATATTCTTTATATATTAAATATATATATTAAATATTTGGTTGTCTGAGACATCGATAACACAAATATCGATCATAAAAACTAAACCCAATAGGATGCAGAGCGTATTCGTTCGATTGGTGGCATACATAACATATTTTTTTTTAATAATAACATATTTTTAAAATTTTGTTGTTATAAACATAACATTAATTATTAATATAATAATTGTTAGGATTGTTATAATGATTGATATAAAAATATTAAAATAATATATTTAAATTTTTATGATTTCAAATTTTTGCTTTCAACTCTTGATTTAAATATAATAATCTTTACTAATATATTCATATTTATAATATAAATATCATTGCAAATATATCGTGTCTATTAAATATAATTATTTTTATTTTTTTATATCCCATTGAGTCCGTTATATGTATTGGGTTATCCTGCGATTAACATCTAATATTTTGTGGAACATTTGACTCGATTCGATTCAAATAAAAAGAATGAGTACTCGAATAATTCAATTAGATAATAAAAATATAAAACCCGTGAATTCAAATATTAAAATCATTTCGAAGGTGATATGACCCCACATCACATTTCAATATTTTTTAACAAGATAAAAGATGAATTTATGTTTCAAAACTCCTCAACAACCAACAATCGAAACCTAGGACTAGTCTCAATAATGAGGATGACCTAAGCCCGTGAAAAACTCGGTTTAGAAACCTTAAAAACGTGTTCAGACGCCAAATCACAAATGGTTATGTGATTGATAAGTCAAGTTGAATCATAAGACTTCAAATCAAGAGTTGAAGGCAAAAACTTGCAAATATTTTTTATCAATCATAAAAAATGTAAATATAGTAAAAAATATGTTATTATTAAAGAAATAATGTTACATTTATATTAATCAAAATTTAAAAATATGTTACTATTAAAGAAAATATGTTACGTTTATAATGATCAAAATTTTGAAAATACGTTTAATGTGCAGTTTATTTTAAGGGGGAATAGGTTTAGGGGGGAATATACCTTTTTTTGGATTTATATTAAACTCTCTTTGAAATTAAATGGAAGAATGAGTAAGAAAATAAAATTTTATTATTTAATTTCTAAAAAAAATTAGTAAAAACATATGAGTAGAATTTTAATAAAAATAACTAAATATGATTTTATAAAAAAAAATAAATATCTAAATTGATGTTATTTTAAAGAAATTATTTGTATTTAATAATTAAATACTAATATATCTTGACAACAAAAATAATATTTTGTTTATTGGGTATGATTATTTAATTCAATAAATATTATATGATATTGTCTGTCTACAAATATACTATATAAAAGATACATTATGAAGTTGAGTTTGTTAATTGGAATGTCACATTAATATTATTAATATTGTGGTGGATTCACCACATTGCAACAACTCAATTTTTAATAAATAAGATTCTAATACATATTATAATATATATCATTTTTATCGTTAAACATTAGAAAAATATAATTAATATATTGAAATATGTATTAGATTTGCATTTATTCTAATAATTGTTTCTTTGTGTTAGATAAATTCTAACAAGCATAACAAAATTAATGAAATAAGTTTAATACACTTAATTTGATAGATTAAATCCCATATTATAGAATCAAGAACCTTAAATTTTTTTAATATGTATTATATTTATCAAGTTGATGCATCTATATGTCCATTTTTTAAGATTATGTTCAAATTAGAAAAGATTTAAACTATAACATATCTATATATATATATATATATACGTATTTATAAATATTGATCTTAAATCTATAAATACTCTAATCATAGTAAACATTATATTTTATGATCTTTATGAATTCAAAATTACTTCTATATAACCATGAAAAATTAAATAATAAAAATATTATAACTAATTGAAACAAAAATTTTTGTTAAATTCTATCAAAATTATTGATAGTCTATAAAAGGGTGGACGAATAGTGAATATCGACAAATATCTAACTATTCGTATTTGTCGAATATCTGCATTTATATTCATATATGTAAATATAGATATTAGTAAATTCAAATATCCATTAAAAACGAATATTAAATGAAAAAAGACAACAAATGAACCACGAACGGTGGAACCATGGACCACACACAAACCATAGACCATGAAAAATGGACGACAAGCCAATGGTCAGACCACGGACCACAAAAAGCGTACCACGACAAACGGCTGACGAGCCAACGAGCGTGGTCGAAAAATGAGGAGACACGGATGGATGATGAGGAGACACGTTATGAGGATACGCCTTTAAGGAGGGAAGAGGAAGAGATAGGGGAGAGGAAAAGAGAAGGAAAGAAAGAGAGATGAGAGGAAGTGAAAAGGAAAAGAGAGAGGAGATGAAGTCGAAGGAAGTTTTTTTAGGATTAGGAATAGGTTTAGTGTTAAATTTTTAATCATTGGTATTGTTGTGGATGTGTATATATGCGTGGTCGTGGTTAAGGCTATTGACGTGTTCACGTTCGTGGTCATGGATATGGTAGAGGACGAGGTTGAAGCAATCAACCAAATAATTTTCATCATAAAGATAATAAAAAGAACGATCAATGAGTGTCTGAACATAAAAATATTATTTATAAAGGAAAATATTGAAATGAAAATATGTATTATGAATAGACATTGATCTCAAGTGTGGGGTACATTCAGACATTTCGTTGATTTATTCCAAAGTAACAGATACAAGAAAAAATATTCAAATGAATTTTTTTTTGATAATCTTGATAATTTCTTTGAAAATGACATCTCGACATCGCAAATTTTGTAGACCATCTTGACAATAAAATGATTAAGGAAAGGTTTATATAGATATGAATTTCTTTTTGTAATTTTTAAGTTTTAAGCTTCTTGTCTTATTTTCAAATGTATTTTTCTTTCATGTTTGATTTAAGTTTTATTATATTTTTATTTCATGTTTGATTAAGTTTCTTTGTTAGACTTCTATTCATTATATGCATCTATAATTTCTTATTTGTCAAGTTCATCAATATCTTTATCACATTGAAATAACATTAAATATGTTATGATCAAATATCATTTATGGAGATATATGTCTTACGGATTATGGTAAAACTCACACAATATTGAAAGATAAAAATTATTTCTCCAAGTCAAGAATATATGAATCAAGTGTCAACACGTTATCAGAAAGTGAAAATATAAATGAGGGATGTGGAGAAACAAATTTTATAATGCCTGGAGGAACCAAATTTATTATACAAGATGAATATTCTCTCCAAAATTCCAAAGAAAATTATTGAGTTTCAAAGATATTCACGAAAATATCTATCAAGTTGAAACAATGAATGATGAAAATCTAGAATATGTTTATATCGCGACAATAGTTTCTATAGAGCAATATATTGTTGAAAATTTTGTAGAAGGCGTCCGGACGGTACATTTTGTCCTGAATTTTTTTAAAAACTGAAATTAATGATTACAAATTATAAATTTAAAAATAATATTAATTAATCAATGTTTTTACATAATTAATTTACATTTTCAAATTTGTTGGTGGTGCTTTTGACTTATCATGAGAATCATTGTTTCTGTACGAAACCGAATTGATAGACGTCATTTGTTCTTTCAACACTTTAGCAACTATTAATTGTCTTTGTGATTGTTCACGTTGTCTTTATGATTCTTGATGTTCTTTTCCCATTCTTGTTGCATTTGAGATACGGTATTTCGAAGTTCGTCTATCGTTTTTTCCTTGCCTTCGAAGAAACTTGCATGTTGTGATGCCATTCCTCCAAGACCAAATATGCGACCTTTATACAGTGTTACTTGCTGAAAAAGAAGTATCGAAATTTAATTAAGATTACAAGTAACACAATTATATAAATTTGTAATGATTTTACCTCGAAACACAACTCATTATATTCTTCTTCGCTGACAGAAGGTTGTGTCCCGTCTTCTCTCGACCGAATTTGGGACACTCATTTTAATAACATGTTTTGAACATCGTCATGAACACGTTTCGCTCTGGCATCTACCCACAAACCGTCAGATTTCTTTGTGTGTGTATGTTCTAGCAATTCTACGTACGACTGTTCAGTTCCCTTCTGTTTCCTCTAAAACAAATTTCAAATATATGGTTTTAATATTAAACAAATATCAATCGTATAAAATCTTAAAAGAAATTAACAATCTTACCAAATCTTCAAAAACTTTCGCGAAAGAACGAGAACCAACTTTATGTGCTCTCATATCGTATCCTTTTCCATCGAAACGACGAGACTGATTTGCTCGCACGCTTCTTTGCATAAAAAAATGATCATCTTAATAAGCACACATTTTTTCCCAGGCATTATCTACCATCCATACGGGTTTGTGTTTCTTCTCTCGATCTTTTTTGTAATTAGTTACAAGATTTTTGAGACGAACTCCCGCAGCCCGTTCAAATTAAGACTTTACCAGTCCGGTAATCTCGGGGTTCCAATAAAATTTTTACTAAAATAATGAAATAATTATTTTATTTAAACTATCATTTAAAATTTTGAATAAAATAAATATTATGAAAAAAGTACGATAGAAGATTTGCACCAACGTTCCTTGATATCCACCAAAGACAATGAAAGTTGACCACAACCACACATATAACTCAAAATTAAGGTAAATTAACGTTTAATTATCTAACTATTTACAAGTTACATTTAAATTTAGAGATACGTACCATTGTGCGCGTCTTCACGACTCGGGTCAAAAGGAGGAAGTTTACGTCTTTCCTCGTCCATTGATAGAAGTTCTTGCACCGTTGACAATATACTAAAATAATTTTACCTTTTAATCATTTAGCAATAATTTTTCGGTATTGTTAAGATGTACAAACGAACCAAAACAAAATTTTGGTTTAATTTTTGTGTAACCTTTTTTGAAAACAAAACGACCAAACGACGTTGTTTTGAGAAAGAACAAAACGACGTTGTTTTGGTCTTTAAAAAAATCTGTCTAGGCGGCCGATTTCCGCCTAATCGGCGCCTAGGCGTCGACTAGTCACCGAATTTTCTCGGTCGACTAATAGAACCGATTTTTCATTAGACTGGGCGGTTAGGTACCGCCGAGTGCCTATATGTGGACTAGTCGGCCACCTGGACCGAATTTTACAACACTGCTATTAACTTAAACAAGTAAATATAGTTGAATATATGTGCTATTAATTTAAACTAAGCAAATTTCTTGTAGAAATTTTAAAAAACACTTGAATTACAATTTCAAAATCTAACTAAAATTATTTAAAATGTAACTGAACTTAACTTGATATAAATCTAAATAAAATAATAACAAAGGTTAATCTAAACTTGACATAAATCTAACTAAAATTATAACACATGTTAGCAAAATTAACCTACCGAACACTTTGAGGGACGAGCACGACCGGATGGTGACGGTGATGGAGACGGTCGGATGGTGATGGAGACGATTGGAAGGTGATGGTGATGGGGACGCACGGACAAGGACATGGATAGGGATACACGGACTGGGATGAGGGAATGCACGTACAGATAGACAGAGACAGGGACACATGCACGGATGGAAGGGTACGGGGATGCATGCACGGACGAACAGGGATAGGGACGCGTGCACGGACGGTGATGGTGAAGTACGTGGACTGGGACGACCTGAGATGGAAGACGAACGATTTGGATAGTGGCGAAAGAATAATGCAATATTGGGCGAGCGAAAGAAGTCACGACCGAGAAATTTATAGACATATGCAGATAAAACAGAAAATCCATCCGCAAAATGTCCCTAGTCACGGACAGATAAGGGACATATCTAGAAATTGTCCCCAATCACGGATGAACACAAGACGCGTGTTCGTAATTGCGGGTAACTTCATGGTACTGTCCGTGATTACAGACGATCTACAGAAAACCTGACACGTCCGTCCCTATAGAATAAGCCATTTGCAATCCATCTGTAATTTGGACGGACGAACCAAGGGACGAGGATGGACTGAGGAACCAGACGAACCGAGAGTTGGGACGGGACCGACGGACCGAGGGACGGGAATTTAATAAAAAATATTTTAACAATTCAATATGAAATTGATTTAACAATTCGTTTACTATTTTGAAGATTCGATAACAAGTAAACATGAGTCATCTTCAGAGTCACAAAATTCTTCTGTCAATTCTTGTTTCTGAATTTGATCTAAATTCTTCTCCTTCTTCTTCATTTCTTCTATCCTTTCATATAGATCATCTTTATTTGTTTCAATTTCTTCGATTTCACCATGTATTAGCACTTCAACGGTAACTTCATCAATAGCAACAATCTTAGTAACACATTAACAATTGTTTTTCTTCTTTGTTGTTAATAAATTTACCATTGAAAGTATCTTCATTGCGAAACGCCAACCTGAAGATCATCTTATATACGGATAAAAACGTAATAAACATGATCGGCTTGAGACACAAGAATAAAAAGCTCGGATTTTGCATATCTCAATGTAGAGTTAACTTCTACAATGCCTAATTTGTTTGTTTTTGTTCCGCGACCGCTTACTGGATCGAACCAATCACATCGAAATAAAACCTCTTGTCCATATTTCAACTGAAAAGCAAATTTTTTCACCATACAATATGGAGAGGCCGATCGATCACGCATTGTCCATCCAGATAGCATACCATAAGCTAGAAAATCAATTATTTTCCATATAAGAGCACCTCGTAATATAAAATTCTGTCGTCTCGAAACGTCGTACTTTGGAATTCCCTTCCATAATTCTTTCAATTGAAGAATCAGTGGTTGAAGAAATATATCCAAACTTCTTTTTGGATGATTAGGCCTATGAATACATATTGTTAAGAACAAAAACTCTCGTTTCATGCACATATGAGGTGGTAGATTGTACGGTATCATAATAATTGGCTACAACTACTAATTTTCTTAGAAATTACAAATGGATTAAAACCATAAGTGCAAAGGCCTAAATAAACATTTCGACTCTCAAGTGCAAAATCAAGATATACCTTGTTAAAGTATTTCCACACCTCACCATCTGAGAGATGACACATTTTTCCTTCACGACTTGAATGCTCAGCATGCCATCTCATGAAACTCGTGGTCTTCTTAGATTGATACAATCTTTTTCTTTTGTCTGTAATTGGTAAATCTCACAGTCAAATATTCTAATTTTATTTAATTTGATGTAGATATTTGTAGAATAATATTATTTTTAAAACAAATAATGATCATTAATTAAATACGGCGACATCCTCAAATGTGTTAAAATTTAATTTCTCATAAAACAACAAGAATATCACTTAAATTGTATCAAATAATTAAAATCGAGTTACTTAATCCCCAATGATTGTAATGAAACTAAAACTAAACTTCAATATTTGAAATCCAACAAGATAACCTTCAACCAAACGTGACATGAAGAGATATTCACATTAGTCAAGATTTATGTCAAAACGTAGATAGTAACATCGATAAAATCATTTTAAATTAAAAAACATAAATGATATGACGAGATTAAACGACGAAAAGAATTCACGTATGCAATTCAAATCGAAAGAGACGCATGTGACCTTCAAAGTGGATGATCCATGACCATTAAGATGAAAACAAATAGCAAAAGAACATCTTCTTTTGACATTTATTATTTAGTTTATTAAAACATGAATCAAACT
>CM071872.1:38366348-38396192 GCA_036759665.1 Gynandropsis gynandra | reverse complement strand
AATGCAATAACAATTGAAAAGGAACAAATTTGTAATCTAGTTTTAATTAACTAGCAAGCTTGAAGGATTTGAGCTTCTTTTTTATCAATGATGTCCACACTTCGACCTTGAATGTTTTATTGTCATACGTGATGATGATTAGTTTGTATTCGGTGGCTTTATCCCCCTTTACTTCATCCCTCACCACATTTTTCAACTTTAGATTTTTGTTAGCTTCTTTGTTGTGTTCACTAACCGCAAAATTTGCGCTTTCCAAGACGTATGGACTGGACAAGTTTTTAATTGGTTCCCAATTGGAGATACCACCATGTGCCACAACAAATAGAAGAATGATGAGAGACAATATCGTCAATCTCTTTATTAGCACCATCTCTATGTTCCTTTTCTTTTCTTTTTATCAAATCTTTTCCTTCTCTTTTCCGTCGTCCAAACAACTGTATTTATAATCTTATAATCCTAATGTGTAGTATTTCGATCAAGGTTCCAAGAAAGGACACAAGGTTTAACAAAATTACATATGGAAACTATCCCTCGATCCTTTACATTCTTGCCTTATACGTATAGGAGGAATGAACTACAACAATGTAGTAAAGTATTTAAAAAAATTAAATTCATGAAGAGGAAATAATATTCTTTTTAAGAAAAGGAAAATATATTTCAAAATGAGTTGCTTTAGAAAGATAATTTTCTAATATTATAACTCACACAAAGAAATCTTTTCCTTAATATTACAATTGAAATGTCTATTCGTTATAAATAACAAAAAGAACTAAGGAAATATTTTAAAAGCGAGACAGATTCAAATTTAAATAGGACAAAGGTAGTTGATATATATGTCTACGCTTGTATAGAAGTGTTAGAAGAATATATCATGTGTATGATATAAAAGAGTCAAATTTGAATTTTGACATTTGAATAGAAAATAAGTCAAATATTAGTAATCAAATTCAAAGCGGCGCCTTTCAATCTTTTTTTAAAAAAGATTACGATTCGCATATGATTTTTTTTCTTAAAAAAAAGAAGAATTTATATAAGATATTCGTCTTCTTTAGAAGGAATGGTATTTGGATTTTTTATATTATAAATTACAAATGGAAAATAGTTTATTTAGTGGAAAGTAAAGAAATAACGAGTATAAATATTTTTTATAAAGTTTTTATGATTCACGCACCAAGCATTTTTAAAAAAAAGAATAAACTTATATATGCAATTTGAAAATTTTAACATTGTATCTCATGATCACCAAACCAAAATAAAAATTTTAACATTGTATCTCATGATTACAACGAGTCATCGCTACATTAATACAATAATTTTTTAAATAATAATAATATTTTTATATTGTTTATGATATTATAGTTTTTAATATTGCAACTGAAAGGTAGAAAATAAAATTTTTTTATAGAAAAAGGAAATACATAGAATGACAATAGTAAAGAATATGTTGTGTTGTTGTAATCCGTTGAGATTTAATCTAAACTATGTATTGAATAAACCTTTCGTTTCTGCAAGTCTATGATTAATTTTACAAGCATTGTGATCGAGATCGTGATAAGGATAATCAAGATTTCAATATGTTAGTCAAAACTTGTTATTTGTCAAGGGAATAGACGTTAGTAATCTGTAAAGATCAATTTATCTATTGATTATAAATTAGAAAATCTCTTTTGGTAAATGACATATATACATGACATAGAGAAGTGATCATTGAAATTCACCTATAGTATTAATTCCTAATGATTAAGTTACCATTAATCTTTCAATAGGTTTTTTCATAAGGATCCAGTGTCAAATATTTCTTAGAATAATAGATTAAGTGATATGTTATTTCTCTTTCATTAAATTCAAACACCTTATGTTATTGAGCATTCGTCCAAAATATATTTGGAATGATTATATGCTTATGTACTTTATGTTTAATCACGATGAGATAAAACATTGAGAATAGATGTCTCTCTTATTTTGCATATGAGATATGCATGACGATTTATTTGAAAGGATAGATATACTAACATAATTATGAAATATATTATCATTTCGGGCTAGCTAACAATTATTAAAATCAAATAATGTTCTGAGTGTAATTATGGGTAAACTTTTAGGTATATTGTTAATAAGACAAACAAGTCTCTAAACTTATTCACTATGTAATCAACCGATTAAAAGAAAAATAAAATAAAATAGTGAAAAAAAATCCTATTTCGATTATGTCATGATGAAATTTGTTTGAAAATGCTACGTATAGATTCTACGAATCAGATGAGTTGTGTCAAACATGATAAAATCAATATCTTACTTTTTTTTCACGCTAGATTTTTATTTACATCAATTCAAACAATAAATTAAAACTAAAATAAAAAGGTTAATCTCTTTAATAACAAAAGAGGGATCTCAATATTCAGATTATATGATTTGTGTTAAACATATTTGAATCAACATATATTTTTTGTTCACACAAGATCATCTCACATATATATTGACTGCCCCATCTGACTTTCTTTAATAACCTGGTCGCAGTTGAAATTGTGCATCGTACTAATAAGGTTATTGAGTCTATTATATTGCCCTGTTTTACAGATGATCAAGATCTTGCCACCAATCTCACTATAGTATTTTCATTGGATTGTTCGATAAATCATCCAAGGGGTCTTGAGCATACTGCATCTCCTTGCATTGCGTCTCAAAACGAGTCTATCCTTGTTAAAATATTGTTCAACTCAGATAATTTTATACTTATTCAGCTCAACGCGTTGAAGGCCTCATTTTAGTCCATACCTCCTCAATTTGGTATTAAACCCTCTTCATGATGATACCACTTGGGTAAATTTTTCTATGACTCATAAAGAATTCTTGCTCAAAGTATTAGTTAGATTTGTAGGTTCACGTTTTCCGTAGTGGGTCTTGAAAATGGCTAAGGAATTGTGGGATCTTTAAATGTGTCTACATTTAATTGCTCAAAACGAGACAAGAATATCACTGAAATTGTATCAAATAATTTAAGTCGATTTACATAATCAATAATGATTGTAATGACAATAAAACAAAACTTGAATATTTGAAAACCAAATATTGACAATAAAACTACATTTGAAGAGTTCAGCCACCTAAAACATTTGAAAGGTTGTAGAGAAAAAAAAAATAGAATAACAAAAGAGTTCTTAATGAACTCCTATTGCAGGCATATCAAGTGTTGATGGAGTTTTATTGAGAAGGGTATATCTAGAACTTACAAAATAGTGGTCTTGTGTAAGAGGTGTTATAATCAATATTTTTGTTTTTCACATAAGATTTTTGTTTATTTCAATTTGAAAAATAAATTAAATTTTAGGGATATAGCATAAAAACATCCAATTATTTTATTTTAGTCTATTAAACATGAATTATTATTTTCAACCTAAAACCCAAATTTATATTTTTTTGCCTTAAAAACACTAACTTTAGGATATGATTAATTTGATAAATTTGTGTTTTTTAGATAACACTTAAAAATTCAAAGAGTTAAAATATGATTTATTGTTTTTGTTTGTGTATGGATATGATTAATTTTATAAATTTTGAACTTAAAAATTCAAAATTTTTAAGTTCAAAATAATAATTTGTGTTTTATCAGCAAAAATTAACAAGTTTGATATTTTACACTATATTCATAAAATTAATATTTTTAAAGAAAAAATAAATTTTGATTTTTCAGATTAAAGATAATATTCATATTTTATATATTAAAATAAAATAGTTTGATATTTTTTATATTATATTCTCTAAATTTTACAATAAAAAAGGTTAATCTATGCTAGTAATAAAAGATGGATCGTGATTATACAGATGATGTGCGTTATATCATACATATTGTAAGCAGCATATTATTCTTGTACACACAAGATCTTCCAACACCTGGTGCTCTCTCTATGCATTTAAATGTTTTTTATTACCTAAAATTGGATGCATCCATGTGTCGCCGTCTCATTAAATGGAACGTCCTATAGATGCTCCCAATTCTGGTGTAATCTCATCATTTCTGTCTTTTGTGTCTCAAATGAACCTATCCTTGGTATATGATACTGGTTGAAGATGCAATTTTGCTACTCAAAGACTTCCACAGTTACTCGGTCCATTGTCTTGAAGACCCTATTTCCGTTTTTACTCCTTACATGTCATCATCCTCTTTGTGATTTTTATATCACATGTGTAAATTTTCTATGACTCTCACGATATTTTTGTTCATAGTTTTGGTTGGATTTGGACCTCATACATATTTGAATGTTGCACATTCATCTCATTGAGTCGAGATATCAGTTTTAAAATTTATACCTAAACTAGACATTTCATAAAGATATGAATAATATGGTACTAGGTCGAACAAAGAGACTAAAAGGAATTTAAAGTATCAATTTCACAAAAGTTACATCATTAACAACAAATGAGTGTATTAACTAAAGTAAATCATAGTTACAAATATATACATGATATATGATGCTCCTGTGTTAGAGAATTACCATACATGAACTCATTAAAGATTATAGAAAGTGTAATTTAGTTTTTTTTGGAATTCAATCATTTTAAAGTGGATATACCTCCTATAGCAGTGCAAATCTGGACATACCTACTCTCGTAATGCAAATATGGTTCTAATATATAGGTTACTAGTGTCACGACTTTTATAAACAATATTTTGAACGTATTAATCAACCTATTTGCTCTCATAGTGCATATTCCTATCGAATCTCTAAGTCAATCACATTTATGACCTAGACCATGAATGCATTATAGCCCGATATCCCAACACTTAAACCGACGACCACACTCGCAGGTATGAATAATTATGTCTATCTAATTGCATACAATATAATATAGTACAATGTCTCCGTCTGTAGCTATTAAATGTGACAGTCTGTTCCAATGGCCATATAAGAATTGAGAGAATTAGAACATGATTAAACAATAGAAGCAAAGAACAAGAATCCATTCATGAAGTATGATGAGTTCAAAGCACAAAACCCTTGACTAAAGCATGGATCTTATCTATGGATCTACATCTTAGGAAATCACTATAGCAACAAATAAGTAAAGAGAAAGGTTTAGAGAAGTTCATTCGATCTCTTGATCTATCACCTCTGTGACCTTTTTTTCGAGCCATCTATGTTGGTATTTCGATCCTTCGATGAAGTCTGATTGTTTTAACTTTTTTGCACAACCCAACAGTCTTGTTTTGCATTTCCTCTCACTCTTTTCTCGCTCTACATTGTACCTAGAGTTGCCCCCAATATAAAGGAAAGATTCCTTTTACATAAAACAATAAAAATTGGAAGCTTTTAAGGAGTTTTGTGAACTTCTCGTTCGAGCACCAGTTTGTTCGGACTGAGCAATTGGTTGTTGTGGACCCCATATTAATTGAAGCTAAATTTGACTACTTCTTTAGACTGCTCGAATTAGCAAACCACCGCTTGTTTCAAGCATTTCTAGTGGGACGTTTGGAGCACTCGATTCAAAATTATTGACCTAGCATTTAAGTGTTTGGGTGGAGTGTTTTGACTGTTTTTTGGGATGCTTGTTTTCGTGCTAAGTGGCACCATGTAATTTTATAATGTACTCCTTAGCCCCTATTACCTAAAATATTACAAAATGACCAAAAAATGCATAAAAGGAACTAAAGCAAACTAGAAATAAAAGAGAAAAACTGGTGTGATTACCAGTTGAGCGAAGCATTGGAGTTGCTCGATTGATTATATATTACAAGTTGTATTTTCGGTTTTGGATCATATATAGCATGCCACCAAGTGGTTACAATGTTGGACTGAGCACTTTCTTGCGTTTTGATTATTTAACTCTTTTCCTTTTGTTTTCCCTTTATGATTTGATCCCTATAAATAAGATACCTATTGTATGACATTTTAACAAAGTTTTATCTATTTACAATGTTTTATCTTGTTAATTCTTGAGAAAGGTTTTTACTGAATTCTGGAGAGATTTTTAGCATGTATTAATCTATCAATACTATATCACAACTGCTATGGTATTATTATGGACATTTTGTGCTCTAATGCTCTTGTTGAATGAATATTAGAAATGATCAAATGATTTGGTTTGAGGTTAGATCTGGTTGGATATAAAAACTCTTTGTGATCAGAAAGACTAAACCTATCCTTGGCAAAAGCTGTATAATGGTGATAAAAAGAGGTTTTCGAGATAACGTGGTAGTCTAGTATGATTAACATTACACATAGTTGATAATCAAGTAGGATTTAAGTCGAGCCATCCCCTAAAATTATCTAGCGTTGAAGAGTGTCTTAAGATGTCAACTTCCATTATTTTATTTGATAGATTAATTAGCTACCTGTTTAGAGTTGATCTCAATAGTTCACACACTTACAGGTGTTTCAGTATTTGCTGATAATTATTGGACAATATACATGATAATTGGTTATATTTTCTTCTAGCATTGCAAAATACAATATATATATTGGAATCAAACCATTGATTATGGATATCTCTCTTACCGATTTGATTATGAGATATACATGACCATGTATGTTTATAGATACAAACATTAATATAATTTTAAGATAATTTATCTGTTGGAAAAATTGAAAGATTGTTAAAAATAAACATAAAATGTCATAAGGGTAATTATAAAATAATTATAGATAATTTAGCGATCAAGCAAAAATTAGTTATAAAAGTTATAATTAACCTAAATTTAATCAACCCAAAAGTAATCATGTCAGACATATAAAGTAGTAATTAAAAAGTTCAAGAGTACAAACAAAAAGAACACAACAAGGATTCTTTGATAATTTGATTCACGTCAATTTTGGAAAGTGGATTTCGATTTTGGTATGGATTGTTGATTACATATCATGGTCTAAACACAACAAATGATCGACTAATATAAGATATTAGAGACTAAATGCCAAACATAAATATATATATTTTATTATACCATAATACCTTTGTATTTATCTCTTATTTATTTTTATGAAGAAGAATATGCAATCGAATTATTTATTTTATGTTATTAATTTTATGTTATTTATTTATGAAATTTAATATTAAAAACTAATATAAATCTCAATTTTTATATTATTAATATATTCATTTTTTTATTTAATATCATATTCAAAATATTATTAAGATAAACGAATAACTTGAATTTTTTTTAATATAGTTATATAATAACTATAATAATTATATAACATGGGCGTTCGATGCCAAAATGCATTTGAAAGACAAAAAGCTTATCGGTACTATTGACAAAGAAAATATTTCTTCTGAAGAGATAAAAAATAAAAGACCATTATCTTTTTACAACATCATATTGTCTATGGATTGTCAAATAAATTTCGAATAAAAGAAGATCTCGCGGATTTGTGGAAGTCTATTAAAGATAGATTCGATCACCAAAAATATGTTTTGAAACACAAAGAATGATTAACTAAATTTGAGATTCCAAGATTCATGAAAAAATATAATTCTATGATGTTCGAAATAATCTAAATAAGGAAATTATGTGAAGGAAAAATAAGTGATTATGATAAAATGAAGAAGTCACTATCAATATTTCATGTTGATAATGTCAATTTACAACAAAATATCGCACGAAGGATTCAAAATTTATCACAGGTTGTTAAGGCTTCTCCTCATTATAGAACAACAACACGAGTTATTAAAGAAAAATAATCATGCTTGTCCCACTAATTCTACATCATTCTATAAAACTTACGCGACTTCGTTGAATTATAATCATTGGCATTATCGTGGACGTGGGTATATGTGTGGTCGTAGTCAAGGCTGTGGACGTGGTCATGATCATGGTGATGGATATGGTAGTGGACGAGGTCGAAGCAATCCAGAAAATAAATATTCATTATTAAGATAATAAAAAAAGGATCATTGAGTGAGTGAAAATGGAAATGTGACTAAAAAGTGAAAGATACAATCTGTTATGGATGCGATATGAATTGATATTGATCTAAAGTGTGTTCTACATCGAGACATTTTGTTGATTTATTCCAAAGTAACAAATACAAGAAAAAATATTCAAACAAACTTTTTTTTTCTGATGATCTTGATGATTTCCTTGAGAATGACAAGGGTGGAATACTTATGGACATCTCATATTTTGTAGACCATCTTGACAATGAAAAATGATTAAAGAAAGTTTTATATCGACATGAATTTCTTTTTACTATTTTTTAAGTTTTTGCTTGTTATCTTATATACAAATGTATTTTTCTCTCATGTTTGATTGAAGCTTTATTATATTTTCTTTTTCTAGTATTTTGTTAGAGTTTTATACATTATATGTATCTATAATTTCTTATCTCTGAAGTACATCAATATCTTTATCGGATCAAAGTAACATAGAATATGTTACGATAAAATATCATTGATAGAGATATATGTCTTATGGATTATGGTAAAACTCACATAATATTCAAAGATAAAAATTATTTCTCCAAGTTGAGAATATAGGAATCCAGTGTCAACACAATATGTGGAAGTGCAAAAATAAATGAGTGATGTGGAGAAACATTTTATAATGCCTGGAGGAACCAAATTTATTATACAAGAGGAATTATTTTCTTCACAATTACAAAGAAACTTATCGAGTTTCAAAGATATTCGCGAAAATGTCTATATAATGTTACACAATGAATGATTAAAATCGTGAATATCTTGATATCACAACATTAGTTTCTACAAAGAAACACATTGAGCAAACATTATCAGCTTTATCATCAGGATTATATTTCACAAAAATAAGAATGGTTAAATTTTATGCCACCTTTAACCCAAATTTAATAATGATGCGGAGAATCATTTAAAATTCCAATGGTCGACCATTAAAAAATGAGAAGATATTTCAATCTCATGAGATCACATGTATCGCTAGTTCTCTAGGAAATTTTATAATAAGACCATCATCAGTAAAAGTTTACCATGAATCACCATCACTTTAGAACGACGGCATTGGGATATATATGGACGTATTTATCCTCCAAGTGGACTATTTAGATACTTTACTGTATTAATTGATGCTTAAAGCATATGCTCACACGCTTGTCAATTATCACCTCGCAATGTTCCATTTGTGAGATTTCTTGCTCAAATAACAAATTATGAGCTCAACTCCTTAATAACTCTATTAAAGACTTGATAACGCTGGTGAATTCATTTCCCAAGCTTTCAGTGGCTATTGTACATCACCTTGAATTGAGATTGAACATCATGTATTACATGTTCATACACAAAATGGTATGGTTGAGCTTGTGATTATTTGTCTCCACATCTCATTGCTTGACAATTACGAATGAGAACATAACTCTAGCTTCTACTTGAGGATATGCAATTTTATATGTTGAACCACTAATTTAAATAAGGTCAAGTGCTTACCATAAATATTCTCCATTGCACTTAGCAAATTCACAAGAACAAAATCCATTTCATCTTTGAGTATTTGGTTTTTTAGTATATGTATCGAGTTCTCCGTTGCTGTGGAAAAAAATCGGCCCACAACGAATATTGAGAATTTATGTTGGATATAATTCACCATCCATCATTAGATATCTTAAAGATCGAACGATTGATATGTTCACATCTTGCTTTGCTCATTTTATTTAGAATGAATTCCCAACATTAGGAGGAGGAATAAAACAAACCTCATAAAAATTTACATGAAAATACAGCCTTTGTTATACCTTGATCCTCTTACAAAATAATTTTGTCTAGAAATATAAAACATTATATATTTACAAAATATTGCAAATAGACAGCCAAATAGGTTAAATGATACAGCACGTGTTACAGCTTGTCTAGAAATACCAAAGGGTCATACAGGTGAAAGAATTTCATATGAGTCTACAACACGTTTAAAATGTGGACGATCACTTGGTTCTAAAGATTAAAATCATAGAACGGGAAAAAAATTTGATAAAAATATGGATTCTGAGATCATGGAGAACATTAGAAAAGAAATAAATGAGAAATTATCTACATAATGAAAGTTATAAAACTAATCATGAGCATACAAAGAACAATGAGATTTTCATTAACTATACCTATGATGAAAAGATTATAAGAAGATATGAAATAAATGGCAATTGTGGAATATTTTCAGTTTCTATAACCAAAGAATTGAAAATGATAATGAAGATCCAGAATCAATGTCAATGTCAGAATTCCAAAAGATATATTATTGCATAAAATGGAAAGAAGCTATGCAAATAGAATCAGACTCATTAAATAAGAGAAAAGTTTTTGGACCCATTGTTCGAACTCTTAATGGTGTTAAACAAGTTGGTTGCCAATGGGTTTTTGTGCAAAAGAGAAATGAAAAAATGAGATCACAAGGGTTTTCATAGAGACATGGAATTGATTATGAGGAAACATATTCTCATGTTATTGATGAAATCACATTTAGATATTTGATGAGTTTAACAACATCCAAAAATTTAGATATGTACCTTATGGATGAGGTTAGAATATATCTATATGAATCTTTGGATAATGATATATATAAACCCCCAAAAGATTAAGAATACCAAAAATATCAAACTCAAAGCCTAAAAAATGTGTGCAATCAAATAAATGTGTACTCATCACACTCGTGTTTATGTTTGCCAAATATTTGACATATTTCTTCATATACTCAAATTTTCATATCACAATACAAATAATGAATTCAAATAAATTCGAATATAAATACAAATAATAAGAAAAATTTGGATATTAGATTCATGTTCATCTATATGTGTGTATTTCTATGTATGTTTTTGTGTGTGTATGGTGTGCGCACAGTGAGATAGATACAACATCCTATTTAAAGAATTTGATTTGCAAATAACTAAACATGATTATTTAGGTTTAATGTTAATATGATTAACAAACCTCCATAATTATTCATTAAATAATTCAGCCTACATACACTCTTCAAGAATTCTAGAGAGAAAAAGAGAAAAACTTTATAGTAGAATTCCGAAAATTTATTTAGAAAGATCCTTACAAATTGATTACGGATGGATTCCTACAATCCGAAAAATAACTAATGTAATGACCATCATTCCAAAACTATTTGTATCTCAATATGAAAAAGTAGTCCGCCTTTGTTCAATAATCTATTGAAATATTAAACAACATTACTACTGTGAGGTGTAAAGTTCTCTCAATGAGATAACCACATGAAATAATTCAAAGTGAAACCTTTTATAGAAATATGATTAAGCATGATTTTCTTGTTCACAATAACTTATTTTTGAATTTGACAACTTACCAATTTATTTGAAATTTTTTTACCTCTCGCCATTATTATGAACTGTGAAACGCCTTTTATAAACTGCTTCGATATTCCTAGAGTTTTTGCATCAATTCTTTTGGACATTCATTATCTTGAAATGTAAAGATTTTACCTCCATGATGACTCCATTATAATATGAATTATGAAGAATATATGAAGTATAGACATATAAGGACAAACGAGGATGGATTACGGATAAACTCAGGGTCACTAAACCACCAACATTTCAAGTGAGGTGTCCATAAACAGTCTGCAATTTTAGATGATTTCCAGACCATAACTTCCCTGTCCAAAAGTGTTCGACATTTACAGGGACACAGTGTTTGGATATAGAAATTTTAGACTGATAGATACTTCTATCCAAAATGATTAGATGAACATTTTCCTTAATAGGAAGATCCAAACAAATCCATAAGTAGTGTTGAAATTGTTCATAAATAAGAACGATTTTTTAGGGGACCTTTCATCCTTAAATTTGCGGATGAATTAGGCACGAATGTGTATTTTTGTCTATAACCCGTTTAGAATATGTCTGTTAATTTCCAAACATAAATTATATCTGAAATATACGTTGGAAATACTAAAGTAGTATTCATTGGTAGTTATGATTATTTAGATGAGGTCGATGTCTTGATATTTGTTTTTTTAGTTCTTATAATCCCTTATATTTTATTTCTTTCCATTTCTAGACTTCTTTAATCAAACTGTGAAACATGTCTTCAACTTCTTTCTTTGTGATCTTACAAGTCCAGGAAATGGTTAGGAAAAAATTTGATAATTGTACCACAGTCAGAGACTTGTCCTCATGCACGAAAAACGTGTCAGTACGATCGATAACTCGGTTAGTTAGGCACCCCTATAGATGATATTGATAATACCAATGCTTAAATTTTGAACTCTAACGCCATCATAAAGATATAGTTTCATTGTAGGTAATGGAGCATATTAAGAAGATGTATCAACAGTTCAAAATTGTGTTCAAGTTCAAATTCAAGTTGGTTTCTTAATTATCCTTAGGACCTAATGTTCTAAAAATGATCTATCTTATAATCCATCTTGAGAATTTGGGATGTTTACCTCAAGATATAATTTTGCAATAACTTCCCCAACTACTCACTTTTCTGCTTTACTAAGGGACCAATGTCTCCTTACGTGCTTGATTATGTTTATTGAAGTTTACTCAATGTCTAGTAAACTTGGTAATTGTTCGAGTTTTAAAAGAACAAGAAGCAACATATAGTGTCTCGTTGCTAGATCGGAGCAAAATATCGCTTGGTGGTGATGTTCAATGTGAGTTCAAATGGATTAAGGTTTTTCTGGATTGTTTTGGGATTTCTCATACTACTTCGGTATGCATGTGCTATGACAACAAGACAGTGTAACACATTACAACCAATTATGTTTTTGATGAACTCACCAAATATATTTATATGGATTGACCTTACATTCCACGAGTTTCAACAAGGCATACTCATCATTTTATTATTTTATGTGGAAACTAACCGATATTTTTTACCACTTAACGCGACGTATCTGGGATCAATTTGGACATTCTTTTTATTCTAGTTCAGTACATTTTCTACATGCATTTTTTCATTCTTTAGATTGCCTTATTTGTAACAATATCTTTTATAAATGCTAATGTTTACTAAGAACCCCAGAGAGAATTATTGTTGACAAACTTGTCAAAAATCACCTTTACTACATAATTTCTTTATTATTCAATTTAAGTTTTTACTATAGCACAATTATCTTTTGCCGTGAATGTTCCTAAAAATTACAAATAAAGTTTAAAAATTAACTAGTTATTTATTTACATTTTAGTTAAATAACTATATATTTTTTTGTGATATAAATTTACTTATGCTTAATCACCAAATTATCAATAAATATTTGATAATTACACTTATAACATTTCAGTTTTATGTCAACAATCTTGCACTTTTTACGATGGATAATTTATCTTAAAATTACATTAATAATTGTATCCATATACATACACGGTCATGTGAATCTCACATTCAAATATTCTAGTTTTATTGAATTTTATAGATATTTATAGAGTAATATAATTGTTGTTGATTAAAATTTAATTTAACTAATTTAATTTTTGAAAAGAAAAATAATAATCTCTAACTATTTTCATTTTATACATTTAAATTTAATACTTTAAAATCTTTTAAATGTTAACTATTTGAGTTTCATGTTATATTTAATAATAACAATTATATTTTCTAAAATATTAATTTTTTCGTTCAATTCTTAAACATTGTTTATGTGATGTAATTGTAAAAAAATACGAAGAGGTCCCATTCATTTTTTATAAATACGACGACATCTTCGAATGCGTCTACATTTAATTTGTTACAACAAAACAAGAATAAACCTGAAATTTGATCTACTTGATCCACAATGATTGTAATGAAATTAAACCTAAACTTTGATATTTAAAAACCAACAAAATAGTCGTCCCAACAAAATTCGAGTCATTTAAATTGGAGAGATATTCATTATAGTCAATATTTGGGTCCAAAAAGTAGATGGGAACGTCAATAGTTTCTTTGAAAATAAGAACAAAAAAAATGGTATGAAAAACGATGACAAAAACTCACGTATACAGTTCAAATCAAGAGAGACACATGTGAAACTTCGAAATGGATGATCCATGACAATTAAGATGTAACAAATAGCAAACGAAAATCTTCTTCTAACATTTATTATTTGATTTTTTCAAACACGAGTACAAACTTGATATATATATATATATATGAAATCGTTTTTTCATTTGTTAGGAAAACGACTAACTAGCAATTTTGAAGGATTTAAGCTGCTTTTTCAACAAGGTTATCCATACTTCGACATTGTATTTCTTATTGTCACACGCGTTGATGATCAGTTTATATTTTTGGGTGTCTTTATCCTGTTTTGTTTTACAACTCTCCACATTTTTCAACTTTAGATCTCTCGAACCCTGCTTGCTGTATTCCATAACCGCAAAATTTGCGATCTCCACGACTGATGGATCTGTCAAGTTTTTAATAGGTTTCCATTTGCTGAAAAGACCACCATGTGCTACAGCAAATAGAAGAAGGATGAGAGACGAAACCATTAATCCCTTTATCATCACCATCTCTATTTTCCTTTTCTTTTTCTAATCAAATCTTTTCTTTTTCTTTTTCTTGTCGTTGTGTTCTCGAAATAACTGTATTTATAATCCTAAAATGCAGTATTTGGATCAAGGTTCCAAGAAAGGACAAAAGGTTGAACAAAATTATATATGGAAACTATCCCTTGGATCCTCTACGTTCTTGCCTTACATGTATAGAAGAAATGAAATACCACAATGCAATAGAGCATTTGAAGAAATTAAATTCGAAAATAGAAATTAATATGCTTTTTTAAGAAAAGGAATACATATTTCAAATGAGTGTCATTAGAAAGATAATCTTTTAATATTATATCTCACATAAAGAAATATTTTTCTTAATTTGACAACTGAAAATATATATTCTTGAAAAATAACAAATGAAATAAGGAAATATTTTATGAGCGAGATAGAATCAAATTTAAATAGGAAAAATATAATTTGATATATATGCCATGCTTCATATATGTGTTAGAAGAATATATCATGTGTATGATTTAAAAGAGTCAAATTTAATTTCAAACAATTATTGAGTTTAAAGATATTTGCGAAAAATATCTATCAAGTTGAAACAATGAATGATGAAAATCTTGAATATCATTATATCGCGACAATAGTTTTTAGAAAGAAATATATTATGGAAAATTTATCAGTTTTATTCTCTGGATTATATTTCATAAAAAATAACAATGGTTGAATCATACGCCACCTTGAACCCAAAGGATTAACTCGAGTTTAAGATTTGACATGATCGCTTGGGTCACCCTATTTCAATAATGTGCGGATAATCCTTGAAAATTCCAATGGTCATCCATTAGAAAAATAAGAAGATATTTCAATCTCATAAGATCACATGTACCTCTATTTCTCAGACAAATTTATTAATAAGACCATCACCTGTAAAAGTTGGCCATGAATCACCATCAGTTTTAGAAGGATTACTTGCGAGATTTCTTGCTCAAATAACAAAATTATGAACTCAATTTCCCGATCATCCTATTGAAAAGGTGAGGCTTGATAACACTGGTAAATTCATTTCTCAAGCTTTCAATGAGTATTGTACATCGATTGGCATTGATGTTATACATCATATACCAAATGTTCATACACAAATTGGTATGGTTGAGCCTTTGATTAAACGTCTCTAACTGGTTGCTAGACAATTACTAATAAGAACAAAACTCTTGTTTCTTCCTGGGTTATGCAATTTTACATGCTGCAACACTAATTCAAATAAGGTCAAGTGCTTACCCTAAAATTCTCCATTGCACAAAGCAAAAGGCCAAGAACAAAATATATCTCATCTCCGAGTATTTGGTTGTGTAGTACATATTTCGATTGCTCCCTCTGCGCGGAAAAAAATGGGCCCACAACGAATATTGAGAATTTATGTTAGATATAGTTCACCTTCCATCATTAGGTATCTTGAACCTCAAATAGGTGATATGTTCACATCTCGCTTTGCTGATTGTTATTTTATTTAGAATGAGTTTCCTACATTAGGAGGAGGAATAATACAAACCTTAAAAGATTTAAGATGAAAAATACAATCAAAATTATATCTTAATCCTCCTACAAAATATTGTTATCTAGAAGTACACAATATTATAGATTTGCAAAATAATGAAAATGGACAGCTAAATAGGTTAATTGTACAACACGAGTTACAAAATCATATATACCATATGAAAATGCACCTGTTTGTGTAGAAATACCATAAGATCATGCGGGTGAAAGAATTTCAAATGAGTCTATGAGACGTTTAAAGTGTGAACGACCACTTGGTTCTGAAGATAAAAATCCTTGAAAGAAAAAGAAATTTGATAAAAATATTGATTCAGAAATCATAGAGAACAATAAAAATAAACAAATGAGGAAGATGATCTTCAAAATGAAAGTTATAAAAATAATCATGAGCATATACAGAACAATAAGATTTTGGTTAACTATTTATGTGATGAAAGATTATAACAAGAGATGAAATAAATGACAATGATGGAATATTCTCATTCTCTATAATCAAAGAAATTGAAATGATAATGAAGATCCAGAATTTAAAATTTAAAAAGAGATATGATGGGAAAAAATGTAAAGAAGCTATGAAAATAGAATTGTACTCATTAAATAAAAGAAAAGTATTTGGACAAATCCTTCAAACTAGTTTCAAACCAGTTGGATGCAAATAGGTTTTTTTTTACAAAAGAGAAATGAAAACAATGAGGTCAGCGATATAAGGCACATCTTGTCGCACAAGGGTTTTCTTAAAGACTTGGAAGTAATTATGAGGAAACTTATTATTCTATTATGGAAGCAATCACATTTAGATACTTGATGAGTTTAACAATATCCAAAACTTTAGATATGTACCTTACGGATGTGGTTGCAATATATTTATATGGATATTTGGATAATAGTAAATACATAAAAAATGTCCAAAAGATTAAAAATACCGAAAACATCAAACTCAAAGCTTAAAGAAATGCTTAAAATAAAAAAAAATGTGTACTCATCACACTCGAATTTTTGTTTCCCAAATATTCGACATATTTTTTTCGTTTCTTCCTCATTTGCTCTGAATGTGTTTGATGAATTACCTAAATGAAAACATATTTTTTTTTTGTATCTAGAATGTTCTTTTTTAATTTATAAACTTGCAAATATTAGATTTTTTATATACTCAAATTTCGTATCCAAACACAAATAGTGAATTCAAATAAATTCGAATATAAATACAAATTGGATATTAGATTCATGTTCATCTTTATGTGTGTATTTGCATGTGTGTTTTTTGTGTGTATGGTGTGTGCACAATAAGAGAGACAAACATCTTATTTAAAACAATTCTAGAGAGAAAGAGAGAAAAAAAACTTTCTAGTAGAATTCGGGAAAAATATGTTCAGAAACACCCTTATAGATTGAATATGGATGGATTCCTTCCATCCGGAAAATAGCTTATGCAATGACCATCGTTCCAAAAACCGTCCGTATCTCTAGATGAAAAAAACAGTATGACTTTGTGCAATACTCCACTAAAATGTTAAACAACATTACTATTCTAAGGTGCAATGTTCTCACAATGAGATAACTACATGAAATAATTCGAAGTGAAACCTTTTAAAGAAATATGATTAAATATGGTTATCTTATTCAAAAACATTTAATTTTTGAATTTGACATAGGGACAAACCAACTTACCGATTCATTTGATTTTTTTTTATTTGTCGCCATTGTCTTGAAATGGTAACACTTTCCATAAATTACTTCGATACACCTAGAGATTTTTGATCAGTTCTTTTTTACATTCTTTATCTTGAAATGTAAATATTTGACCTCCAATCTTTTCCATAAATTGTTGATACCACCAGTCCTTAAATAAAGAACTTGGAGTATGTAACCCCTTCCAAGTGTATGATCAAGATATAGTTTCATTTTAACTCAACGTCATCATCAAGATATAGTTTCACTTTCATTGTATGTAATAGAGCGTATTAAGAAGATGTAAAGTTCAGAGAGTATTATGGAAAAGTATCAAAGGTTTAAAAATGTGTTCCATTCAAGTTGTCTTCTCATTCATCCCTAGGACATAATGTTCTAAAGATGATCAATTTTATACTCCATCTTGAGAATTTGGGGTGTTTACTTCGCTAGAAGTAATCTCAGAATATAATCCTGCAATTACTTGTGAGCTCAAATTGGTACAGTGTCTAGCTACTAGCCCGAAGCAAAATATCGCGTGGTGGTGATATTGCCATGTGAGTTCAAACGGGTTAGATTTTTCTGGGTTGTTTAGGGATTCCTCATACTACTCCGGTACGCATGTCCTATGACATCAAGACGGTGTTAAACATTAAAGTCAATTATGTTTTTCATGAACACTCCAAAGATATTGACATTGATTGTCTTTTCATTCCACGAGTTTAAACAATGCGTACTGATCATTATTTTTGTTTCATGTGGCAACTAACATATATTTTTGCCAACTTAACGAGGCATATGTGAGACCAATTTGGACATTCTTTTTATTCTAGTTCAATACATTTCCTACATGCATTGTAACAAACTCTTTTGTATACGTCTTGATATGATCCCGGAGGACGTCGAGGACACGACCTGTAATGTAGAGGAGGACGCGACTCACATGGCTGAGGATGACGCGACATGCATCGCTGAGGAGGACGCAAGCCGCGCTACACGAGATGCGACCTGCGCTTCACGAGCCGCGACCAACGCCGCAGAAGAGGCGACCCGCGCCGTGGAAGAAATGATCCGAGTCAAACGAAAGGTGGACGCGACACGAAGGAAGGACGTTGGTCCTGTGACCTGTGCTAAGGCCAGGGAGGAGGAGGCCTTGACTTACCAGTAGGTCCCATAACCCGAGCTAAATCTTTAAAGCTCAAGGAGGCGATCATCGGGATCCTCACAGCCGTCCAAGTTCAAGACGAGTATTCGAGTCTACATGAAATCTCTAATATCCATGTCATTCTAAAATCCGAAGCACAACTCAGAACGGTCGATAATTAGGGTAAGTGCTTCTCGTGTACTCTTTTCCCTTTGTTGGTTTTGTCCCACGGGATTTTCCAACGACGAGTTTTTAACGAGACTGCGCACTTTCCGCGACCTAATTATTGACCCGAGGCTCCAAGACAAGTCCATATAACGAAGACACACTTTATGACTTTGTCTATTTATGGTTTTGGATATTTTCTAGGTTATTTATGTCTAGCCTTGCATGGCTACCTAACATTTATGTGCATTTATGGTCTTGCATGGCAACTTTTGACTACATATGGCCGTCCATGATGTTCTTGTAAAACAACTTTTCATTTTTTATTTGAATCTTTGATTTTCTTTAAGAAATCATCTTTGTTGTGTGTCATATCTAGCAAAACCCGTTTGTGAGTAATATCCAACGTATGTTCATTCTTCGTAGCTGTATAATATCCTTCGAAGATGAGCCGGTGAATCGAGAGCTATTCCGCAACTCTCGTGTGACCATTCGCTCCACCCAAATTGTGCGAAGAGTCATGCGACTATGTCTCTAATATTTTTGAGAACCCCAAATAGAATTATTTGTTGACAAACTTGTCAAATATCACCTTCAGTACACTTAATTTACTTATTATTCAATTTAAGTTCTTACTAGAACACAATTGTGTTTGTGGTGAATGTTTCTAAAAATTACAAATAAAGTTTAAAAATTAAATATTTATTTTATTTATATTTTACTTAATTCATGTTTTTTGTGATATATACTTTTATAATTAACTTTTCCTTAATCACCAAATTATACAAAATTATTTGATAATTACACTAATGACATTTCAGTTTATTTCAACAATCTTTCACTTTTTTGTCATTCGATAACTTATCTTAAAATTATATTAATGATTGTATCCATATACATACACGGTCATGCAAATATCACAATCAAATATTATAATTTTATTTAATTTTTGTAGATATTAGTACTATAATATAATTGTTATCCATTAAAATGTGGTTTAACTAATTTAATTTTTTTAAAAAAATAATAATCATTAAATATTTTCATTTTAAACGTTTAACTTTAATACAATACAATCTTTTTAAAATGTTAAATATTTTTGTTTGATGTAATATTTAATAATAACATTATATTTTCTAAAATTTTATTTTTTCCTACAATCCTTAAATATTGTTTATGTGATATAATTGTAAACAAATACAAAAAGATCCCATTAATTTGTTATAAATACAACGACATCTTCCAATGTGTCTAAATTTAAGTTCTCATAACAAATTAAGGAGATTACTGAAATTGTATTAAATATTTAAAGTCATTTACTTAATCCACAATGACTGTAATGACACTGGAACTAAACTTCAATATTCGAAAACCAACAAGATAATCCTTCCAACCAATTTCGAGTAACTTGAATATTCATAGTAGTCTATATTTTGGTCCAAAAAGAAGAAGGTAACGTAAATAAATTCTTTTAATGTTAAGAAGATAACGTAAATTGTTTGAAGAGATTAAAGGACGACAAGAAATTACATATGTAGTCCAAATCAAGAGACACACGTGACCTTCAAAATTGATGATCCATGACCATTAAGATGCAAAAACAATCAAATGAACATCTTCTTCCGAAATTTATTATTTCAATTATCTAAACATGAGTGTAAACTATAATATATAGATATATGCAATATATATAATCCTTTATTCATTTATTAGGAAAAAAAATAAAAAAGAAACCCTTTTTTATTAGGTTTTAATTAATTAGAAATCTTTAAGGATTTGAGCTTCTTCTTGGTGAATAATGCCAGACATCAACCTTGTATGTCTTATTATCATACGTGTTGATGATCAGCTTGTATTCGGTGCCATAACCCAGATTTATTTTACCACTCACCACATTTTTTAATATCAGATTTGTTCTTGCCACCATGTTGTATACCATAACCGCAAAATTTGCATACTCCATGACTAATCGATCTGTCAAGTTTGTAATATGTATCCGTTTGCTGAAAAGACCACTATGTGCAACAGAAAATAGAAGAAGGATGAGAGTCGAAATCATCAATTCCTTTACCATCAAATCTTTTCCTTTTTTTGTCTTTTCGTTCTCGAAACAACTGTTATTATAATCCTAAAATATAGTATTTGAATCAAAGTTCTAAGAAACAACCTAAGATTGAACAAAATTACATATGGGAACTATCCCTGGATCCTCTAATTTATTTCCTTATACGGATAGGAGGAATTAACTACCAAAATGCAGTAGAGAATTTGAAGAAATTAAATTCACAAGTAAGACATATTTCAAAATGAGTGTCATTAAAAATATAATCTTGCAATATTAGTACTCTGTTTCTTAATATTACAACTCGAATATCTATTCTTTATAAAAACAAAATGAAATAAAATTCACAAGTATAAGGAAATTCACAAGTATAACTACCACAATGCTGTCAAGCATTTGAAGTAGTTAAATTCATAAGTAGGAAATTATATTCTTTTTTAAGAAAAGGAATATATCTTTCAAAATGAGTTTCATTAGAAAGATAATCTTGTAATATTATAACTCACATAAAGAAATATTTTTTTGTTAAT
This sequence comes from Gynandropsis gynandra, assembly GCA_036759665.1. Classification (NCBI taxonomy): domain Eukaryota; kingdom Viridiplantae; phylum Streptophyta; class Magnoliopsida; order Brassicales; family Cleomaceae; genus Gynandropsis; species Gynandropsis gynandra. Next base: position 38,374,661 of record CM071872.1, on the reverse strand, counting down.
ATTACAACTGAAATATCTATTCTTTATAAATAACAAAATGAAATAAGGAAATATTATAAGAGCGAGGCAAACTCAAATTTTAATAGGAAAAATAAGTTTGATGTATATGCCCATGCTTTATATATTTGTTAGAAGAATATATCATTTGTACGATATAATATAGTCAAATATGATTATGGAATTTTAACGTAAAATAAGTCAAATATTTGTAATCAAATTCAAAGAGGTTTGCCTTTCAATTTTTTTTTAAATATTACGATTCGCAGATAAAAAAAATTTAAAGAAAAAGAATCTATGAAAGGATATTCATCTTTGATAACATCTAATTTATCCTAGTATTTTCATCTCTTTCTATAGTTAGTTTCATTATTTTGGACTTTATCGAGTTACTAAGCATCATAGTCTTCTTCTATCGTTTTCCCGTGTTTTGCAGGAAATTAAGATATCTGGATACAAACACGAGCAACTGCCGCAAAACTAAGCAAAAAGACTCTCAGACCAACTGTGCAGGGTCAACATCCAAGATTCCTAAAACCATAAAATGGAAATATGCGTATGGAATCCAAAATGAAAACACACGGTTGCCTTCACAAAATAGAAACTGCTTGCCACTTACACAAAATGGAAACAAGCGATGGCACTTATACAAAATAATAATACACGGACAAGCGAAAGAAGGCAGCTGGTGGAAAAGGAAAAGAGGACTACAAAAGGAAACTTTGTAAGATGCTGGAGAAGGGAATTGGAAACCATCACGTTGGAAAAAAGGAGAGCTTCGATTCAGCCAAGAGAAGCTTGGAGAGACACCCGAGAGGAGAAGGACGATTTGGAACTGAAGAAAGAAGGGAAGAGATGTTTTCGCTTTGTTTTATGTTTTCGTTTATGATTCGCGAGTAGTTTCATTGCTACGGGTTAGAGTTTTGCCGATATGTAATGAAGGCTTGTGGTTAATGCTTGGTTGTAACGTTTCATCGTTTTCAAATGAATTGGTTCTTCTCAATTTTTTTTTATTCTTTTTGGCCATTTGAAAGAATGATTATAAAAGTCTTATTGCATCGGGAGGTGAATGAGATTTTAGAACCTAGCCATGATTTGGGGTCTCAATTGATTTAGTATGTTTATTGCGCAATCGGGCGATTGGTAGTACGCATGCTAGATAGTGAGCTTAGGCATCGGGAGAGTAATTCCCTATGAAATAGCTTGAATTCCCTGAATTTGTGATAATATCTATAACCATAATCTTCAAAAGAATTTCATTGCTTTTCATTGCTTCTGCTTCTTTCACATTTGTGTTTCCTCAACAACTCCAGAAAACGCATATGACACAATTTTCACATATGGTTTTTTCGTCGATGTTTCACAATGAACATTTTCATTTCTTTTCATTGCTTCTACTTCTTTCACAGTATCTCTAACGCCGCAACTTTTCCTGTGAAATAATAAAATTTTGTAATTCTCTATGAAACCCACCTTGTAAAGGTTTTTGCAAACAATTTCTTGATTTCGTTACTTCATGTTTTTAGATCTTTTGCAGGGACATAAAATTTTAATACGTTCTTGACGTAAAAGTTGCATCGATGTAAAACTCATGAACTCCACCAGTCCGGGTAAGAATTCTTAGGTAAATTCCTCTGTTACGTGATCTTTTCTTCTATACATCCACTCTCTCGATCTGTATATATCTCAATTTGAAAAAGAATACATTGTTTGAAAATATATTTTGTGTTGATGAATTGATAGTAAATAGCTCTATTTTTTGTATAAATAGTATCCATTCCAACGGATAACCGTTGAAAAGACCAACAGATCACCGTTGAACTACAACATTTGATTATTCTAATAGCAGCACATAAATTCTAACCTGTCCAACAAGAATCCATTGGATTTAATTTTCGGTTTCCAATTGCCTTCCAAGAGATACATCAGCAAATTTGCAATTAATAAAATCCGTTGAGCGTCCATTGGAAATAATATCAACGGATGGATACGGAAAAATTAAATGGATTTTCAAGGTTTGAATCCGAAAATATTTAATTTAACAGAAATTATAACGGTTAATTAACGGATGGAGTTTTCAAGATTTACCACAAGAAAACTAAAGGTAAGAATCTTTCAGAATAACATCTGCAACTGAAATTTAAGACAACAGAGTTCAAGCCTTTGTAGGTACCTTAAACATCGTTCCAACACTTTGATTTGTGGAATTTGATAACATCGGTATCGTCTCAAATTCTTTTGTAGAAAACAAATCTAGAAATTGATAGTCGTATGATGATAAAATTTGGATAAGATCAGTGTAAATCGGATCACGATTCTTCTCTAAAAAGCTGTTTGTATCGTAACAAACCTATTAACGTAAATTGTCATTAATATGAGTATAATAAGATTAACATAGAACCTGTTCAATCCGAATTAATCTCTCCAGCGTAATGATGAATTCCGAAATTTGTTCAATATGAAAATATGTATTGATCTTTAAATTTTTTTTACATAAAATCCCACTATCAATAACATGTTTTCACTACAAAAATACGTATGTTTCACTATTATTCTTCAATTTACATCCTTTTTCTATCGAGAATGAATTTTTCTACCTGTCAGATGCAATATTTAAAACCATAATATCAACGAAAATATTATAATATGATTATTATTTAACAATTTTTTGTTACTATATCAATGACTCTTTCTAATTATGAGAATGAGATGCATTGTTAAAATTTTCTAATTAGGAGGATGAGATGCAATGTTAAAATTGTTATTTTAGACAAATTTTCTATTTTTTTAAATGTCACATATAATGTTATTCTTGTTTTAAATGTTTGTAGTGTGAATCTTAAAGAATTTTAGAAAAATAATACTTTTATTAGTTACTTCTTTACATTCTACTAAATAAACTATTTTCCATTTTTGATTTAATATATATAACATTTCGAATACCATTCCTTCTAAAGAATATTGATGTTGTTAATCTCAAGTATAAAAATACATAGACTAACATTTCTGTAAGAATACGGATCGTGTAGTACCCGGTCGAACACTAGGGAACCGATGCAAAGTAAATGACTAAACTAATTAAACGAGATAAATGCAATAAGAAAAAACACCACAGGTTTCGAGAAATTCTAGGACATGTAATCGATATTTCTATGAATCATGAAATTGGAGTATCTCGACCAATGGGGAACTCTAAATCAATTATCAGAAGTGACTCTCTCGATGCCTAAATCCACTACCTAGGAAATCAACGTACTCACCTGATGCAGCAAATTGAATACCTAGATGCATTAAGATAACTGGGGAACTCAACCTTCAATTATCACGGTTCCTAAATAGACTAACCGATAACTCAAGGTTCTAATTAATTTAATTCATTCTAAGATTAGTTCCAAGACTTAAATCTGACTTTCCAACCTAGACAAGCCTCTAAATTCATTTAAACAAGTGATCAATAAGGATGAAAGCATTAAGAACAATCCATCAAACCAATTAAGAGAACAAATCTCACATCAAGCATTAAGATCCAAACAAATCCAATACAATAATGCAATGAAATGCTTTTGATGATCATGGTTATAGATATTATAAAAAATTCAGGGAATTCAAGCTATTTCATAAGGAATTAATCTCCCGATGCCTAAACTCACTATCTAGCATGCGTACTACCAATCGCCCGAGTGCGCGATAAACATACTAAAGGCATTAAGACCGTCATCCTAATTTCTGAGTTCAATCGACCGACCGGCCAAGGTTTTGCCATTAATATTTAGCCATTATTGGTTGTATGGTTTCATAATTTTTGTAGTTGTCATCTGAATTCCTCAATAAGAGATGTACTAGTCACATTCATACAATTCCATCTTTCCATGAAAAAAATATACACCTTATCTTTGATAACTCTGTACATGTATAAAATATTCTCTTTTTGTACAATAACTTCTTCAGTAGGTTGTAGATTGAACGCTTTATGTGCTTTAAACAGCTGACCATTTATTGCCTTGCACTCCTCATAATCTTCATCCGAATCAAGCACATACCTCTGATCCCGTTGATCATCCTCTTTTGATGTAGAATCATATTCTAAATGAAATTGTATGATAGGCCAAGTTAAATTGACACCTACCCTAACACTTGAAATAATAAGTATCAGGGTTTTGTAATAAAAGATTCGGTAGTATGTGGTGGTTTGATCGCGATTTCTCCACTTTCAATTTCATTTTGTGTCTCGCATTCGATTTTTCAAACAAATTAGCTTCGAGCCGATAGTTAAAAGATTTTCCTGTACCTTTAAAACATTTTACCTTTCTACTTAACTATTTTGCAATCTTGACCGCAAGATGCATCAATTCATCAATTTCTAGATGACTCTCTACACAGTCGTATGTGTTAAAATTGAGACCTCATAGAAATGGATCCATCATTGTCTCTCATTATTCTTTAATGTTTCCCCAAATAATCAGAAAGTCCATCTCACTGTGAGTACTCTTCCATATTCTTGCTACCTTGTACATAGCATCTTATACGTTGCTTGACTTCTCGATGATAGTGAGAAGGTTCAAATTATTGCCTTATGATGACACACATCTCGTGCTAAGTATAACTACACAAACAAAAATAAAGTAAGCACTAGAGGGAGTTAGAAGAACTTAGCTCAATTCTATCCAGTTTCTTTACACTTTGGCAGATGCCAATCCGATGAAAGTTTTTATTTCTAGACTCATACAAAGAACAATGAGCTTAAGGTTGATATATAAGGATATAGAACCAAAGAAGCTAGAGGAAGAACAAAACTATGAAGCTTATATTATTGTCTTGGAAGAATTAACTTCTTTTGAAGTAGTTATTGCCGATCTATGATGGAAACAAGCCATGGATGATGATCCACATAAACGAGACGTTGGAGCTAATGGGAAGACCTGCAAATAAAAACATTTGATAAGTGTCAAGTGGTTGTACGAAGTAAAAAACTAATGAACATGGGAAGATTCTCAAATTAAAAGCAAGATGGTAGACAAAGGTTTTACAGACACCTATGGCTTGGATAATGGGGAGATATTTTAATCAGTCTCCGGGCATTACACCATTTGAGCCCTCGTATTTATTGTTGCACAAAGGAAGTAGAATTTATATCAAATGGATGTAAAATTAACATTTTTATTTATGAGGTATATGTTGTACAACCTAAAAAAATATGAGGAACTAAATAGAAGGTGTACATATTGAAAAAGGACCTTTATGGCTTAAAACAAGTCCCTAGGATTTGGTACAACTAGATAGACTCGTTTTTCTTGGGTGAGGGATGCACTATAAGCCACTATGATACACCTATGTACACATAGAGGATGGATGTTGATATTTTAACTTTGTGTAATTATGTTGATGACATTATCATCGGTAGAAAAAATGAAAAAGATTTTAACAGCTTAGTAAAGCTATTAAGATGAGTGATTTCAGAAGGCTAAAATACTTCATATGCTTGGATTTGCATGAGTTCACGACATTCCTTCGTTGAAATTTTGGGTGAAGTTATAGATGTGAATTGGGTTTGTTACTAACATAAAGTAATAATTCGTTTGCTTAGTTTTGTTACTAACATAAACCCTGAAAAAACTTAAAAAGTCGTTTTTTTTACCAATATCAAAACACATACTCTTTGACCATGATAGATTGTCCATATGAATCTCGGTTTTCGCGTTGATATGCATAGAATCCTAATTTTTTTCACTTCGAAGGAAATCACATAAGAAATCTTGTTATTTGTCATATAGTATGTATCATTTTGACTACTATGAATTGATCATTCCTCGTCAATAAAAAAACATAATTTATTTTGTTACTATGGTATCCACTTAAACAAATGAGATATCATAAAGGTTTACATCCACCAAATAATCATCATGTTCTTGATTCTAAACCCTTTACCTTTAACTCTCGTTCCAAGTTATAGATGATTTTCTTAAAACTAAGGATGATGCATATCGGAAGTGTGTCGAATAGAAATTTTTTTGATGAGAACCATATGGGACATGAGGTCAAACCTCTTAGAACAAAATTTATGCAGAAGTTTGCAACCGAATATTCAAAATTTTTAGTAATGAGAATAGAATCTAAAGACAACAATTTTTGTGTCTAATCTTTAGGAGAATGGAGTAGTAGAGAGAATCAATCGTATTATTATTGAAAATGCGAGATATGTCCTTATTAAACATAGGATTTAATGTACATGAATAGATGTGGATAGGGCGGACTCCCACTTATTCACACCTCAAGAAGTTTGGTTCTGGACAAAATGAAAGCAAGAGCAAAACAAGGTTTTTTTGTTGGGATACTCAGAAGTGTGTTATATATCGAACAACCTACAACACATCTATAAAACGCGTGCCTGGTTAGGTCGGCTGTCTGCTTGGTTCGGGCGACTGTTCTGCAAAAAATTTTGACACGTGTTTGAGCTGCTTCCTCCAGATCCAGCAGTTCGTTGAGCGTTTGGCACCGATGTGGATCTGCTTGCTCCAAAATATTGATGTTGAGGCCCTGTTTGAAGCGGTGCATGGTGGTCCGCTCGTACTCTTGAGTTTGCACCCTCACCATCAACTTTTGCATCTCCTTGTAGTAATACTCCATAGATATGGATCCCTGCACAAGGAAATTCAGATTGTTACGCATTTCTTAATAAAAATACGAAGGTACGTACCGGTTTCTCATGAGTTGCTTGAGTTGCCACCTTTGTTGACCGGTTGGTTGCCGTTCATCCTTCTGAATATGATGAGTTGATCCCACCAAATCATAGCGTAGTCACTAAATTTAGTAGAGACTAGTTTTATCTTTCGTTGCTCGGTGTACTCGTTAATATCAAACACCATCTCAATATCCTTTCCCACTCCACGTATGCCTCTGGATCGCTACTCCCGTTGAACATGGGAATGTCCACTCTCACACCACCATTTTCATGGTCATGGAAGTCTCTATGTGGTGCTCTTCTCTCTTGCCTTCGTGTAGCCACGAAGGATAGATCATCTTCATCATCGGAGGATCCGTTTGCACCTCCCCCGTCGTATCGGCCAAAAGGCAGGTTTGCATTGTGATCTTCGTCTTCTTCTAGGTCGACTCTAGGATGTGGTTCTTGGCCTCCCATAGGTGGTATCTCAGGCCCAACTTGATCATGATTAGGCTTTGGATGAGCGGGTTCTCATTTCTCGAGCCGCGGTGGTTGTTGATAAACTTCGAGGCGACGCGTGAGATTTGCGATTTGCTCTTGGAGAGCTTGGAACTCCTCTCGTGTCACTTGAGGCTCCGGTGCTCTATTCTCTTATCCTTCGCTCTCGTTGGACATGATGAATCAAAGCAAATGATACCAAAACAGTTATTACTCACGCGAAAGAAATCGAGAATACGCCTACGCACAAACGAATTCAAGCGAACATAATAACTCAACCTTATTATCAAGCTTGGTCCCCGATGATTGTGAGGCCTACTAGGTTCCTTTGAGTTCCGTTGGTGGAATGATCTAAGTTTCCTTAGGACTCCCGATCTTCGAACTCACGTTTTCAAAACGTGTTATTCGTTGAGTCTAATTGCTTCGCCGTAAGTGTGATGTGTTTCTCATGTTTTCGGCCGCCCTTTTGATGATGAACATACGATGGTGTGTCTTTGGTTCAGCCTATAAAGAGTGGTCCTTCGGACTCTTTGATTCAACTTTAGTTTTCTTTCTTTTCTCTTTGTTTTTTCTTAGGCTCCTTGGTCGTTTCTTTTTGCTTTGTTTTTCTTTCCTTTTTCTTTATTTTTCTTAGGTTCTTTGGCCGATTTTCTATTTTTTTAAATCTAAACCCTAAATTACTCCTTGACTCAACCTACAAGAGAGAGAACTATATTGATGGACGAACTAATTACTTAAAACTGAAATAGAAAGGGACTTTATGGATGATGCGTATCGGAGTTAAATAACCTAATCTATCCGCAAGTGCACGGCACGTGTGTAGTATTTTAGGTGTCGATCCCACAGAGACTATGCAACGCTACCTAAACTCGAACTACGAATCAAACTTGCTAACGAAAGAATGCTGATGAGGAATGAAATACTAAATGTAAATAAACTACTTGGGTTCTAACGATAAGACAAACGTCCTAGGAATCCGGTTTCACCACAAGACTACCGAAACCGACGACTAACCTATCTATCATGCAATCCCAGTTAAAGCTATCTAAGGCGGACGATCCTAACATGATATCTACCCTCTCTCAAGGCATAGACACGTGATCTAGACAAGCTGCCCCCTACTTTCGTGGCTGACACCATGAACTAAACCCATAAACTCT
>CM071872.1:38291788-38364340 GCA_036759665.1 Gynandropsis gynandra | reverse complement strand
AAACAATAAGCGGAAAAGTGGTACAACACGAGAGACAAACGCAAATAGTAAAAAAGAAAAAGAAACATAAACATAGTAGAAAGTCTAAGGAACATAAAAACAAAACAAAACCGAAGTGGTGGTGCTTGATCTCCAATGCCTTATCTCCTGATCCCCGAAGTTGCTCCTTAGTTCCGTGCATGCTCCTTTAGCTCCAAAATGGTCCAAATACGCATAAAAACCCGTAAGAACATGAAAAACACGAAAGCAAGTAAAACGGATACGGAATCATACGTAAAACATCACATATGTATCGAAAACGTCTCCTAAATCGTGCAAGAAATACGTATGAAAACGAGATGATCAATGGACTAAATTGGTTAATGAAAACCTTCTCAATCCAAGACTGAACAATTCTGAATGAACTAAGAAACTTGGATAGATACAACCGTGCGAAAACGTGGCTCTGATACTAACTAATGCGAGGCTAGATCATGCGTTTCACTCGGTTTTCAGATAAATGCCTTTGAACCCATAGACATATACGTGCTGAAGAACATTTGCCCAAATCTTAGTTAGACCATCCAAAACCCTTGAGCATATGCACCTCTAGAACTCTTAGGACGATAGAAGACACAACAAGCAACTGTGGTTCGTTACTTGATAAGTCGAATTGAGCAAGTCCCGGACTTTATCGATTTGTGCGAGATGAATCACTAAATCTCAAGAACAATAAGCAAATCTTGTTTAGATCAGTAACTGGTTTGAAAATAACTTGAGTTTAGTTTTTTCATGCGTGTCTTTTTTAAAAAAGAAAAAGGCCAAAACAAATCCCCATGTTAAACTGCTATTCAAATGCCAAAACCTCTTATTGATCCCTAATTTTCCTAGACTTTATTCCTAAAGAATAGAGACGACATAAACCATAAATGACATGTGTTCTTGGTAGAATTTGAATTCAAATTTGAATTTGAATGACACAAATCCAAGACACTTCCTTTTGATGGGTCTTTGTGTACTCCATAGGCTTGTGAGGCTTTAAACCTTTCAAATGATCTTGTTGTTCAATCTCTTTTGCTTCTGAAATGTCTTGAACCCTCTCCTGTAGCCTCAATGTCTTGGATCTAGTCCAAGACCCCTTTAGCGTGCTTGAAATCTCGGAATTTGTCTCTAAGTATGCACTAGGGGTCTCGTCGAATAAGTCGCCGGAATGTCGTTAGAAAAGTGATGTTCCGGCGGTGGTCCAGTACTAATTTGAATGATCTTTGAGTGCTGGTTCCAATCTCGGTTTCATCGAATTTGAACTTCAGAAAGGCCTCCATCTAGGGGTTTTCACAAAAAGTCTCATTTCCAAACTCGATGGCCCGCGAATCTCGAACGCGACTGGTTGCCCGCGAGTTTCGGACGCGATCCGTCCCTCGGCCAATGCGTCCTCACCAACGTCCCGCATATCCACGTCCTCGTCAGCGTACCGCGCATCCGCGTGATCTGCTTCCTCTGCATGTCCTTTGTCTTGCCCGTTCAACCCGTTCGTTCTATTCATCCATTCATCCCTTGTTTTCTTTGTGATGCCCTCATCATCGGTGATATATTTGATGATCACCATACCAAAATTTCCATTGTTTTACACATTCTATCTCAGTTTATCATGATTGTCGCATAGTCCTTCGAAATGAGGCTCTTTGGGTTGTTTGTTATCTTAAAGAATCTCCAAGTCAGAGTCTATTTTTCAAGCAACGATCTTAGATTATATGGAAACTATAATCCGGATTAAGTCATTTGTACAATGGTATGTCATTCAATCATTATATATGTATATTATTGATTATTGGACAATCCAAAGAGATATATGTTTACAAACTTTTTCGAAACAAAATTAGTACACTTAATATACTGTTTAGGTTAATTATCTAACAATGTACAATGTTTAGGTTAGAATTAGTTTTAATTATTTACTTTGGTTACATTTTAATTAATTCATTGTAGATATATTTTTTGTAATATAATTATTATTATTATTACAAATATTTTTTTAATATCACGATTTAATACATCAAAATTTAGTAGATTAAAAGCTAATTGTAGTTTCAAATCATTTTATGTAGCCATTTTCAGAGTAATAAAATTGTTATTGATTAAAATGTGTTTTGGAGAGATATTCACATTACGCAGGATTTGGATTAGAGAAAAAAACATTCTACTAAAATTGTCAAAAACGTTCTTAGCCTCTGTGCACATTAAACGGAGAAAAAACTCGTGCATGTAGTTCAAATAAAGAATGGTGCATGTGACCTCAAAGAATGGATGATCCAGACTATTAGTTCATTTCTTCAGACATGAGAAAAACATAATATTATATATAAGAAATTATTTATTCATTTATTAAAAAAAACTGAAAACAATCACTTTAAAATCTGAGTTTTGTTAAGTAACCAACTTGAAAGATGTAAGCACCTTTTGATTCAATGTTTCCCAAACGCAGGCCTTGTACATCTTGTCGTCGGATGCAATGATGGTCAACTTGTATCTAGTGCCGGCAGCCCACATTGTCTGACAGTTTAATACCTGAATATACATAATATATGTCCCAGCTTTTCTGTTGTGTTCATGAACAGCAAATCGTGCGATCTCCAACACATGTGGATCTGACAAGTACTTGACCGGTTTCCATCCTTGCGCTGCCGCAAGGGGAAGGAGGATGAGAGATAATACTATAAATCCCTTTGTTATCCTCATCTCTTTCTTGTTATTTTTATTTATTATGAAATATTTTTATTTTTTCTTGTATTTGCATTCTCGTTACAACAATATTTATAATCCTAAAATGTAGATTCGGATTAAGGATTCAAGAAAATGAGATATAGAAGGAAAGGACATCAACAAATCAATGGAGCATTTCAAGAAATTAAAAGAATAAATGGAAAATAATATTCATTTTCAGGAAAAGAATATATATATCAAAATGAGTGTCATCACAAAATAATTTTTTAATAGGGTAACTCATAAAAGGAAATATTTCTTAATATAAAAAATAGAAATATATATTTTTTACTAAAACAGAAAAGAAATAAAGAAATATTTTAAGAGCGGGAGCTAAAAAAGGTAGCTCGATATATATGCACATGCTTTTATACATGATATTTAAAGAAAATGAAAACATTAAACATTAACCAATCGCTAAAATAAAATTGTTAACATTGCATCTTATAATTAGAAACAATCATTGCTATAAAAAAAATGATAAGTTTTAATCCAAGTATAATATTGTCGATGAAATAATGATTTAAAATATTGCAACTGAATGATAGGAAAAATATTTCTCAATAGAAAAAGAAAATAAATAGACAAAAATTAATGAAGAAAACGTTGTTGTGCTCAAAATAAACTTTATGTTGTGCAAGAACCAAGAACCAAAAAAAATTTACCAAAAAAGAAATGAAGAAAAACACCAAAACATAGAACGAAGAAATTTGTACAATATCAACACACAAGGTTTAGTGAATTCGAATCGAACATCGAGTTCGCTTAAATCTCATAAAAACAAAGATTTCATTTTTCAGGTTTGATACAAGAGACTAGAGGCAAGTGATGTGTTGTTTAGCTATGATCGACTAAACATTCGGCAAGGATATGGATCGTGTAGTACAAGGGTCGAATAAAAAATCTAAGAATGATCTACATTATTAATCCTACGAAAACTACAGCCATGAACAATGTAAGGTGTATTTGTACTTAAAAAATCTATCGTAAATGTATGCTACAATTTTTTACGTTTATATATGTGGATTGATTAAATATATCAGATATTATTCCTTTAGCTCTATTCTGGAAAAAATAATCTCAAAGGTGATCTACATGCTTTTGTAATGTAAATCTAAATCTATATGCTCTTGTAGTGCAAATCAGAATATACCTCTCGCAGTGCAAACATTATTCTAGTTTATAGCTTACTAGATTCATGACTCTAATAACCCATATTTCAATGTATTATTAAAATTACTTGCTCTCACAATGCAGGTTTCTATCCAATGTCTAAATTAGCGATATATTTGAACTACACATTGAATAAAGTATAGCCGATATCCAAATTCCTAAACAAATTAATCTACTTGCATGTATAATAAATCAAATATATCTAATTGCATGCGATCTAATATAACAGAAACTCATGGTCTGCAGCTATACCATCTAGCATTAAATTCTAGTGGTCATATAAGAATTGAAAGAAATAGGAACAAATATTAGACTATAAAATCCAAATAAAAGTGGTGAGATCATTAAGTGCGATAAATCCAACTACACAATATTTCAATCATAAAACATGGATCTTCCAAGTGATTCTACATCTCGAGATCGAAGTACGAAATGAAATAGAGAAGGACATTTGAGAGGGCTTAATCAATCTATCTCTATTAGTCACAATCATGGCATCAACTTTTTCCCATCTTCATAGGTAGTTCGATCCGATGATTTTAATCTTCCAGCTTTTTCCTCCTTTTTGCCCAATCCAAAAGTGTCTTTTAATTACATTATGCCTCCTCTCATAGTATTTCTTTCAAGACCTTTTATGAGCTTTAGCCATCATCAGAAGTTAAAAATTTGGAATTTTTCGTGTTTTTGGGGAATCACTCGATCGAGCGTTCCTTTCCTCGGTCTCATTTGTTGTTGCTTTTGTGTGTGTGCCTTAAAATTCAGAGCCATTTGGAACTAAATTTCACGAGTTCATACCTTCTACTCAACCGAGTAATGAAGTGCTCGAGTCTATCATTTTGTATCTAAAACATTGGTGTATCTCGTTCTTCATTTTGCTCGAGCTATCATTTAACTATTCTGATCAAATGTTTTCTCTACATTAGCCCATGATGCTCTTTTTGTACTATAACTTGCTACATTTCACCATTAATATTTCCCTTGGTTCCTATAGCCTACAATATCATTAAACAAAGCAACCAAGGCGAAACAGAAGAAATAAAAGTGGCCATAAATATGTAAAAACGTGGTGGAAACCTGCAAGTTAATATGGAGTAAAAAGGGTGTGGTCAACTTTTCCTAGACTTGATCTATTGCTCGCCCTCAAGCAAACATAGTCTATGAATACTTTTGGAGATAGAGTTCAAGTAACTCGATATTAGCTATGAGTTTAATGATATCGACGCTCCCCTAAACTAGATTAATTGGGAACAAAACCAAAATGCTGCATATAGAGTTTTCTAACTATGAAGAGATTTTAAGTCATGGAATTTTCATTAACACTAGAAACCTGTAGAATACGAACTAAAATCCTATTAGGCATGTTTCTCATATTTATTTATCATAGTTCCGAGGAGTAATTCAGTCAAAACTTGAGGTAAGGCTCGGTTAAGTTAAATAGCAATTCTTTCCTTTTGCATTTTTTCTTCTTTCCATGATTTGGCCTTTTAAGCTCTCTTATTTTACTATCTATTGATTTTTAAAATTTGTTTTCCGGGAATTTGAACTTTTTTATTGTATTTATTTTCTTTTCTTTTATTTCTATGTATGAGTTATCATGGTAATATGAAAAGATAGAAGGACATTTAAATAGGATTGAGATTCACCAGTGATGATTACCGCAAAATCTTGTAAGATGTCTAGCTCTTGTTCGAGTGAAATAAAAGGGTATGTAAGAACGGTAAACACAAACAAGATAAAAGAAAAGGCATCATACTCCAAGGAATGGAGAATGATTCTTAAGGGAAATATTCTACACTTGAGAACTAGGGTTATAGGACAATCCTAACTCGAATTCTCCAAGATAGCTAAATTCAAACATTTGTTTGAAAACATACAAATTTTAGTGTATGTAGTTGGTGGATGAAGCTAAAGTTCTCTACTTTCCTAACATTGTCATGGCTCGATCTCGTTGTGGCTAAGTGTATGCATGATCATGCATATCGGGTTCTTGAAAAATTTATCGGAAAACTAAAAATGCATTTATATCATCCTATATGCATACTAAATTATCCTAAGTTGTAGTTATTATGTTAATCGCGACTCCCTCTGAGTTAGTTATGACATCTTCCTTGGTGTTAAACTAGTCTGAAATCAACGAACTTACAAGATAAAAGGAAATGTTACATAATACATAATCTCGACATCACTAAAAATAGTGAACTGTTTATGTACGTGTTTGTGCAACACGTTGGTTTATGGTATTCCATCTCGATTTCAGTCGATTTCACTTGTGGTCATTCGTTGTTGAGCTTAATCACGTCAGTGAATTTGAAAACACAATCATTGAAAGATAAGGAGCCTCCGGTACAAAATGATGAAAAGAATAGAAAGAGAGATATCATAGAACCTACTACAATTTATGAAAAAAATAAAAATAAGTATAAAGAAAATAAAAGAAAAATGAAATAAAATTTGTCACTATATAAACCTCCATTGTTCCATCGCTCGGAGCAGCTTAGTGTATTGGTGCAATGTCTCCATAATATGCTCCTGAGTATTTCACATGTGACGCATCTTTGACCATAGCTCTGTGTACTCGTCGTGCCCCTTCTCCTTATAATGAGTGTAGTCGAGAGAAGGTTCATCTAATGATCTTGAATCAAGGAAAAAAAAAGGTGGTGGTGATGGTGGTGCATTTTTCTTTAAAATAACCCTTTTGTTTTGACCATAGATCTATGTTCACTACGATTCTTGTTGGTTTGAAATCTAGATCTTTGACTCGGCTAGCGCTTCTCTCTTCTTAGCCTCTATTAGTCAGAGTTGAATCCAATTTCGTAAAGGGAGGAAGTTAGCAATTTGGATGTAACATTCGCAAAATAAATCCATTACGTGAGTATGCCTTCCATATGTATATAAGTCTTGTGAATGAAGGCAAACTAGTCTTGCTCATCAATCCTCCAAAATGTCATCACAGTAAATCCCCAGGTTTATGTCAAGACGTTGTGCTATGAGAGAATGGATACCTCCGGTAAAAATTGGCGCATCTTTCGGCTCCTTCACGGTGACTAGTTTTTTAATGTTTTGGGTAATAAGTGACTGCCACTCGACTTCTCCTATTCCTTAATCATTTTCTCTGTATATGTATTGTAGTCCAATGCATAGAGGGAGAAGGTCGGTCTAGTTGAACGTGCCTAATGCACTACGAGCGAAGATAGACAATATCTTACTGCTGGATGTAGGATCCAAGTAGGTTTTGTTTGTTACTTCCATAATCGAATACCCTTATCATATGCTAGAAGCGTTTCACTGGGTTCATTTGCATATGCGTAAACTTTGTCGAGGTCCCATTTTCAATCCCCAATATCTACCTGCAATCTTCCATGTTGATGCGGTATTATTAGTTCTAGAGATGAAATTCCATGAAATCTCCATCTATGTTCCCATCCTATGGAAACTGACCTTTGAATGAGGAGAGGAATTCCAATGTGGCCCGTTGGTATTTCTTTACCACGATATTCATAGATGTCTCCATCCAAGTTGTTATGATCTTGAATTCCCAAAGTCCTTCTTGTGAATGCACATAAGAACATAGATGGTCGAAGTCCGTGTCATTTAAACCTTCGGTTCCTTCATTTGTGTTCTTAGATTTGTAAATCTCAATGGTTCAGGTTTCTTGTGTGACTCTGTGAATCTCTGTGGAGTTTTGATCATCTATGCGACACCACACCTCAAAGGCAGATGAAGTTGTTATTGTGTTGATGGTAAGCTAGATGAAGATATTTCCAATATGATCATTTCGATATTTTCTGCAATTATCACACCCAAAAACTATGTGAGTTTGCATAGAATAAAAACACGAATCAAGAATTAATCGTAGAACTCAAGAATGTAAAAAATGCAAACTTTATATTAAGCAGTACAAACACTTGGCACTAGAAAAAACGGTCGAGCGATCAAGTCAACCTTAACAGCCTGAGAATTTTTTTAAAGCTGACATATTCTTTCTTATAACATGCGAAAACGTTCGAGCGAATTTTGGTCTAATGTTCATCTCGTTTTCATACACGATTCTCGTATGATTTTAGAGATATGTATGACGATAGATACGATATTTACATGTGATTTTGTATTCGTTTTACTTGTTTCCGTGTTTTCTTGTTCTTTTAGGTTTTTATGCGTATTTGGTTCTTTTTGGAGCTAATGAACATATACAGGACAAAATACGATAATCAAATATCAAAACGGAACAAATGGAAAAGGCTTGGCCGAACACATAACCCAGCACGACAGAGCATGCATCAAAGGACATAGCCCGGTCGAACATGATCAAGTGCACGACCAAACACTCAACCATGACCATGTGCACGACCGGACATGTTAAGATGCATGGTCAAGCTCTTTTGGAGCCTTTTATGTCCGAGAATTATGCACGACCCGGGTACACATCATGCACAACCGAGCACTCTCTTGGTGAAGCAGTACGGTCGAGCATTCCAGCCAGCACTGTCGGGCACTTAAGATGTTTTTACCCCCGAGACTTCTAAAGGCCGAGCATGACATGTGCAATGTCGGGAACTCTACTCTGGATGCTGCACAGTCAGGCGTTGTGGAGAGCACGGTCGGGCACCAAGAAAAATGTTTGATCTACAAATGGAGAATGAAGCATGCCCGACTGGGCATGACATGGAGCATGGTCGAGTATGACTTGGTAGAACGGCCTATGGTCAATTTTGGTGGAAATGTGTCGGCAAAGTACTCAAATTCGAATTGAATATAATGTTTAGGACAAAAGGCATTCAGAATATCATATGTTATCCATTCTTCACCATTTTCAAAACAACCATTCATCCATCAATCATAGGAGAACCCTCTTGATAGGATACACAAAAGGAGTCGGGAATTCTTTCGGATCACACCTCGTTTGATATTTCTATGCTCCTTGCTCTATATATTTCGATTATTTTGTTTGGATTCAGACTCATGACTGAGTAGTAGATTTGTTCTAGGAGAAGGGATTAGCCCATGGCTATCTCGGAACCCTCTTTGATTAATTTATAAATTAATCTCCCATTTTGCTAATCTACTCTTCATCTGAGTGCTTATTGTCTTGTGTTTACAATTGCCACGTAGACGCATGTGTTAGGGATTAGGAGAAGGACCAAAAGGAGAATTCTAGTCCTAGAAGATCAGGCTTAGAACAACCGAGGCTAGGTCTCGAAAATAGGGTAGTAATGGTTGAGAGTTAATTGGATGAATCATATATTGTATTGGGGTTTAGTTGGGGTGTCAGCCATGAAAATAGGGGATAACTCAATTGAATCATGTTTCTATGCCATAGGAGAGGGTAGGAATTACATTAGAATCGTCTACCTTAGATATCTTGAAAGGGGATGCATGATTAGATAGAGCGAAGGTAGATTTCGGAAGCTATGCGGTGAAACCGTATCCTAGAACGTTTGTCTCTATGTTAGAAACTCGTTAGTCCACTGCATTATCATATTAACATCTCATAACCATTACTCCATCGCATCAAACATTGATTCTAGTTTGATTTTTAGACCGTGTTGCGTAGTCCTTGTGGGATCAACATAAAAATACTACACACGTGTTGTGCAATTGCAGGTAGTTTAGGTATAACTTGTTTAACTTGGCACAAATCAAGTCTTTGGCGCCGTTACCAAGGACTATTTGTCAACACGTCTTAGGTTTGGATATGGAGTCATTCTTGTTTTTTTTTCTTTTGTTTTCTTTGCCTTTTTGTGCTTTCTACTAATTCTTTTGGCTTGTCTTTCGTAAGTGCATGACCCGATCTCAAGGTAATTCGAGTTTGCATCGAATCCCCGAGATTGAGAGAACGACTACATAGTGGAAAAAGAAAAGGAAGAAGAAAGAGTAGATCCAAACGATCCATGAACCATGGACAACTGAAACGATATATGGGACGGTCATGGGCAGCCGCAATTACCTGTGGGTAATGTGGCACAGCTACAGGAACCGTAGGCTCCTCCACCATGTTGGCTTCATGATTATGTGGTGTCGAACATGAGTAACAAGACAAGAGGTTTATATTAGGTGAATCGAAGTAGGGCAATGGGCAATGCAACAAATGCTATGTATTGTGCGAATTGTGGAGATACGGAGCACTGGGCATACCAATGCACGATCCAAGAAGGCATGGGAAAAATGAATTACGCCCAGCAGCAAGGCAACACGTAATTCCGGAACACCTACAACCCAAATTGGAGGAACCACCCGAATCTTTCGTATCGAATGACCAACGGTGAAGTATTCTAGATTTCAACAAAAGCAGCAGCCATACCAGCAAGCTCAACGAGCTCATGAAACTCATCAAGCTCCTTCATCAAGCCTTCATGTGGTGATGCTCGAATTCATGAAGGAGCAAAGGCAACATCTAAGTACCATAAAAGCGCAACAATCACTTAAAGCAAAATTCAATGCTGATATGGGAGCAGCGATGAATGAACTCAACACTCAAATGGACTCCTTGAGCACACATTTGATGATACATCATCCTATCGGAATCTCGGAATGCTACCCGGAAAGCCCGATCGTAACTCGAGAGAGCATGTTAACTCGAGAGTCCGCCCCCGAAAGAGCAATAAAAGGCTACTGCAAAGTCAGCGGAAAATGGAAAGGGCATTGCAATTATGGAGGGAGCCACACCAGATTTAGAGAAGCCATATGTTGCTCCACTGGCATACGTACCTCCTATTCCATTGCCTTGATGGTTGGTAAGTAGCAAGAACAAAGTGAGATATGGACGGTTCGTAGAGATCCTCAAGAAGCTTCATATAAACATACCGTTTGTATAGGGCCTCCAACAAAATCCCTCATACGCTAAATTGCTCAAAGAGATTCTATCCAACAAGAGGCGTATTGAAGAGAGTGAGACGGTAGCACTCACCGAGGAATGCAACGCCATTCTTCAAAACAACTTGCCCCAAAGTTAAAGACCCGAAAGCTTCTCCATACCATGCGCCATAGCGAACATCAACATAGACAAAGCCTTGTGCGGTTTTGGAGCAAGGTTGAGCCTTATGCCACTAATGGTCTTCAAGCGGATGAACTTTAGAGATCTCAAATCTACAAAGATGCCTTTAAAACTCGCGGATAGTTTCGTAAGATATCCGGTGGGAATTGTCGAAAATATTCCCACAAAGGTAGGTAATCTTTAAATACCCGATGATTTTGTTGTACTCAATATAGAAGAAAATGTTATGGTACCTATTATACTTGGTAGACCTCTCTTAACTACTGCAGGTGCCATGAAAGACGTAAAACAAGGAAAGCTCTCTTTACATGTCAGAGATGAAAAGATAGAATTCAACTTGTCCAACTCCATGAATGGACCTTCCTTCAAGGAGTCATGCTTTAGAGTTGATTTACTGGACGAGTTAGTGAATGACACGTTTGAATGAGTAAGTATTTCCGATCCTCTTGAAAGATCCCCAACACAAGTTTGCAGGACTTACCGATGAAGAAGCCGAGGTATACGCTGAATTCATGAATGCTATTGAAGCACTAAGGGACGCTCCACATGAGGAGATACCACGTGAAACACATTCCGATTTTTCAGTGGAGAAGGCGCCTAAACTCGAGCTTAAACCTCTCCTTTCTTCTCTTCGGTATGAGTATCTTGGTTGTAATTATACATATCCCATTACTATGAACACTGACTTGAGTGCAGTTCAGACGAAGAAGCTAGTTGATCGCGTGTGGAAACATAGGAGAGTGAATGGATACACCATCGAGGATATCAAGGGCATGAGCCCTTCATTGTGCATGCACCGAATACCCATGGAGGATGGCCACACACTGTCCGTTGAAGCGCAAAGGCGGCTGAACCTTAATTTGAAAGAGGTAGTGAAGAAGGAGATACTAAAACTTTTGGATGCAGGTATCATATATCCTTTCTCGGACAGCTATTGGTGAGCCCCGTGTATGTAGTGCCCAAGAAAGGTGGAGGATGTGTATTGGTAATAGGAAGCTCAACAAAGCAACAAGGAAGGATCAATTTCCGCTCCCGTTCATTGACCAAATGCTCGAACGCCTAGCGAACCATGCCTACTTTTGTTACTTGAATGGGTACTCTGGTTTCTTTCAGATTCTCATTCACCCTCAAGACCAAGAGAAGATGACTTTCACATGTCCTTTTGGAACGTTCGGTTACCGTTGTATGCCTTTTGGCCGTGGCAATGCTCTAGCTACTTTCCAGCGTTGAATGATGGCAATCTTTCCCAATTTGATTGAGCATATTATGGATGTTTTTATGGATGATTTTTCCGTTTATGGCTCTACTTTTGATGATTGCCTTGTTAACCTTTCTAGAGTGTTGCAGGGATGTGAAGAGGTGAATCTTGTTCTTAATTGGGAGAAATGCGATTTCATTGTGAAAGAAGGGATTGTTCTAGGTCATATGATATCTTGGAGAGGTATAGAATGGACAAGGATAAGATTGAGGTGATTGAAGAACTTCCTTCACAGGTTTCGATTCAAGAGATTCTATGTTTTCTAGGGCACGCTGGTTTCTATCAGAGGTTCATCAAGGACTTCTCAAACATGATGAAACCGTTGACGAAGTTGCCCAACACCTTCAACACAATCAAAATAGCATTAGTTTCAGCGCCCATCATTCAACCACAGGATTGGAGCCTACCATTCGAGATCATGTGTGACGCTAGCGATTACGTAGTTCGAGCTGTTTTGGGACAGCGAAAAGACCAAGCTCCTCATGTCATTTCCTACGCTAGCAAGATGCTAGACGATGCTCAAATCAACTATGCCACAACCAAGAACGAACTCCTTGTTGTTGTCTTCGCCTTTGACAAGTTCAAATCATATCTAGTTGGTTCAAAGGTGATTGTCTACATGGATCATACGACACTCAAAAACCTCTTAGAGAATAAGGACGCCAAACCACGCCTTATCTGGAGGATCCTTTTTTTGCAAGAGTTTGATCTTGAGATTCGAGATAGGAAAGGGTCGGAGAACATCATTGCAGATCATCTTTCTCGCATCGTTGTGGAGGACGAGAGACGTATCAACGAATCCTTGGTATGTTTATCAATTTTCTTGCGAGCGGTATACTACGCCTGATCTTTCTTTTTCATGAGTGCAGAAAATTATTTGTAGACATCAATCATTACTATTTGGACGATCCGATTCTCTATAGGAGATGCGCAAATGGGGTCATTTGGAGATGCAATCCCGAAGAGGAGGTAGAGAGCATCCTTTTCCATTGTCATGGATCGGATTATCGGGACCATTTCAGCAAGTATAAGACCTCTTTGAAGGTATTACAATCGTGTTTTTATTGGCCGACCCTCTTCAAAGATGCAAATTGGTAGGTTTCCTGTTGTGATAGATTCCATTGAACGAGAAATATAGGTAAGAGGGACGAGATGCCACAGAACTACATCCTCAAGGTATAATTGTTTGATTTTTGGGGTGTAGATTTCATGGGACCTTTCTCCTCATCATGTGGCAACCGATATATCTTGGTAGGTGTGGATTACGTGTCCAAATGGGTAGAAGCCATAGCTGCACCGACTAATAAATCTGGGTGGTAATGAAATTCTTCAAGAAGATCGTTTTTCCACGTAATTGTGTCCCCAAAGTAGTCATTAATGATGGAACTCACACTTTATTGCTAGAAAATTTGAAGCCCTCCTTAGGAAGTATGTCGTGACGCATAGGGTAGCTACACCATACCATCCCCAAACTAGCAGACAAGGGGAAGTTTCGAATAGGGAGATCAAGAGCATAGTAGAGAAATCTGTGTCAAGGTCTCGTGAGATTGGTCGATGAGATTAGACGATACATTATGGGCATATAGGTATGCGTAAGACTCCCATTGGCATGACTCCTTTTCAGCTGGTTTATGGCAAGTCTTGCCACCTCCCCATCAAGCTAGAGCATCGCGTCTATTGAGCGACAAAGCTCCTTAACTTTGATCTTAAGAGTGCAGGTTAGAAACGACTTTTGCAGGTGAATGAGCTAGACGAACTTCGCCTTGATGCATACAAGAACTCTATGATCTACAATGAGCGTGCTAAGAGATGGCACGATAAGAAGATTCTACCTCATGACTTTCGACTAGGTTCCTTATTTTACTTTTTAATTCTCGACTTAAGCTTTACCAGAGCAAACTACGTTCCCGTTGGTCAGGTCCTTTTCATGTACGAGAGGTGTTCACACACAGAGCAGTAGATCTATGGAGTGAGTCGAGCGGAATGTTCAAAGCAAATGGGTAGTATCTAAAGCTATATCAAGTCGCTCAACGGATCGAAAGCGGAAACTCCATCTCCCTATTCAATCCACCCATCACGAGCACATGAAGCATGGAAACGTCAAGCTTAGCGACGTTAAATAAGCGCTTTCTGGAAGGCAACCCAACATTTTGTTTTCTTTTGTTTCGTATTTTGGACTTAGTTAAATTGAAAATCATAAAAAAACAGAACAATAACTACAATAGTGACTTCACCTTACCTATCCTCCATCGAAGCTTCACGTCGAGGATACCGTTCAATTCAAATCAGGGCAAGTAGCTCACGTTTGTCAGGTGATTTCGCTTCATTTTATTTTGTTTTTCTATTTTTTAGTTCTTAGGTTAGTTATAGTTGTTTTCGAGTCATAGTGATCCCAGACACTTGTCAGGTACCACGTTTTGAGATGAACCTTGAATCTAGGATGCTTAAGAAGTTGGCCTTTTTCCGTGGTATCTTGCATGTTAGAGTTTATTAGTCCGTTGAGGAAAGAGTAGATCATAAGTCTTTCAGAATCCTAGTGTTATTAGTGGGAAGTTTAGACGAGGTTGCTAGGTTAGTTTCTTGTTCATTCTCTCTGTCCAAATGATTATACTTCATGTAGATGATGCTTTACTTCTTATTCACGAGGATAATGGGATCGTATGAATTGAGCTTATTTTGCAGAATAAGAGTGCAAAATAACACTCCGTTATCGAAAGAAATAATGCTTAAAAACATGATCTAAGATCGAAATGAGTGCATCGAACTAGATACTTTTATGATGTTCGGGTCTAAGTGGTGGGTTGGCGGTTATCTTTCTACGTCCTAAGAGCGAGGCGCATAAAAACGCCATCTACTCCGCTACACTCTTGAACGAGATGCAAGAGTATACCATCATCGGTAGCTTGGTTCTAAGTTAATCCCTTCAAATCCGATGTCCGAGAAGCCTAGTTTGTTCGCAATATCAATAAAAGAAGAAGAAAGAAAAAAAATAAAGGAATAATGAAGCTCGTAAATAAAAAAAAGTATCCTCTTTGATTCTATGTTTAGCATTTGTTTGAAGTCTCGTTTGGTGGAGAGAGTTGCGGTTCCTCGCTTAGCTTGTCTTTGATTTGCTTACTTATAGGTAGCCATGGTGAAACTAAGATGAACACTGATAGTTATTAGGCCAAAATTTGCTCTAACTTGTTTGCTGATTGATTAGGTTTGCTTTAGCGGTGTTTCTAGGGAAAGGGGAATTCACAACTTTTATATCTCCCACGTGTTCCACGTTCACGTTTGCTTATGGACAAGCAAACATTCAGTTCTGCGGGATATTGGTCATCTCGTTTTCTTACAAGATACTCGCATGATTTTAGAGATGTTTATTACGATAGTTGTGATGTTTACATGTGATATTGTATATGTTTTACTTGTTTCTGTGATTTCATGTTCTTATAGGTTTAATGCGTATTTGGTTTGTTATGGAGACAAATAGCATACACAGGACAAAACACGACCATCAAAGATCACAATAGATCAAACGAAATGAGAAATGAATAAGGATTGGCCGAACCCACAACCCAGCACGACCGAGCATGCATCAAAGGACACATCCCGGTCGAGCATGATCAAGTGAATGATCGAACATTCATCCATGACCATGTGCACGACCGGTCATGTTACGATGCAAAGTCAGGCTTTTTAAGAGCATTTTATGACCGAGAGTTGTGCACGATCCGAGCACACATCATGCACGGTCGGGCACTCTCTTGGTGAAGCAGCACGGTCGGGTGTTCCAGTCTGCACGGTCAAGCACTTAAGAGGTTTTCGCCCCCGAAACTTCTGTATGGGTTGGGCATGCCATGTGCACG
Organism: Gynandropsis gynandra; assembly: GCA_036759665.1. Lineage (NCBI taxonomy): Eukaryota > Viridiplantae > Streptophyta > Magnoliopsida > Brassicales > Cleomaceae > Gynandropsis > Gynandropsis gynandra. The sequence goes on along the minus strand of CM071872.1, from coordinate 38,348,328 downwards.
TTTGGGCACTCTACACTGGATGATGCACATTTGGGCGTTGTGGAGAGCACGGTCAGGCACCAAGGAAAATGTTCGGTCTACAAATGCGGAAAAAAGCATGCATGATTGGGCATGACATGGCGCACGGTCGGGCATGACTTGGTAGAATGGCCTACGGCCAATTTTGGTGGAAATGAGTCAGCAAATTACTCAAATTTGAATTGAAAATAACATCAAGGGAAAAAGTCATTCCCAACATCATCTAATATCCATTCTTTACCATTCACACAACAACCATTCATCCATCCATCATTGCAGAGCCCTCTTGACGTGAGACACAAAAGGAGTCGGGAATTGATTCAGATCACACCTCGTTTTATATTTCTATGCTCCTTCCTCTATTTATTTCGATTATGTTATTTGGATTCAGACTCATGATTGAGTAGTAGATTTGATATAGGAGAAGGGATTGGCCCATGGCTATCATCTAACTTGCGTACAAGATTTGTTATAAGAGAAGGGATTAGCCCATGGCTTACACGCATCATCTAACTTGAATAGTTTTTCTGAAATCTAACATCCCAATGCCTTATACTCCCTTCGTATGAACTAAATTCTTTGAAAGACTAGGAATTTAGGCTTCCCTTAACTTATTCAATGCGTTGGTCATAATCGGACTATATAATTTGATCCTTTGCACGTTCATAGTAAAGTTTTCTCCATATTCGTTCCTCGATTCTACTTCACCATTAGATAGAATCAAGTTAATACGAAAAGGAATTGACAACGGAGATCTCAACTTACTTGGAAACTGCTTCGCTTAGGAATTTAAATGTAGAATTATATCATTCTTATTGTAGGAGCAGCGTAGTACTCATTGATAATTCCATTTCTTCGCTTGTTCTTTGTAGATCATTGCCATCTTGTAGGCATTAGAGCGCATTTCTTTAAGGTGATGAAGATGCAATATACACTTCTCCATTATTATTATCTATTCATAATTCAAGGCCTTGATTCCCATAATACCTTGTGTTCAAGTCTAACATGAATGTGGCAAGCTTTTCCATACACTATATGAAATAATGTAATTTCGATCAGTGTTTTGATGACTGTTTTGTATGCCCAAAGTGTTTAATCTAACTTCTGCGACACTCCTTGTCTGTGACATTGTCTTCTTCAATATTATATTTATCTCCCTGTTGGAGACTTCAACTTGCCCTCTCGATTGAGGATGACACATGGTTTTGATTCAATGGTGTACCCTCCATCACATGTTTCGATCTTTGAGACTCGGAGCAGAAGAAAAAAATATCCATTTAAACATCTTCATTACAATCTTCAAGTCATTGTTTTGACTTAGAATATCTTCTACCCACTTAGTGATGGAGTCAAATGCCAGTAAAATGTAAATGTTTCCAAATGATGATGTAAACAATCCCATGAAGGCATTTCATGGTGTCGAGAGATATTTCCAGTTCTCTTTCACTTTTTGCAAGCTAAGATGAATTTGTAAATGTCCTTGAATAACATGGTCCACTAAAACTCGTCTTGCAAAATTTTGAAAGAATTCTTTGAGGGTGCAAAGTGTCCATCATAATCCGAGGAGTGGCAATCAAATATAATGTTTTGGATCTCTTCTTTGGGGGTTGATATGGTTAATCTCAAGTAATAACTACCTAGACAAAAATGCTTCCGCAAAAATACAGATCGTGTAGTATCAGGATCGAAAACAAGAAAATCGATGTAGCTTTAAAGCTAGTAAACTAATGAATACGACGGTTAAAATCAATAAGTATTTGGAATACGAATAAATCTAAAATAACTAATTAACGATTAAATTTAATTAACTCAATACTACAGGTCTCGAGAGATGCACAATAATGAAATGAACTTCTAACATGATCATTGATCTTAGATCTAATCACGAGTTCAGGGAATTCAAGCTCTAATATTGGAACCGACTGGCATAGACTTGTCCACTACTTAGCATGCGTACTACCAGTCTCCTAATTGCGTAATCTCACACACTAGATGCATTAAGACCGGTATGCTGATCCCTAGATCCAATTGATCGTACTTGCGTAGATTTTAAATCAATTGAGATCCTAAATAATGGCTTACTTCCAAATTCTAATCCCCTTGCGTAGATTCATTATATTTCTACAATCATTCGTTAAGTTGCTTGCAAGAACGAAAGCATTAAGAACAACCAATAATTCCAAAAACGATCAAATACCATAATCATTTATTCATGTTGTGTACAAGAATAAAAGCATTAAGAACCACCAAACATTAAGAACAAGACTTCATCACATATCGGTAAAGCTCTCTAACCCGTATCTATTAAACTACTTGGACATGGACTTAGAAAAAAAACACGAAAGAAAACTATTTCTATTATAGTTAAAGAATTAGAAAACTATTGTTCAACAGCTCCTCCGCGTTCCAAACTATTCTATGTTGTGTGGTATGTGTGTGTCTTCTATTAGAAATTGAGCTTTTCCTCTTGACCCCTTCATCCTCTTTCCTCTTTCCTTTCTTTCCTTTTCTCTTTCTTCAGCAACTTGTGTATCCTTTTCTTCTTTTACAGCAATGGTTTCGTCCCCATTTGAATAAGAAATCCTTGTCCTAATAGTAGTGTCTGATGTCAAGGAGGAGGTTCCTCATATCGTGGTAGTTCAACTCTGGAGGTAGCACCTTTCCCACCAAATAATTATCAATATTTGCAGACCATTTGGTGTCCACAACTGAGAGGGTGAGATTTTTTACATCCCTCACCGTGTCATCAATAGGGACTTCCTCGAACATCTGCTAACGACATAAATGATCAGCAAGTCAATTATCTAGTCCATTCCTGTCTCGAATCTGTAAATTAAACTTTTGGGGTAGAAGAATCTATCATATGAGTCAAGGTTTTGAATCTTTCTTTGCAAATAGTTATCGCAATGCAACATGATCGATATTGACAATGACCTTTGATCCCACGATATATGATTTAAATTTTTCATAGGAAAAAACCATTGCAAGCAACACTTTTTTTGTATTGCAGAGTTGTTTCACTTGTGCATCTTCGAGATTGCGACATGCATAATAACTTGCATGTAAAATCTGTTCTTTCCTAATTCCTAAAACGGCTCCTATTGCCTAATCATTGGCATTACACATAATCTCAAATGATAACACCCTATCCGGTGGTTGAATTATCGGAGATGAGACTAGTGCTTTCTTTAGCGTCTCAAAGGCGATCATCCGTTCTACGTTGAAACAAAATGGTGTATCCTTGCTTAAAGATGAACGATCCTAGTATATCTAAAACCATCATCCAAGGCGAAGAATATATGCATAAACCCCTACTTTCGTGGCTGATTTACCTATTTATACCTTAAACTCTATGATTCATTTGCTTTAATCTTAAATCAGAACTACTCTACTTTCGTGACCTAATTCTAAATATTCACACATTTTTATCCAGGATTAAGTTTCACCTCACAATCTATCTCTTAAAACACTATAGAAATACTGTTGCAATTCAATACTCTTGCAAAATACAACAGATTCAGCAACAACTACTCCATTCACTACTGGATTTTTTTCAATTTCGGAAATGATTTTCTAGACAAAATTTATGGACGCATGTTTATCTATCCCAAAATTTGGGATGGATTTTTGGTCCTGCCTTAATATTTAATTTCTTATTTTTCATTCTAAAAAACTTGAATATAATTAAGACAGATCCTTAATTATAGACAAATAAATAATACATTTTTATATAAATGTTATCAAGACAATGTTTTGGACGAATTTGGGATTTTTAATTTTGTCCTTATATTTCCACAAAAAATGACTCACAGATTCAGAATAAAAGATTGCGTTTTTAATTCCAATACGAAGAAAGTAAAGGAGAGGAGAATGAGGAAAAAGAAATGGGAAACAAAGAAGACAAAAAAGGAAAGATAAGAAGAAGAAAATATAAAAAAAGGATGATGACGTATTTTAAATAACTTTTTTTCATTTTTAAATTTGTTACTTTTAAAATTTTTGTTTCTAAATTTTTGTAATTAATATTTTATTTTAATCGAAAAAATAAAAATAATCTTGGACGAAACAATCTGTCCCTATTCTTGTTTTTCAATAAAAATTTTCACAAGGATTCAAGATGAATTATTGCGTCCATATTCTTAGAGTAATTGCCCTCCCCACTTAACCAGGAACAAGAAATTACAAATGAATAAAATACGTCTGAAAAATGTCTAGAACCAATTTTCTTGATGTAATTAAGGATGGTTATATCTATCAAAATCAAATCGCTCTTGTAGTGTTTGAATTCAAAAATCAATACATCTAATTAGCTCCACAAAAACAATAACAAGTATTGAAATTTAAGGTATGAATATCAAGAACGAGAAAAAATATTTCACCCATGTAGTGAGATCTTTAGAGAATTCCCAAAAAAGCGTTTTAAGGGACAATCTATGTGCAATATATTTCTTTCCATGAGGTTGAGTAAATTCAAGAACTCTTTTCTTTCACACGAGCCAATGCTTTTACATTTGTATAAGGAATTATTTTATTCGAAAAAATATCGAATGGATTCTGGACGAAAAATGTCGTTTGGATTTTTCTCATCAAGATCTTAGAATTTTCAATGAATTCTAAACCAATTAATTTTAAATGGATTTGCAACAAAAATAATGGCGCGGATAGAAAGATAGGAATCTATAAAGTATATCTAGTTTTTAAGGGTATAATCAAGTTGAAGAGATTGACTATAGAGAATTGTTGAGATATGGTAGGTGGATATGAAAATTATTTCCTAAATAGAGAACTTAAGGAAAAGGTCTATATGACCTAAACAAGCTTTCTAGTTTTACATTAAAAATATGTTGTAATATTGATAGTGATTGAATTCAATTTTTATATATAACGTTATTCTTACTGAAACACCTCACCAACCAACATTTGGCAAGTATGGTATTTGTTTAGATTTTATTTTAAATGTTTCGAAGGGGAAGTGAAGTAAGAATATATATATATATATATATATATATATGTCATCATATATATTCCTACTATATATAATTTGTACCCTATCTTACATTCAACTGAATATACTCCTTGGAATATCTTCATTCCACTTGTCATCAGTGATAATAATATATATTTATATATATATATACATATCTTCGATCGACATAATATCATATATACTCTCATAGGGCTTGATCGCTTCAAAAATACCCTTCCCTAAAATAATTATTAAATCGGAAAAAAACTGAAGAAAAGACAAATTTGCCCTTAATTCTCGAACGTGAAAAAATCCACGTTCTGTAGTTTTTCGACTTGAAAACTGCCAAACCGTGTCAAAACCAAGAAAGCCAAACATTTTTTCGACATGAAACTTGTTTCAAAGTTTAGAGCGAGAAAGAATAAGTGAGTTTGAACTTGAGAGGGATCGATTTGAAGTAGGCAAGAAAGAAAATGGCTAGAATCAGCAGCAGAAGTGAAGAAGAGAGCACGAGTCAATCTTCAATGACGTCAATAAGTGTAAGTAGATCGATTTCTAGGGTTCTGCAAGCTGTCGAGTCACAAAATGGTTTAATGATTTGAAATGGGTGTGAGTGTCAGTGAGTCGGTTGAGTCGTAAGGGTCACAGGAGTTGCATGACCATCTTCGACTCAGTGAGTCGGTTGTCTCAGTTAGTAGATTGGGTTGCTATGGTCGTTTGAGCGTGGCAGGCGGTCCAAGTGTCGTTTGATTCGCATTGGTCACTGGCATCGCATGGGTCGCTTATATCATTGAGTCGCAAGGGTCGTTTATTTCATTGAGTCGCATGGGTCGCTTGATATTATGCCTCGTGGCTCACTTGATATTATGCCCCATGGGTCGCTTGATATTATGCCCAATGGCTCGCTTGAGTCGCATGGGTCAATTGAGTCGCATGGGTCGCATAAGTCTCAGTGAGTCGGTTGAGTATCGCAGAGTGTCTGAAGATGGTTTGAATCGCATGGGTCGCACGGGTCGGTTGAGTCGTAGGGTCGTTTAAGTCGGTAGAAGTATAATGTTTTCTTAATTGATAATTTTGCAGGTGGCGCCAAAGCCGAAATTTGTTCTTGAATTCAAGCACATGGACAGAATGCCAAAGATCACCACCAAGTGTTATCCTCACGAGACAATAACGACGCAGAGAGGAATTTTAGATGAATACGAGTTGCATTATTTCGAGAAGGAGTCACAATTTAGGCATTTATTCCATTTGCATTTGACTCCACATTGATTAAGGTTCACATGTCTATCCTACTAAATCACTCTGTGCTTATACGGGACAAGAAGGAGTTTCGGTTCATCTTAAAAGGCATTCCCATCCGGTACTCTATAGTGGAGCACATACTAATTTCCGGATTGAAATGCGGACCAAAAGGGGTGACACATTCAAGCTGAAGAATTTCGGCCGTGGAAAGGTGGCCCCCGTAGAAGTTAGTGAAAAGCTTGTGCAGGCAAAGAATTCCGACGACCAGAAGAGGTTGGCAACTTTGATGTTGTTGCTGCAAGTTATGGCTCACAAGCCTTCAGTAGAAAACTCTATGAGCCATGATCTCATTGACATGGTTGATGACTTAGAATTTTGTGAAGGCTTTCTATGGGGGCGTTACACATTTGAGATGATTGTGGATACTTTCCACAAGGACGTTAGCGGGGAATCACCGAAACCAAAATGGTATTGTGATGGTTTCATGATCCTACTAATGGTAAGTTGTATATATTATTCGAATAACTTGAATGTTTTTGTACTTTTTGCATTCTTATCATTTTGTTTAAATGTTTTAGTTACTTCCATTAGAAACCATCCTTAGTTTGGGCAGAAAGGGATGGTATGTTGAGGTTGTGGATGCGTATCCATCATGCCCAGGAATATGCAAGAAGATGGTTAAATCCAGTTTTAACCTGAAGTATTGTCGATGTGATAAGGTAGATTAGAGATTCTAAGGTAACAACTACACAAGGCTCACAAGGAAAACAAGGGTCACAGAGGGTAATAATGGTTATTTTTTGTTTTTAGGATATTCATAGTATTCTTCGTGCTGAACACGAAGAGGAAGCTTTACTTTCGGATCTGGAAGATTACGAGGGATGTGACGATCCCAATGTTCAGAAGGGTATTTGTTGGGAATAAATCCATAAGCAAAAACTGCTAACACGAAAAGCAGCTCTTGGTGATAAAAAAAGGGAAATAAAAGGGGGCTAAGAGGAATGAGAGCGTGAGTGAAAAAATAATATAGGTCCAAGATGACGAAGACGAAGGATGGATAGGTGTTGCTGATACTGCAGTCCCTCTGACACTAGAGCAGAAATTAATAGAGGAAATAAGGAAGTCGGGGAAAAGAATCATCAACGCCGTAAGAGACCTTCTAAGGGATGTCGGGATTCATTTCCCTAATCCAAAATCAAAGGTTGCCGAGAAAGTTGCGAGTACTAGAAACCAATCTTCTGACACAGTTAGTGATTATTATTTTAAATTCCTTCTATGTCCAAATCCAATGTCAAGAAAGGAGACAAGCGAAGAGCCGATTGGCTCTGGAGATGGCTCAAAAGAGGATTTGGCAAACATTGCTCCTGATGAAGTTCCATGGGTCACTGGATCACTGGATCGCTAAAGTCGTATGGGTCGCATGTGTTACATAATCAATGTAACGAATGATGAGTCTAATGAATGAAGTAATTTTATGCAGATGCTCCACTGGGTTCTGTCGAAGAAGTCCACTCTAAAGATACTTTAGTGGGTCCTGTTGATGATGTCGCGGACGAGGTCCTGTCCAATAGTGGGTCCTGTCCAAGAGGTCCCCGCTATTTTTGAAATACCACCAAGTAAATACGATCATTTGAGTCACAGAGGTTGCATTGGTCGCATGGATCTTATAGGTCACAAAAGGTCGTATTAGTCGCATAGGTCGCATGGTCGCATAGGTCGCATGGTCGCATTGGTCGTCATATGTTTAATGAAGTAAATTTTATGCAGGTGTTGGACCTTTATCGAAGGAGTCTGCGCCATATGTTAAACCTCCGCCAGCGAAAAGAGCAAGAATAGTGCGAGGGAGAGGGCGAAGGAAAGATGTTGATGGAGAACCCGCAAAAAATGTAGTTCAAGAATCCGTAAAGAAGGTGGTTCAAAAACCTGAAAGGGTAGGGGAGTTTGTGTTGAAGCCCAAGGGATTAATGAAGGGCGAGATAACCCGATTTCCTTCGTTCATTGACAGTACCGGTGAAAAGTTGACTAATCTATATGTGTTCCTGAATACACCTCGACATGAGCGGTGGTGGAAATCTAAGTTAGACCCCGGGCGCCAAAGTTTTGGGAGACTATATTAATGCTTAACGTATGGCTTGAAGATGATGTAAGTTTTTTTAAACCCTTAGTCACACAGAGTTTTGTGTCATATGTATTCATGTGTGTTAATTTTTTTCTTAACATCAATTTGATGAGGCATTGCTGTTTCTTTCATGCAGACGCTCTCGCTGTGGATGTACGAGAATATGAAAACTTTGCCGGAAATTCTTAGTGATTTTTTGAATGCCAAGTATCCATTCAGAAGTATGAAGACACCAATGAGTGATTTCGAAGGTTATACCTCGGTTCTAAATATTTCATCAAAGAAAATTCGATCGGTAGGATGTCATTGGGTGGCAATCAAAGCGGATTTCAAAACCTGATGCATCACGGTATACGATTGCCAAAGCAGCATGAAGAAAACACATATCGATCCGGTAATTGAGAAGGTAAGAAACGTTGTCCCCAAGATGATCATTCTCGGAGGGTTTCCTTCTTTGGCTTCTCGAGAAGATGAATGGAAGTATGAGTATTATGAAGGTCTGTCACTGGACAAAAGTGGGAATGACTGTGGTGTTTTCGCCTACAAATTCGTAGAAGCCTCTTTAATGAGAATGAGAGAAACTTTTTACTTAATTTGCAACGACACTGTTACTTCCATGCGTGAGAAGATGACGGCTGATATATTTACTAATGGAAAACGTATCCATCCACCCCGAGACTAACTTGATATTTTGGTACATTGTTTTTTTTTTGTAATGGAAGATGTAAATATTTGGTACATTGTTATTCTTTAAATATTTGGTACATTTTCGCATGGGGGGTCGGAGAGGTACAAGGGTCGCACGTTCGCACAGGGTTACAGAGACCCATGCGACCCTTGCGACCCATGTGGACATTGCGACCCTTCCGGCCATTGCGACCACTGCGACCCTTGCAACCCATTTGTCCATTTCGACCCTTTCGACTAGTCTTTTCAATGTAAAAGTGCTAGCTTTTCTAGTGCTAGCAATGTTTTTTATTTTATCAATGCCACATTCAAGACCACTGCTACACGGCTCTGTTACCCCTATATTAAAAGGTTCATCAAATTTTCAAAGTCTCACCATAACACCCATTTGAGATGAAAATGAATCAGGAGAATCCCATCTCTCTCCTCTCTTCGTCTAAGTCTCTAACCCTAAATTCTCTGAAAAATTATTGTTACCTTTGTGAACGTTTTAACCTTCGTCACGAAGGTCACATGGTGGACGCATGGCATCGTGTTGTCTATTTATTATTCAAGGTCTTGGTAATCGTCGGACTCGGTCTCTATGCAGATATACCCAAGTACTTACAACGTGGATGGAGGACTTTGTGTTATATCTGCACTACATAAAGTCATGGTTATCGGAGGACTCAAACATCAAGCTATATTCGTGTTACCTATGGTCACGGTTGGAGGTCAACTTGGAGAAGGCGTTGAGTCACACACAAGAGAGGGCTCCGATGTGTCTCTAAAGTCGGTAAATTTGATCCTTGTAACTTTTGAGACCTTATGTAACCTTTTTTTCCTTTTTCTTCAACCTTTTTATTGTCTTTTTTGTAACTGTTGTGACGTTTGAGACCTTATGTAACCTTATGTAACTTTTTTGTAACTTTTGTAACCTTTATAACTTTTGTAACATTATGTCATCAATATTTAAACGTTGAAAATGTCTTCTTTTGCATCTATTTTTCGTAAGGTTATGAACCATCCGACTCATGATACCTAATATGACCCATTATGCGACCCTCAATCGGATTAAATTAGAATCAAGTTTAAATGGGAACCCATCCGACACATGCGACCTCATGCGACCACATATGACCCATTTACGACTCATGCGACCTATACGACTCATATGACTTGTCGTTTTGCTGTTAGACTTCTGTCTTCCGACCCATGTGACCTTTCCAACCCATGTCCCTTGTCGTTTTGCTATCAGGCTCTTGTCTTCCGACCCATGTGACCCTTCTGACCCATGTCTATAAGTTAACGTCTGCGTCTCTTCTCTTAGTATGCGTATCTAACCCCAATTTATATGAAACATATTTTCTACCTTTGTGACCTGCATGCCGCAATCACAATTGTCGACCCACAGCATCGTGCTATCAATGTGTTAGTCAAGGTCTTGGTAATCGGCAGACTCACTCTCTATGCAGTCATTGACGATTTGCGGGGGTGACCTAGGTGAAGGTGTTGGGTCACTCTTGAAATGTGACTGGAAGACGAAGTACATGGCATGAGATAACTCTGGACTGCAATACAAAAAAAGTAGAATGCAGAAGATTGGGAGACAGAGTACGTTGAAATAGAATGCGTGCAGGGTCTTTGATTGACGTTGTGCATTGTTTTGATTCAGAATCTTTGATCGACCCTTGCGACCCATGCGACCCTCAATTGGAATTAACTAGTTTGACATTGTAAATGTATTGTTTTGAATGGTTTTTGTCATTTTATCATTATAAACTAGTAAATTCCTCGAGTTCGCATCTATTGATCCATATATGTGACCAAGCGACACATGCCATTATCGATATGCCATTATCAATATATTTGAGTTGTATTTGTCTAATTTAGATCAATATAGATGATAATATTAATAATGTTGACATTTGAACAAAATGTTAAAGGTATTTTTTGGAATTTTTTCAAACTCATCCGACGAGTTCTTAAAACAGTACTATCACTTTTGAAACATAGGTATTGGTTATACACCAATAAACTAGGGATACATGGGTCATAATTTGTTTTAACCGTTGATTGACGTTGTAGATGTATTGTTTGGGTTGGTTTATGTCAATTTATCATTATAAACCCGTAAATTCATCGAGTTTGCATCTATTGATCAATATATGCGACCAAACGACCCATGCGACCCATGCGACCCTCATTTGGAATTAATTAGTTTGACCTTGTAGATGTATTTTTTATTGGTTTTCGTCATTTTATCATTACAAACCCGTAAATTTGTCGATTTCGCATCTATTTATCAATATATACGACGAAGCGACCCATGTGACCCCTGCGACCCTCAATTGGCATTAATTAGTTTGATATTGTAAATGTATTGTTTTGATTACTTTTTGTCATTTTATCATCATAAACTCGTAAATTCGTTGATTTCACGTCTATTCATCAATATATATGCGACCAAGCGATCCATGCGACCCATGCAAACCTCATTTGGCATTAATTAGTTTGACGTTGTAAATGTATTGTTTTGATTGGTTTTTGTCATTTTATCATTATAAACATGTAAAATTTTTTGATTTCATATATTTATATGACCCATGCGACCAATGCGACCCTCAATTTTGATTGGTTTTTTACAATTTATCATTTTCATCAAAATTCTCGTCGAACTTTTCACCAAAATTTGAAAAGCATATCGAATTCCATCTGACGGCAATTCGATGTCAGGGTCATGTCTTTCTGTATTCAAGCCGTTTCTTTTTTTTCTAGTCGTTTCCTTTTTGAACGACACATTCTCTCTCTAACTTTCATCATCTTCCACCCCATCCCTTTTCGAATAACGACACAATCTCTTTAACTCTCATCATCTTCCATCCATTTTTTGCCCAAAATGCGACATTTCCCTACTTTCGTCCAAATTATTCTTCCGAGCATTCTGGAGAACTACCTCGCACTATCCTTCATCTCTCTTATTTGGTATGTTAATGTAGAGAATGTACAGATTTGACTTTTTTCAATTTCATATAGATCTCTCTCACCGGTCCAAGGGTCGAAGACGTACAAGGGTCGTAGGGGTCCCAGGGTCGAAGAGGTCCCTCTGTGACACTTGTACCTCTACGACCCTTTTAACTCTTCGACCCTTGGACCCCTGCCACCTTTTTACCCTCTGCGACCCTTTTACCCATGCGACCCTATCCTAAACCATGCGACCTTTTTACCACTGCGACCCTTTGACCCCTTTGCGACCCCTTTACCCCTGCGTTTCGTGAACCCCTAAGACTCTGTGACCCAGCGCAACAGTTTCTCTGCGGAACCTGCTTAATTGCAAGCTTCTTTATTGACAACAAGCGATTTCAACCTATTGGCAGTGAATCTGATGTCGATTTCAAGCTACTCTCGCCGAATCTTTTGCGGTGTGGGAGAAAAGTTATTTTCGTGCCATAGTAGAGAGAGAAATCAAGGTACTCATAGGAGAGAGAAAAATTATCTACAAGGTTAATATCGATTATCAATATTTTAAGGTAGATTTGAAGTTGAAAGTTTCTTTAGGGAAAGGTATTTTTGAATCACTTTAACCCTATGAAAGTATTTTTGAAGTTCCCTCTCTTCGATCCTATGAAAATGTAGAAACTTATTATTTTATTATAATAACAATAAGCTAAACCCTAATTTCTCTCGAAAATGGACCTTATGCTTTTTGTTTCTCGTTTGACAAGGTAGTTGAAAAGTACGACTTCAGTGCGTAGAATAGCATTGCTTATACAAAAAGTTAGTTGGAGCCACATTATTTTCCTTGTGCTGTACTTAAATGACATATTGCTATAAGATATAATGTACCATCATTACAAACTGAGAATTGATATCCCAATCATTCTCCATAAGACACTTGGGAAAGGTAATCTAGATTTTTGGATCATATTTGATAAACATGGATAAAATCATGAGGTTGTATAACATAAAAAATTCCAAGAAGGGTTTTCATCTAATAGAAAGTGGAATTTCTCTCTCTTAGATGGATTTTCGTAAGATCATTAATGGGAGAGAGTGCATGAGTAGTATCTCATATGCTAGTGTAATGTGAACTATCTTGTACACCGTGACATTTGGAAGGCTTCATGTAGCCTACACGCTAAGTTTAATGAGTTAGTACAAAGGCAACCGTTGTGAGGAACTTTTGAAATTGTCATAAATCATTATTAAACACTGAAGAAGGATACAAAGATCATTCTAACTCGGAATTAAATGGATTCAACAATACAAGTGGAATATATAACTTCATAAAAGGCAAGTAAAAGAATGGTTTAGATGAGAAAGTTTTATAGTGAAATTGGGTTGGTGGGTTCGATAATAAATTTTTATCTTGTATTGTGTAATAATACGAGAGCAATAGCTCAAGTAGAAGGACTATGGTGTCATACAGTAATGGCAATTGGCATATCATTTAACATGGGGATGTTCAAATAAAGAAGTAGAGGAAAAGGAAAGTATTATTCATATATTAATGGCAATTGGTTCAAATGAGTTTGAAAAACACAATTTGATGATTGGATTCAGAGATGTGCAATATTGGAATTAGTTCTAGTATACATTCAATAGTTAAAAGTGCAGAGAACCAAAAGACAATCATGTAATATTTGAAGAAATAATATTTATAATTTTGGCATTTATATAGAATTCAATGATTATGATATGTATTATACAAGTATGTAAATGTATGTATGCATGTGACATATGTTAAAGTATGTGCTTAACTTTAGAAACTTTATTAGGGGATTGGACATAAATAATCTGCAAAGATCAACATGTACATAGACATTTTCTATTAGATATAACTTAGAACATCTCTATTACTAAGTGAAACATTGGATGGCGTACATAAATATAGGATCATCGAAAGCAGCTATAGATTGATTTATAATGATTAAATGATGTTGGTTCTGTCCATAGGTTTTCTCTAAATAATATGAGTGTAAGATTTTTCTTATGCCTGATGTCAATAGAGAAACTTACAAGTTATTTGTCATTCATTGATTTGATACAGCTTGTGCTCTATATGATTATATGCTTATACAGTTGATATAATATCAAGATCAGATCCGTCAACTGTTGGTAATAGTGTGCCATCTATGTTGTCATCGATAATAATGATTTTTCAAGTCTTTGGTCAAAATAGACTAATGATGATAGAAAGGGTTTTCCTTAGATCATCCACTTGTTGATTAGGATGGACGTGATGCATTTTTATCACAAGTGTTGGTTGTCACCTATTGTATGACAGGATTGACGACATTGAGACACTGATTTTTTATCCCCTCGAGATCTTCCTCGGCATTTTCTTAAATATTAAAAAAATCCATCTCTTTTTAATAGTCTTCTATGCTCTTACTACCTTGCAAAAATCACTTCAATGGTGATTGACCTCTCAATGATGGTGAGAAGGTACAAATCCACATTGCATGATGGTGCAAATCTCGTCTCAAGTGTTGCTACATGCTCTGATCCCGACGAAAAAGCGCGAGTTTATCCCACCATACCAATCTATAGTCGTTGATCTTGGATGCATTGTTGATCACAAGTGTCGGTTTTCACCTATTGTATGTCAGCATTGAAGACCTTTAGACACATATATTTTATCCCTTCCCGATCTTCCTCGACATTTTCTTGAATAATCAAGAAATCCATCTATTTGTAATAGTCTTTTACGCTCTTACTACCTTGTACAAATCACCTCAAACGCTGATTGACTTGTCAATGATAGTGAGAAGGTACAAATCCACATCGTATGATGGTGCAAATCTCGCCTCAAGTGTTGCCTACATGCTCTGATACCGTAAAAAAACACGAGTTTATCCCACCATGCTTTTAATCATCGTACAAACTTTGTTAAATGAGGGAATCTCGTTAGGGCAAAGTATGTGATGAATAAGGTCGTTGTATTGTGATCGAGGGAGAATAAAAGACAAAAGACCTGATCATGTTTCGCTCTTAGAGCAATTTCCAGAAGATCCACAATATGAGGCCTTAGAGAATCGAGTGCAGACCATAATTCCATAAAATCACCAAAAGATGGTGAAAAGGTTTTCTCTCTTGCCTTAGATTACTAAGATCTTTCTTTACTTCATACACACGACTAAGATTGGATTCATTGCCAAAAACATATTTCAGCTCTTCCCAAAGCTCTTTAGGAGACTCTATGTGCCCATATGTACGAAGTACATGAGATTCGAGGGAATTTTGTAAAACAACTAAGGCAGTGAGTTTATTTTGTTTCCATTTTTCTGATCCGGCAGTTAAATCTACAGGTTTCACATCTGATCCTATCACAAAACCCCAAAGACCTCGCATGCCAAGATTGGCCTTAGCAATCTTCGTCCAAATGGAATAATTGTTTCCATTGAATGAGATTTAGATGATTTTGGTAGAGGCCATGACAAGAGCTCCGAGAAAATAAAGGGAAACAAAAACAAAGAGAGATTAAAACGTTTGACCGAAAACTACTTTTGAAAGAGAATAGATTTCAAAAGAAACAAAATCGATCACAACATTTCCAGAGATTTGATCACTGCTCTAATACCATGTAGAAATTGTAAAACAAAGATGCATCAGCGGAACCAATATGGAAAGATTAAAATGGAGAGAAGGGAGTAGGATTGACCAGGTCACAGGTCGGAGACATGGTTCGGAACGCGGAGAAGGGAGTAGGATGCGGCTAGGGAGGCGGAGAAAGGGAGCAGGATGCAGCTTGGGACGCAAAGAAGGGAGCGGGATGCAGCTCGAGATGAATTTTTTTTGTTATTTATAAGTTTTAGCTTGTTATCATATTTTGAAATGTGCAAATATAATTTATTATTTTTCAAATTCATCAATAACTTTATCGGATCAAAATAACATAGAATATCTTACGATCAAATATCAATGATGGAGATATATATCTTGCGAATTATGTTACAACTCACACAATATTGAAAGATAAAAAGTATTTTGCCAAATTGAGCATACATGTATCTAGTGTCAACACTATATCAAGAAGTGCAAAAATAAATGAGGGTTGTGGATAAAAAAATTTTATAATGCCTAGATGAACCAAATTTATTATACAAAATGAATTATTCTCTTCACAATTCCAAAGAAGCTCAGTGAGTTTTAAAGATATTCGCGAACAGGTCTATCATGTTGAAACATTGAATGGTGAATATCTTTATATCGCGACAATAGAATCTAGAAAGAAACACATTGAATAAAAATTATTAGCTTTATCATCTGGATCGTATTTCACAAAAATAAGAATGGTTGAATCATATGCCACATTCAACCCATATTTAATAATGATGCGGAGAATCATTGAAAATTCCAATGGTCGTCCATTAAAAATGAGAAGATATTTCAATCTCATGAGATCACATGTGTCGCTAGTTCTCAAGGAAATTTGATAATAAAACCATCATCAATAAAATTTGACCATGTATCACCATCACTTTTGAACGATTGCATGGGGATATATATGGACGTATTCATCCTCCAACTGGACTATTTCGATACTTTTTTTGTATTAATTGATGCTTCCAAAATACGGTCACACGTTTGTCTATTATCATCTCCCAATTTTCCATTTCTGAGGTTTCTTGCTCAAATAACAAATTATGATCTGAATTCCCTAATCACTCTATTAAAAAAGTGAGACTTGATAACGCTGGTGAATTCATTTCTAAAGCTTTCAGTGGCTATTGTACATTGCTTGGCATTGAGATTGAATATCACGTATCACATGTTCATACACAAAATGGTATCGCTAAGCCTTTGATTAAACGTCTCCAACTCATTGCCTGACAATTAATAATCAGACATAACTCCAGTTTCTACTTGGGGATATGCAATTTTACATGTTGCAACACTAAATCAAATAAGGTCAAATGAGTCTACAACACGTTTAAAGTGTGGATGATCACTTGGTTCTAAAGATAAAAATCCTAGAACGAGAAAGAAACTTGATAAAAATTTGAATTCTGAGATCATAGAAAACATCCCACTAGAAACAAATGAGAAAGATGATCTATAGAATGAAAGTTATAAAAATAATCATGACCATACAAAGAACAATGAGATTTTCATTAGATATACCTAAGATGAAGAGATTATAAGAAGATATGGAATAAATGACAACAATGGAATATTCTCATTCTGTATAACCAAAGAATTGAAAATGATAATGACGATCCAGAATCAATGTCAATGTTTGAATGCCAAAAGATATATGGTTAGATAAAATGGAAAGAGGCTATGCAAATAGAATAAGATTCATTAAATAAAAGAAAAAGTACCCATCGTTCCAACTCTTAATAGTGTTAAACCAGTTGGTTGCCAATAGGTTATTGTGCAAAAGAGAAATGAAAAAATGAGGTCACAAGGTTTTTCATAGAGACTTGGAATTGGTTATGAGGAAACATATTCTCATGTTATGGATACAATAACATTTAGATACTTGATGAGTTTAACAACATCCAAAAATTTAGATATGTACCTTATGGATGGGCTTGCAATATATCTATATGGATATTTGGATAATGATATATAAAAATCCCCAAAAGATTAAGAATACCAGAAATATCAAACTCAAAGCCTAAAAAAATGGGTGAAATCAAACAAATGTGTACACATCACACTCAAGCTTATGTTTGCCACATATTTTTTCACATACTCAAATTTTCATATCCAAATACAAATAATGAATTCAAATAAGTTCAAATATAAATATAAATAATAAGAAAACTTTGGAGATCAGCTTCATGTTCATTATATGTGTGCATTTATGTGTATGTTTTTGTGTGTACGGTGTGTGCACAATAAGAGAGATACAACATCCTATTTAAAAGAATGTGAGTTGTCACCGGTCATGCTATAGGCCCGTTGCGGAGCTAACACAATTTTTATTATTAGGAAAATCCAAACAAATCCATAAGTAGTGTGGAAACCATTCATAAGTAAGAACGATTTTTGAGTGGCCCCTTCATCCTTAAATTGGTGGATGAATTAGGCAAGAATGTAAATTTTTGTCTATCAACTCTTTATGTTTTGTGAAATAAATTTACTTTTGCTTAATCACCAAATTATCGATAAATATTTGATAATTGCACTTATAACATTTCAGTTTTATGTCAACAGTCTTTCTTTTTTGTCAATTGATAATTTATCTTAAAATTAGGTTAATGATTGTATCCATATACATACAGGGTCATGCAAATTTTACATTCAAATATTTAAGTTTTATAAAATTTTATAAATATTTGTAGTGTAATATAATTGTTGTTGATTAAAATTTTGTTTAACTAATTTAATTTCTTAAACAAAAATAATAATCATTAAATATTTTCATTTTATACATTTAAATTTAATACATTAAAATCGTTTAAATTTTAACTATTTAAGTTTCATGTAATATTTAATAATAACAATTATATTTTCTGAAATGTTATTTTTTCGTAAAATTCTTAAATATTATTTATGTGATATAATTGTAAACAAATACGAAGAGCTCCAATTCATTTGTTACAAAATACGGCAACATCTTCAAATGCGTCTATATTTAATTTGTTTTAACAAAACAAGAATAAACCTGAAAGTCGATCTACTGAATCCACAATGATTGTAATGACATTAAAACTAAACTTCGATATTTAAAAATCAATAAGATAATCCTTCCAACCAAATTCGAGTAACTTGAATTGGAATGTCCATAAGTTCTCTTAAAATTAAGAAGAAAACATAAATCGTTTGAAGAGATTAAATGACAACAAGAACTCGCGTATAAAGTTCAAATCAAGAGAGACATGTGACCACCAAAATGGATGATCCATGACAACTAAGATGTAACAAATAGCAAACGAAAATATTCTTCCGACATTTATTATTTCATTTTTCAAACACGAGTGATAACTAATATATATAATAGGAAAAAAACTAACTAGCAACCTTGAAGGATTTAAGCTTCTTAGAAATTAGGGATGTCCATACTTCCACCTCGTATTTCTTATTGTCAGACGCGTTGATGATTAGTTTGAATGTTTGATTGAGAGTATCCCGTTTTTTTTCACCACTCAGCACATTTTTCAGCGTTAGACTTGTCAAAACCTCCTTGTTGTGTTCCGTAACCGCAAAATTTGCAATATCCACGATTAATGGATCTGTACAGTTTTTTATTGGTACCCATCTAGTAAAAAGACCACCATGTGCTACAGCAAATAGAAGAAGGATGAGAGACGAAACCATTAATCCCTTTATCATCACCATCTCTATTTTCCTTTCCTTTTTCTTATCAAATATTTTCTTTTTCTTTTTTCTTGTCTTTTCGTTCTCGAAACAATTGTATTTATAATCCTAAAATATAATATTTAGATCAAGGTTCCAAGAAAGGACAACAGGTTGAACAAAATTATATATGGGAACTATCCCCTCGATCCTCTACGTTCTTACCTTATATGTATAGGAGAAATGAACTACCACAATGCAATAGAGCATTTGAAGAAATTAAATTCACAAATAGGAAATAATATTTTTTTAAGAACATGAATACATATTTCAAAATGAGTGTCATTAGAAAGATAATCTTTTAATATTATAACCCACGTAAAGAAATATTTTTCTTAAAATTACAACTGAAATATCTATTCTTAATAAATAACAAAATGCATTAAGAAAATATTTTAAGAGCGAGATAGAATCAAATTCAAACTAGTTTGCCTTTCAAATTTGTTTTACATATTAAGACTCACATATAATTTTTTAAAGAAAAAAATCTATTAAAGGATATTCATCTTTTTTAGAAGGAATGGAATTTGGATTTTTTGTATAATAAATTACAAATGGAAAATGGTTCATTTAGGGAAAAGTAAAGAAATAACGAGTAAAAATATTTTGTTTCTAAAATTTTTAAGATTTACAATGTAAACATTTAAAATTAATAAAATTATATGTGGCATTTTAAAAATATAGTAAAACTTCACAAAATAATGTTTTAACATTGCATCTCATAATTAAAAAAGTCATTGCTATTGCCACAAAAAATCATTGTTAAATAATAATCATATCATTACATTTTCATTGATATTATGGTTTTTAATATTGCGTTTGACAAATAGAAATATTAATTCTCGTTAGAAGAATGAAATAAATAGAAGAATAATAGTGGAAAATACGTTGTTACGTAGTCAAAACATGTTATTGATCGTGGGATTAGACATTAGTAATGTGTAAAGATTAATATATATATGCACTACGAAAAAATAGAGAGATATAAATGACCAGAAATTTTTGTAATCCATTGGTCTTTCCAACGGACGCTCAACGAATTATATCCGTTTCGAATGTATTCATTGGAAAGCTGTTGAAAACCGACAATTAAATCCAACATATACCCTTTCAAAATGTTCGAATTTTAACGCTGCCATTGGAATAATTAAAAGTTGTATTTCAGCGGTCATCCGTTGGAATGTTCACTATTCTTAAAAAAATAGAATTGTTTACCATCAAGCAATCAACACAAAATATATTTTCAAACAATGTCATCATCTTGAAGTATAGATATATACGGATCGAGAGTGTAGATGTATAGAAAAAAAGATCACGTAACCGAGGAAGTTACCCAAGAATTCTTACACAGATTGGATGAGTTCTTGAGTTTTACATCGATGCAACCAGGGACAATGCTATGTCCCTGTAAAATTTGTAAAAACATGAAATAACGAAGTCAAGAAATTGTTTGCCAACACCTTTACAAGGCGGATTTAGTAGAGAATTACAAAATTTAGTTATGTCATGGCAAAAATCGTGGCATTAGAGATAGTATGCAACAAGCACAAGCAAAGTGATGAAATGAAGAGGTTTATTGTGAGACGAGGACGGCCAATCCATATGTGAAAATGGTGTCAGATACTTTTTCTGGAGTTATTGTGCAAACGCAAGTAGAGATGACGAACACTGAGGCACGCCGATTTTTTTAACTATTGATTGGGCGAAAAAACCTATATATGGAGGTTATCGTGAAGGTCAATCTCGTTTTTCATTGTCTTCAAGATTGATGAGTATAAAAACAAATTACAATGTAGCTGAAAATTGCATGGATTCATTTTGCAAAACCATGTGTGAATATTTACTCGAAAGTATTTATATTCTAAAACAAAGAAGTTTTAAAACATTTGGGAATGCCAAATGACATAATTGATGTTTGTAGAAATAGATGCATGTTTTTTTGGGAAGAAGATAAAGACCTGTCAGACTATAAATTTTGTGATGCAAGCAGATTAAAAAAACATCTTCGTAAAAATATGTATCGTACAAAAGAAATTATATGTGCCTGTAGCAAACAGGTTTAGAGGCAATGAGAATGCACCTAGAAAAGTTTCAATGTATTTTTGCATCCATTAATTCATGAATTAAGAGATTTTTTGAAACAATAGAATTATTGCTTATGACGTAAGTACGAAGCAAAATTTCACATTGAAAGCAGTCTTGTTTGTGATGGAGCAGTCATAGGAGACTAGCATGTCAATTTTTTATGGAGGATACAGATTCTTTTCGACTAGTGTATGGGAGAAACCATGTTAGTTTGATTGTCATAGTAGATTTCTTCCATGTGGATGTACATTCGGAAACGATAAAAATTAATTTTTGAAAAAAATATAGTTCCAAAATAAGAGGTACTATGTATGAAATCAGGGACCTAAATCCTTTACAAATGATTAAACAAGATGAAAGATTTACAAGACTTAATCGAGTAAGGATGAAATCGTGGGAATCGAAAACCACAAGGCCAAGGTTAATGGCATACCTATTATAAACGTAGTATTTTTTTAGGAACTATTGTACTTGAAATCAATGATATTGTGTCATAATTTGGATGTTAAGCATATTAAAAAAATATTTTCGATAACATTATACACTTTTTTATGAATGTGATGAGGAAAATGAAAGATAACATATAGCCAAGGAAACATTTAGAGATAATATGTTGTGATCTGAGTTGGACATATGCGATGGAACGGCACCTATCCTAATATTCATATTGTCTGGGCCACCGGACCTAATATTATTGAGGTGGTTAAAATAAGAAGTTCAATTTCTAGATGGTTGTGCATCGAACATTACTGGGCGTGTGGATATTGTGGGTTTGAGGCTCATTACGTTAAAAAATCATCATTGTCATGTTTTCATGCAGTGACTAGTTCCAATTGCATTTGCTAAGACATTACCACGAAATATTCACGATGTGTTATGTGAAACTAGAACATTCATTAGAGATATATATATTCAAAGAATTTAAAAAGAAATGACTTGGAGTTATTGAAAAACAATATCTCTGAAGTATTATGCTCTTTGGAAAACATAGAATTACGTTCAATTACGATGTTTTCATGAATGATAAAATATAGGAAGATAATTTCTAGAGTATTTTGCACCAAATCCTATAGGTGGATCTCGGTCTCGGTGGATTGAAGATAATTTTTTCAAAATGTAAGTGGTTCGACCTAATCATAGAACGTGGTACTAAAAAACATTGATGGGGAGGAATTGACCTCAACCCGACAAGACAATATGCAAAGTATGATCCATTCATCACAACATATCAATTAGATCAATATGTTACGTGCACTATCCAATAACATTGAAACATCGAAGGCAAGAGTGGTCATTCGTAGTTAAGATTAACAGAGGGTATTATATCAAAGAATAATAAGAAGATCGTTGCAAACCAATCACCCTAAGCCCATACGATTAATTGATACAGACAATCCGAAAAACATTCTTGCAAGAATTGACATAGATTACGAATACATGGCGATGAATTTCATGCATCAGTGAAGGAAGATTGACCAATTGAAAAATAAATTGAAGAGAAATGTGAATTGTTTAATTTTAATACTAACTTTTGTAATTTGATTTTTTACATCATGTTTTCCAATTTCAATGGATATCAGTTGAAAAAAACAACAGACGCCCGTAGAATTGTTTAATTATGTTCGATAGTTAGAAAAAAATCAAGATTTTTCACATTGAAATACCAACAGATACCTCTTTGAATGATTATAAGACTTCTAGCGGGTGTCCGTTGAAAATGGTCGTGATGCTATGCTCTGCCTAGTACCTTCGCTGCATCTGGACGATGTTTTCCAACGGGCATCCGTTTAAATTTCCAACGGATGCCCATTGGAAATTAAATGTACATCCATTTATGTTATCTTTTGCCTCGGAAACACAGTTTCAAACAGATGCCTGTTAGAAACTGAACAGTCATGTCACTTAATAGCTGATGTTGATTGGATACATTTTCCAATGAATGCCCGTTGGAAAATTATGTATTTAATCCGTTGAATAGTTCATGTTCAATAAAATCTTGAAATCCGAACATCTTTTTCTCTAAAAAAATTCATAAACACTTAAATATAAATGATAGCTCGACGATTTATTTACTATGGTGTTTTGTTGGTGGGTTTCGTAGGAGCCCCGCCTCCACTATCTCTACCACCATATCGATCGCCTTCACCTATATCGGCAACACCAATATTTGATGATGAAGAAGATATGGTGGATATGGACGCTTTGATGGATACTTCGGCGAGTGTAACACTATTCCCATCATTGATCCCGAACGTCTTGACGACACGTTATTGTCAGATAATATTTATGTACAAACAAAAATGTTTCAATTACTTTAATTTTATTATCGAATTAGATTTAGTAAATTTATTGATTTAAATTTAATTTTGTAACACACATAAAATTTAAGTGTTCACTGCTATTGTTTGTTGACACAACTTTGAGCCCAACCCACCTCCGTCTTCTTTTCCGCATGAGTACATTGAATGCGATAAAAATATATCCTGCTGTTATGAATGCTAATTTGAGTGCAGATGTGATGAGAAAACAACACACATGCATGACACATGGGCTCATGCTTTCTCGTATGAGTCCCTTGGCCATGAGTTCCTCTACTTGCCTTTGCAGCTCCTTGGTCTCCACTGGATTGGTTCGGAAAGCTGACCAATTTGGTAGCGCGCCTCCGGGAATGTAGTCGATTTGATGTGCAATACCGCGTATCGGGGGTAATCCCATGGGGTTGTCTTCGGGAAAGACGTCTCCATAATCCTGCAATAACGAGGTAATCTCACTCGGCAGCACCAGTGCAAGGTTAGCTAAGCTCGAGAAAGCTTCCTTAAATAAAAATAATAACACGGATTGATTCGAGTGAAGCGATTTCTTGATCTCACTAGATCTCGCGTAGAATTTTGAAGAGTTAAGTACACAACGCATGCCCATTGCTGTTTTAAGTGCATTTGATCTTGTTGCACTTCCTTTGGCGTCAACGGAATAAGAACGACTTTTCTACTATTAAACTCAAAAGAATGTTTGTTAGTGAAACCGTCATGTTTTACCTGGCGATCCTATTGCCACGGTCTACCAAGAAGGATATGGCTCGCCTCCATTGGTAGGACATCACACAAGATTTCGTCTTCATATTTTCCTATGGAAATAGGCACGGTCCCTTGGCTAGTCATTTTCATCTCGCCATTCTTGTTATGCCACTAGAGCTTATACGGCCTCGGGTGCTTTTGAACCTTCAACCCAAGCTTTCGGACCATGGTAGCGCTTGCAACGTTTGTGCAACTTCCTCCGTCTATAATCACGCTACACACTTTTTCATCAACAAAGCAGCAGGTGTGGAATACGTTTTCTCGATGTTCTTGTTCGTCGACCTTAGGCCGGTTCTTCCTTATGTGTTACGTCCGAGTTTTTAGCCGCTTCATCCTTGGATTCGAACTCGCCTTTGCCACGAATGATCATGAATCTCATGTTCATGCATTCTCTGGCATAGTGTCCCATGCCGTGATACTTGAAACATTTCACGTCCCGAGCCCTCGAGCTAGTGGCCTCGGTCTTTCCCTTGTCTCGTGGCGCCTCTAGAACTACTTTGGGTGCATCTCGAGTTGCTTGAACTGTGTTGTCTTCGGTTTTTCCACTCATTAATGGCTGTATTTTTCAGCCCCAAAGTTAAAATGGAAGCTCCTTCGCCGCTAGAGTTGTTATTTGATTAAAATCCTGTTATCGAGCATCTCTTCAATCTCAACGTAGTGTTGCATCTCCAAGTTTTTTCTGAATTTCCAGATTTAAGCATCCGAAATAACGAGACATTAACGCCGCTCTAACCTCCAAGATATCAGCCGTCAACATCAGCAAATCCATCTCTTGATAATATTCCTCCACTGTTCGGTTTCCTTGGATAAGTTTCTTTAGTCTTCGCTGTACCTCTCGGTGGTGATGACTCGGAACAAACCGCTTGCGCATGATGGCCTTCATTTCCTGCCACGTCGCTACTGGTTCCGCACCATTTTGCCGCCTAGAACTGACGAGTTGATCCGACCAACTCAAGGAATAGTCGTAGAACTCCGTGGCAGCAAGCCTAACCTTCTTTGCATCGCTGTAGTGTTGACAACCAAATACAATTTCTATATTCTTGTACCATTCTAGGTAGGCATCCGGGTCAGCCTTGCTGTAAAACAAAGGGATTTTTAGCTTAAGACCAGCGAGGTCATCCCTTGGATCGTCTCGGCGTTCCCTCATCCCTCGCCGCCTCTGGTGACTACTTCGAGACGAGGATGAACTGTCTCGTTCGTAATAGTTGTTGTCCTTCTCATGTGATTCCTTTCTCGTTGTTGGAACGCATGATTGTCTCACGGTTAACCGCCACACTAGCACACAGGAGCAGCCCACAATCAAAACAAAAAAAATGTACGAGCAACCAAGACTCGTAACACAAAATATATGTAGCAACGAATAGAACTACGCACGGTTCAATCCTAGCTACGTCTAAACAACCAATAACCCGAGAGTGAACCAACCTTTTCTAGAATGAGCAATGATCGATCCTCACTAGAAAAATGCTCTAGACGAAAGTTTGAATGGATAGTCCTTGCCGCAGCCAAGTCGCAAGACTCCTCGCACAAGGTGGATGGGGCGAATGGTCACACGAATGTTGTGGAAAAGCTCTCTATTTACCGGTTCTTCTTCGAGGATATTACACACCTACGAAGAACAAACGATTCATTGGATATTACTCACTAACGGTTTAGCAAGATATGACACACAACCAAGATGAATTCTTCAAAAGAAATTCAAGATTAAAATTAAAATACGAAGATTGTTCAACACCAAACACATGGTCGCCCATATGTAGTCAAAGTAGCCATGCAAGGCTTTAATTGAGAAATAAATGCTAGGTAGCCATGCAAGGCTAGTTTTAAATTACCTAAAAATATCCAAATTCATAAAACATAATCGTAAAATGTTTCTTTGATATGAGGACTTGTCTTTAAGCATTGGATCAATAATTATGTCGTGGAAGTGAGTCGCGGCCACGTTTAAAATCCGTCTTTGAAAAACCCCATGGGACAAACCCAACGAAGGGAAAAGAGTACACGCGAAACACTTACTCTAGTTATCGATCGTTGCGAGTTGTGTTTCGACTTGAAGAATGACACAGATATTAGAAATCTCATGAAGACTCGAATACTCGCCTTGAGCTTCGACGGTCGTGAGAATCCCGACGATCGTTTCCTTGAGCTTCTTAGCTTTAGCTCGGGTCACGGGACATGGTTGTGGGGTCAATGCTTCCTCCTCTCTAACCCTTGCATGGGTCACGGGGCAAACGTCCTTCTTTCTGGTCGCGTCCACCTTACATCCCTTTGGTTTAGCTCGGGTCGCCTCTTCTACGACGCGGATCGTGTCCCTTGTGGCGTGGGTCGTGTCCTCCTCTGCAACACAGGTCGTGTCCTCTTCGTTATCCATGGCTCGGGTCGCGTCCTCAACATTATCCAGGCTCATATCACACGGAGAAAAGCGGGACGCGGCTCGGGACGCACTCTTTCTTCTTAACAACCCCATGATTATCTAGAGGTTAAAACGGAAGAAAATTCTATTATTTAGTCATTGGAGAGTGTTTCTAGATGTTAACTTCCATTAATTTATTAATTACACTAATTGGCTATCTATTTAGTGTTTATCCCAAAGGTTCACCCACTTACGAGTGTTTCAATATTTGCTAATAATAATATTTGCTAATAATTATTAGACAATTTACTTGGTAATTGGTTATGTTTTCTTTTAGCATTAAAAAAATATGATTGATATTTGAATCAATCCATTGATAATGGATGTATCTCTCAGCTTGAACATGAGATAGGCATGACATTAACATAATTTTAAGATAAATTATCAGTTCGGAAAAGTGAAATATTGTTTGAAATAAACATGAAATGTCATATGTGTAACTATCAAATAATTGTGGATATTTTGGTGATCAAGCGAAAGTTAATTATAAAAGTTATAATTAACCTAAATAAAATAAACGCAAAAGGAAGCATGTCAGCCATAGAAAATAATAATGAAAATTCTTTGATAACTCCATTCTGTTTATTTCAAACAAAGAAAACACAACAAGAATTCTTTGATAATTCGATTCTGATCACGTCAATTTTGGATAGTGGGTTTCGATCTTGGTATCAATTGTTCGTGGAGACTTCACGCAACTTAAGCTACATTCCTACATTGCTCTAAATGTTAGAGGATTCGAATTCATAATTTTTTGCTTAGTGAAACAATTCATCAACCCAACATATTTAATATGCCTTGATTATACTCTAACACACTTATATTAAAAATATTAAAGAATTTTCTCTCATATTCCCTTCTCATTCTCTCATATTCAAGACTTAGGTAAATTTTCTATCTTTTGATTCAATAATATATATACGTATATCGTCATCAGATATATTTATGATATATCATATATGTCATATATTATTTATATGCATATTATATATCATGATACATGCATATATATATAACTATATTTCATATCTCCTTATATATACATATACATATACATATATATACGATTATATGTTACTTATTTTCCAACACATTATCAACACGAACGCTTAAACAAAGTAAAAATAAAAATTGTATATTTTAAGTTGTTGAAAATTTACAGTAAATTATTTATTTTTTTTATTCTCGATCAAACTTACTTTTCGATTTCCATTTAGTTTAAAAACCTATATAGATATCAGGAACTAAATACCAGAAAATACGAACTAAATATCGGATATCATCCGATGAATATCAAACATCATGAACTAAATACCAAACATAAAATATATGTATTATATTATATGATTTAGTGGACTCTGTGCGAGGTAATACCTTAATACCTTTGTATTTATCTTTTTTTTATTAAGGAGGCTATACCATCTAATTATTTATTTTATATGATTTATTTATGTTATTTAATATTACAGATTAATTTTATTCTCAACTTATATATTATTGATATATTTATTTTTTTACTTAATATCATATTCGAAAATATTATTATGATAATGGATAACTTGAATTTTGTTTTGAATATAGTTATCATGTGGAATCTAGTGAATCTCAAGGTCACGACACTCGATGTCTCGGACAAATATTACATGCATGGGCGTTTGATGCTAAAAATCCTTTGAATGGCAAAAAAATAATTGGTACTATTGACAAAGAAAATAATATCTCCAAAGAAAAACAAGAAAATGTCATTATCTTTTTACGCCGTCATATTTCCGATGTTTTTTATAATAAATATCAATTAAAATAATATCTCGTGGATTTATGGGAGTCTCTTAAAGATAGATTCGATCACCAAAAATATGTGGTCCTCCCTAACTCGAAGAATGATTGACTAAATTTGAGATTACAAGTTTATAAGTGCATGGACAAATATCATTATGTGATGTTCGAAATAACCTCAATAATGGAATTATCTAGAGAAAAGATAAGTGATTATGATAAGTTAGGGAAGACACTATCGACATTCAATATTGATAATTTCATTTTACAACAAAATATTGCATCGGCATTCCATGTTGATAATGTCATTTTATGACAAAATCTTGCATGAAGGATTTGAAAACTTATTACAAGTTGTTACAACTTCTCCTCATTACAGAACAACAAAACGAGTTATTGATGAAAAATCATCATGCTTGTTCAACTAGTTCTGCATTGTTCTATAAAATGAATACAATTTTATTCAATTATAATCATTGGCATTACCGTGGACGTTGATATATGTGTGGTCATTGTCAAGGCTATGGACGTGGTCATAGTTGTGGTCATGGATATTGTAGAGGATGAGGCAAAAGCAATCCACAAAATAATTTCCATCATGAAGATAATAAAAAGAAGGATCAACCAGTGAGTGAACATGAAAATGTGACTAAAAAATAAAAAAGATACAATATGTTATCTATGCAATATGAATTGACATTGATCTCAAGTGTGTGGTACATCAAGACACTTTATTGATTTAAACAAAAAGTAACAGATACAAGCAAAAATATTCAAACGAACTTTGTTTCTCATGATTTCGATGATTTCCTTGATAATGACAAGGGTGAAATACATTTCGACATCGCAGATTTTGTAGACCATCATGACAATGAAAAATAATTAAAGAATGTTTTATATCGTCATGAATTTTTTTATTTATAAGTTTTAGCTCGTTATCATATTTTCAAAAGTATTTTTCCTTCATGTTTGACTTAAGTTTTATTATATTATCTATTTCTAGTATTTTGTTAGACTTTTATTCATTATATGTAATTTCTTATTTTTCAAATTCATCAATAACTTTATGGGATCAAAATAACATAGAATATATTACGATCAAATATTAATGTTGGAGATATATGTCTTGTGAATAATGGTACAACTCACACAATATTAACAGATAAAAAGTATTTTGCCGAGTTGAGCATACATAAATCCAGTGTCAACACTATATCCAGAAATACAAAAAAATGAGGGTTGTGGATAAAAAAAATTTATAATGCCTAGAGGAACCAAATTTATTATACAAGATGAACTATTCTCTTCAAAATTACAAAGAAACTTATTGAGTTTTAAAGATGTTAGCGAAAATGTCTATCATGTTGAAACAATGACTGATGAAAATCGCGAATATCTTTATATCGTGACAATAGTTTTTAGAACGAAACACATTGAAGGAACATTATCAGCTTTATCATTTGGATTATATTTCACAAAAATAAAAATTTTTGAAATAATGATGTGGAGAATCATTGAAAATTCCAATGGTCGTCCATTAAAAATGAGAAGATATTTCAATCTCATGAGATCACATTTATCGCTAGTTCTCAAGGGAATCTGATAATTAGACCATCATCAGTAAAAGTTGACCATGAATCACCATCACTTTAGAACGACTGCATGGGGATATATGGAAGTATTCATCGTCCAAGTGGACTATTTCGATACTTTATTTTATTAATTCATGCTTCAAGCCTATGATCACACGTTTGTCTATTATCATCTCGCGATGTTCCATTTGTGATGTTTCTTGCTAAAATAACAAATTATGAGCTCAATTCCTTCATCACTCTATTAAAAAGTGAGACTTGAGATTATACATCGTTTGCTAAAATAACGCTGGTGAATTCATTATTCAAGCTTTCAGTGGCTATTGTACATCGCTTGGCATTGAGATTGAACATCACGTATCACATATTCATACAAAAAATTGTACGATTGAGCCTTTGATTAAACGTCTCCAACACATTGCTCCAAAATTACTAATGAGAACATAACTTAATTTTCTACTTGGGGATATGCAATTTTATATGCTCCAGCACTAATTCAAATAAGGTAAGTGCTTACAATAAATATTCTCCATTGCACTTAACAAATAGCCAAGAACACAATTCATTTCCTCTTTGAGTATTTGGTTTTGTAGTATATGTTTCGATTGCTCCCTTGTTGTGGTTAAAAATGGCCCCACAACTAATATTGAGAATTTTTGTTGGATATAATTCAACATCCATTATTAGATATCTTAAAGATCAAACATATGATATATTCACATCTCGGTTTGCTGATTGCCATTTTATTTTGAATGAATTCCCGACATTAAGAGAAGGAATAAAACAAGCCTCATAAGATTTAACATGAAAATGCAATCATCGTCATATCTTGATCCTCCTACAAAATAATGTTATCTAGAAATAGAATAGATTATACATTTGCAAAATATTACAAATGGACAGCCAAATAGGTTAAATGATACAACATAGGTTACAAAATCATATATATTCGAGGTGCAAATGCACGTGCTTGTCTAGAAATACCAAAGGGTCATACGGGTGAAAGAATTTCAAATTATTCTACGGCACGTTTAAAGTGTGGACAATCACTTTGTTCTAAAGATAAAAATCCTAGAATGATAAAGAAATTTGATAAAATATGAATTTTGAGATCATAGAGAACATCCGAAAAGAAACAAATGAGAAAGATGATCTACGTAACGAAATTTATAAAAATAATCGTGAGCACACAAAGAAAAATGAGATTTTCAATAAATATACCTATGATGAAAAGATTATAAGAAGATATGAATTAAATGACAATGATGGAATATTCTCATTCTTTATAACCAAAGAATTGAAAATGATAATGAAGATCCGGAATCAATGTCAATGTCAGAATTCCAAAAGATATATGATTTGATAAAATGGAAAGAAGCAATGCAAATAGAATTAGATTAATTAAATAAAAGAAAAGGTTTTGGACCCATAATTCGAACTCTTAGTGGTGTTAAACCAGTTGGTTGCCCATGGTTCTTGTGCAAAAGAGAGATGAAAAAAAATGAGGCCACAAAGGTTTTCATAGAGACTTGGAATTGATTACGAGGAAACATATTCTCATGTTATGGATGCAATAACATTAGATACGTGATGAGTTTAACAACAACCAAAAATTTAGATATGTAACTTATGCATGGGGTTGCAATATATGTTTATGGATCTTTGGATAATGGTATATACAAATTCCCAAAATATTAAGAATGTCAGAAATATCAAACTCAAAGCCTAAATAAATGTGTGCAATCAAAGAAATGTGTACTCATCACACTCTAGTTTATCTTTTTCCAAATATTTGACATATTTTTTTAATATACTCAAATTTTGATTTTGAATTTGAAACAAGAACAAACCAACTTACCAATTTATTTGAAAATTTTTTTATTGGTCCTCATTATTATAAATTGTGTAACGCCTTCCATAAACTGCTTCGATACACCTAGAGTTTTTGGATCAATTCTTTTCGACATTCATTATCTTGAAATGTAAAGATTTTACCTCAATGATGAATCCATTATAATATGAATTATGAATAATATATAAAGAATAGACTTATTAAGGACAAACGGGGATGGATTATGGATACACTTAGGGTCACTAAACCGTCAACATTTTCAAGTGAGGTGTCCATAAACAGTCTGCAATTTTGGATGATTTCCAGACCGTAACTGACCCGTCCAAAAGCATTTGACATTTAATTGGACACAATATTTTCGTATAGAAATTCTAGACTGGTAGATACTTCTATCCAACATGATTGGATGATCATTTTT
Organism: Gynandropsis gynandra; assembly: GCA_036759665.1. NCBI lineage: Eukaryota > Viridiplantae > Streptophyta > Magnoliopsida > Brassicales > Cleomaceae > Gynandropsis > Gynandropsis gynandra. The sequence goes on along the minus strand of CM071872.1, from coordinate 38,315,796 downwards.
CTAATTAGGAAAATCCAAAAAAATCCATAAGTAGTGTGGAAACCACTCATAAGTAAGAATGATTTTTGAGTGGCCCCTACATCTTTAAATTTGCGGATGAATTAGGCACGAATGTGTATTTTTGTCTATAAACTCTTTAGAATATGTCTATCATTTACGCTAATGATTGTATCCATATACATACACGGTCATGCAAATCTCAAACTTAAATATTCTAGTTTTATTGAATTTTATAGATATTTTTAGTGTAATATAATTGTTGTTGATTAAAATTTTGTTTAACTAATTTAATTTTTCAAAACAAAACTAATGATCATTAAATATTTTCATTTTATACATTTCAATTTAATATATTAAAATCGTTTAAATATTATCTATTTGAAATTAATGGAATATTTAATAATAAAATTATATTTTCTAAAATGTTATTTTTTCTTACAATTCTTAAATATTGTTTATATGATATAATTATAAACAAATACGAAGAGGTCTCATTCATTTGTTATAAATACGAAAACATCTTCAAATGCGTCTATATTTAATTTGTTATAACAAAACAAGAATAAACCTGAAAGTCAATATACTTAATCCACAATGATTGTAATGACATTAAAACTAAACTTCGATATTTAAAAACAAACAAGATAATCATTTTAACCAAATTCGAGTAACTCGGATTGGAGAGATATTAATATAGTGAGTATTTAGGTCCAAAAAGTAGATGGGAACGCCAATAATTTTTTTTTTAAATTAAGAAGAAAACATAATGGTATGAATATATTAAATGACGACAAGAACTAACGTATATAGTTCAAATCAAGAGAGACACATGTGACCTTCAAAATGGACTATCCATGACAATTAAGATGTAACTAATAGTAAACAAATATCTTGTTCCGACATTTATTATTTCATTTTTTTCAAACACGAGTACAAACATATATATATATATATATTAAATCGTTTTCATTTTTTAATAAACTTGAAGCATGTAAGCTTCTTTAAAAGCGAGGATGTCCATACTTCGGCCTTGTATTTATTGTTGTCAGACGCATTGATGATCAATTTGTATGTTTGGGTGCCTTTATCCTTTTTTGTTTTAGCACTCACCACATTTTTCAGCGTTAGACTAGTCAAAACCAGCTTGTTGTATTCCGTAACCGCATAATTTGCGATCTCCACGATTGATGGATCTGTCAGGTTTTTAATAGTTTCCCATTTGCTGAAAAGACCACCATGTGCTACAGCAAATAGAAGAAGGATGAGATACGAAACCATTAATCCCTTTATCACTACCATCTCTATTTTCCTTTTTTTTTCTTGTGAAATCTTTTCTTTTTCTTCTTTTTTGTCTTTTTGTTCTCGAAACAATTGTATTTATAATCATAAATTGTAGCATTTGGAACAAGGTTCCAAAATAGGATAAAAGGTTGAACAAAATTACCACAATGCAGTAGAGCATTTGAAGAAATTAAATTCACAAATAGAAAATAATATTCTTTTTTAAGCAAAGGAATACATATTTCAAAATGTCTGTCATTAGAAAGATAATCTTTTAATATTATAACTCACATAAAGAAATAACTTTCTTAATATTACAACTGGAATATTATTCTTGATAAATAAGAAAATGAAATAGGCAAATATTTTTAAGAGTGAGATAGACTCAAATTTAAATAGGAACAATATAATTTGATATACATGCCAAAGCTTCATATATGTGTTAGAAGAATAAATGATATGTATGATATAAAAAAGTCAAATTTGATTTCTCACATTTTAACGTAAAATAAGTCAAATATTAGTAATCAAATTCAAACTCGCTTGCCTTTCAATTTTGTTTTTAAATGTTACGACTCGTAGATAAAATTTTATAAAAGAAAAAAATTCTATTGAAGGATATTCATCTTCTTAGAAGGAATGGTATTTGGATTTTTTTGTATAATAAATCACAAATGGAAAATAGATTATTTAGTGAAAAGTAATGAAATAACTAGCAAAAAAAAATTCTAAAATTTTTAAGATTTACATTGCAAACATTTAAAAAACAATAAAATTATATGTGGCATTTAAAAAATATAGTGAAACTTCACAAAATAAAGTTTTAACATTGCATCTCATAATTAAAAAAGTCATTGCTACGATAACAAAAAATATTGTTAAATAATAATCATATTATTACATTTTTGTTGATATAATGGTTTTTAATATTGGATCTGACAGGTAGAAAAATTAATTCTCGATAGAAAAATGAAATAAATAGAAGAATAATAGTGAAAAATACGTTGTTATTGATCGTGGATTAGACGTTAGTAATCTGTAAAGATGAATATATATTTGCACTACAAAAAAAAGACAGATATAAATGACTAGAAGTCTGTTGCAGTCCGTTGGGTTTTCCATTGGAAGCTTAATGAATTATATCCGTTGCGAATGTATTCATTGGAAAGCGGTTGAAAACCGACAATTAAATCCAATGGATACCCTTTGAAAATATTAGAATTTCAGTGCTGCCATCGGAATAATCAAATGTTGTGTTTCAGTTGTAATCCGTAGGTCTTTTCAACGGTAGTTTGTTGGAATGTTCACTATTTATACAAAAAAATAGAATTGTTTACTATCAAGCCATCAATACAAAATATATTTTCAAGCAATGCCATTTTCTGGAAGTAGAGATATATACGGATTGAGAGTGTAGATGTATAGAAGAAAAGATCACTTAACCGAGGAAGTTACCCAAAAGGATATCCGTTGATGATAGAACAATAATTTCAATGGGCATCCATTGGAATGTTTTAAAAGTCTTGCAAAGTCGATTCCAACGGGTATGCATTGCTAATTCCCCTAAACATTTTAAATAGATGGCCATTGCAATTGTCCAATTGATACTCGTATCAAGTTTTCAACCTGTTTTCGTTGAACCTTTGTAATGAGTATCCATTGTAGCTTCCGAAGGATGTGTCTGTTACTATCCCTTGATAGTTCTTAATGGATAATTTCTGTTAAACAACCGTTGTAAATCGTTACGTATGTGATTTTTCAACGATCGATTTCCAACGGGCGGATATGGCCATTGGAAATGGTATTGTTTCTATTTTGTAGTGGTGATGAGTCCTATTTGATAAAAATTAGAAAATCTTTTTTGGTAAGTGACATATATCGATGATACACATAGATAAATGATCATTGAAATCTCCTACAGTGATAAATTTGAATGATTAAGTTACTATTAATCTTTCAATAGATTCTTTCATAAGGATCTGAGTGTTAGATTTTCCCTGGGCTAATAGATTAATTGACATGTTATTTCACTTGCATTGAATCCGTACACCTTATGGTATAGTGTGTTTGTCAAAAGGATATTTGGAATGATTATATGCTTATATAGATTATTTTAATTCATGATAGGATACGCCAAGTCTTTGTAAAAGTTTGCGTTATATGTTTTCATTGATCATAATTACTATTTAAGTCTTTAAATGAAGCAAAGAATGATTATCAAATAGAGTTTCTTGAGACCATTCACTAATCAATTAAAATGGATATGAAACAATGTTGGTGATTAGTAGGATTTGATAGCCAAAGCATACCTTATGATTACCCAAAACTAAAACACTAAATCAAATACTACATCATCCTTGCATAGATTCTATTGAGTGTAGATGTAGCTTCATTTAATTCGATTTTTGAGACTAGTAACCTATCACTACAGTATTGAATTCAAGAGGTCACACACATACAAGTTTTTTGTCTTGAAGATTATTGCACAATCTATAATGAAGTCGATTAAATCTACTGCTAGCTCTGAAAATTTAATTGGTATAAGAATTGATCCATTGAGAATTTATGTGGCTCTTATTTTATATATGAGTTATGCATGACCGTGTATGTAACAAGATATATATACTAACATAATTATAATATATATTATCACTTGGGCAAGATGAAGTATATGTACGACCCTTTGACCTCTTCACAACCGTTTGACCTTTGCGACACTTGGACCTTTGCGGCTCTTGTACCGTTGTGATCCATTACGACCATGCGACTCGATGAGACTTTATGAACCAGTGCAACCGTGTGACTTGATGATAAGTTGTTACCATGTGCGACCATATTTTTCAATATGACTTTGTGACCTTGTGCGACCGTGCGACTCGATGAGATTCTGTGACCAAGTGCAACCGTTCGACTCGATGAGACTTTGTGAACCACTGTGATAGTGCGACTCGATGAGACTCTTTGACCCAATGTGACCATGTGTTTCAATATGACTCTATGATCCAGTGCGACTGTGCGACTCGATGAGACTTTGTAACCCACTGCAACCTTTCGACTCGATGAGACTATGTGACCCAGTGCGATCATGTGACTCGATGAGACTCTGTGATCCACTGCGACCATGTGTTTCAATTTGACTGTGTGATCTAGTGCGACTGTGCGAATCATAGAGACTGTCACTCATTGCGATCATTTGACATTTCAATAAATATGAATCCATACATATTAATCACTACTCTCTCTCGTTATCCAATTTCATAACAGAAACACGAAAAATAAAAAAGAAACATGAAACACTCACTATACATACCTGGTTTTTCCACGGAGCGTCCTTAATTGCAAGCCTCTTTGTTGACAACAAATGATTTCAACCTATTCGCGACGAAATTGATGTTGGTTTCATGCTATCTGGGACAGTAATTTTCACGCCACAGGAGAGAGAGAAATCGAGGTACTTTGGAGGAGAGAGAAAAAATGTTGATTAATTAAATGACAAGGGTAATATGGGGCTATCAATATTTTAATGATAGATTTGAAGTTGAAACATTTTTTTAGAGAAAGGTATGCTTGAAATCAAAATAGCTTATGAAGGATATTTTTGAAATCACCCCTTTTAAACGACTTCTATTTCCATCATGCCAAGTGTTGATGAAGTTGTTTGAGAACATTATACAAAGATTCTATGAAACAAAAGAGTTGTGTTAGACATGATAAAATTGATATTTTATATTTTCAAGCTATATTTTAATTTACTTCACTTCAAACAAATAAACTAAATTTTATAAAAAGAAAAGGTTAATCTCTGTAGTAAAACAATAGGTATCATGATATACAGATAATGTGAATTGTATCAAACATATTCTAATCATCATATTTTTTTGTTCACACTTACATTGTCGCCCTCTTTTTTAAATGAACAAGAGCTTGTGACCAATCACACTCTGGTGTTTTAATTTGATCGTTCGATATTGATCACATTTTATCTCCTTGTTTTGTATCTCAAATAGAGCTTATCCATGGTAGCAGATTATGTTAATGAAAGACTTTCACACTTATTCAGCTCAGTGCCTTGAAGGTCTTATTTGTGTTCCTACCTTGTAAAATTGAAATTGAACCTTCGTTAGGATTATGTTACTGATGAAAAATTTTCTATGACTCACAAGTAATTACTTCTCAAAATATTTGTAAGAATTGAGCCTCATAAATCTATAAAAGTTTCACGTTCCCCATAATGGGTCGTTATAATGGATAAGAACTTGCAGGATCTTTAGGAGAACCACACTAGGTTCTTACATTTGTTTCACTGGAAAACAAGGTAACTAGTTGTTGATGGGGTCTAAAATATCTGGCACAATTTAAATAGTTTTGTAGTGTTACAATGCTCTATTTTCACCGACTTAACAATACTAGAGTGTTACAATGCGTGTTGAGTCTGGGTTTTTTTTCTTATTGTTGTATAAAACTTTAAACAAAAAAAAAGAAATAAGGAAAAACAAATAACATGGAAAACAGAAAAAATAAAAATGAAAGAAACAAAAAGGAAAAAATGGAAAAGGAAGGGACAACTAAAAGGAAGAAAAGGAAAAGATAAGTTAAAAGAAATAAAAAAAAGGGAAAAGGAAAAAAAATAAAAAGAGTCTAGGTGTAAGGTGTAGTGATGAAATTATACACTTGTATCGTCGAGATTTAGTTTTAACTCATCGAGAACTATTTTTGGGCTATATTTGAACTCTTCGGGACTCTCCGTACTAGAAAGCCATGATTATACAAGATGATGGATAATATGAGACTGCAACATAGGAGAATGAGCTACATGATCAAATATATGTGCCTGATACAGATGAATATTATGAGAAGCACGAAGTAGTGAATGGGTAGTTGTCAGTATCACGTAGAGTGTTAAATCTATAAGCTTAAGAAGAAATAATTGTACTAAAAGAGAACATCTTTTACAACACACACTTGTCAAGGATACTATGTGTAGCATCATCATGGACGAAGGCAATTGTATGAACATGGGTAGCAATCTCTTTTTGATAAATTGGGATTGACTAGTACAAGACATCTATACTGGTTAACTAATAATAGCCAAACCAAGGATCACCCTCAAGTGAAGGTTCGGTTTTGCATTGGAAAGTATGAACGAATTGCGCTATGCAATGTGGTACCAATGAAAGCTAGACACATTTTGTTAGGATGGTCATAGCAATTTGATACATTGGCAAAACACAATGTATTCAGCAATAGATATTCTATTCACTATTAGAATTTTTTTAAAAAAACAAATTGGTAATAAATTTCCAGATAAAATTTCTAAACAAATGTTGATATATCCTTAAATTCTGGACGAATTTATGGTCCTCCCTTAAATTCGTAATGGATTTTTTTAGGTATCCGATTTCTAGATAAATTGTAGATGAATTAGAGATATGTTTTGTCTCTAATTTTTTAAGGAATTTAAGGTTCATGCTTAGACTCTAAATGAACTATAGACAACTTTACAATATTTCATATTTACTTTTTATTATTTTTTATTCGAAAAAAGTTTTTTGGAAGAGTTATAACACCATCCTAAATTCTCGACATATTAAGGACGACTTTTTATATATTTCATATTTTTTATTATTTTTTTATTTGGAAAAATTTTGTCACTAGTTTTTTGGAGGAAAAAATAAACAAATTTGAGACCAAAAAATTGTGTCTCTAATTCCAGAATAAAAAATGACCGACAAATTTGAGAAAATTTCCTCGCTAGTTTTTTTAAAGAATGAGGAATGTTTAAATAGATTCAAGATGGAATATTGCGTATCGATTTTCTAGTGTATTTTTTCTCTTGGATTTCTTACGAATATTAATTATCGGGGATAAATTACGAATGGTTAAAATACGTTCGGAAAATGTCTAGATCAAATACTTTATGTAGTGTTTAAATTGAAAGGAAAATACATCTTATCAGCTCCACTCACACACCAAAGGAAGTTTTGGAAGATTAGTTGCAATTTTTGTAGAACGAGAAAATATAGTTCACAAAAAAAGTGAGGCGTTGCAAGAAACCTAGGAAAAAGTGTTCTAAGGGACAACGTGTGAGAATTACTTTCTTTCCATGAGATTAAGTAATTCAAGAAAACTCGGCTTTCACACGAGTCGATGCTTGTACTTCTACACAAGGTATTTCAAAAAGTTTGAGTGAATTCTTGTTAAACGAGCAATATAATCATCTTGAAGATATTGCCCGGTGGATATGAAACTACCTTTCCTAATTGGAGATCTTCAAAAAGAGGTATACATGATCTAATGAAGGTTCTAGTTTCATGGTTTTATCCATGCATAAAATGGTGTTCATCTAGCAGAGATCTAGACTTAACAAGACCATTGCTTATACAAAAAGGTTAGTGGGAGACACATTTTTTTTCCATTTGCTTAAAGTAGATGTCATATTGCTTAAGTATATAATTTGCCATCATTACAAAGGATTGAGGTTTGTTTATCCCAACAGTTCTCCATACCACAATTAGGATAAGTGATCTATATTCTTGGAGTAAAAATCTATAGAGTTAAATGGATTGAGGATTTACGAAGGATTAAATGATCATTCTAACTTAGAGATAAATGGGTTCACCCATACAAGTTTTGCATGTGATAAGGATGACGAAAAATCCATGTTAGGATTTGTCTTTGGCTATAATTGTGGAGCTTTGCGTTAAGAAAGGTCCAAACCAGATAATATAGCTCACTGGTCACAAAAGTGTAACAAATCAGATTGTTAGAGATCCTAGTTAGTGCATTTGAAAAAAGAGTTTGATATTATACTGTGTGATAATACTACAGCAATAGCTCAAGCAGAAGTCTCATTAAGAGATCTAAACATAATCTATAGATATACTAGTTCATTTGAGAGATCATTGAATGTGGGGATGTTCCAATAAATAAAGTAAATAAAAAGGAAAATGTGATTCATACACCAACGGAGATTGGTTCAAATGAGTTTGATAAATACAATTCAAAAATTTGATTGAGATATTTAAATATTGAAATCAGTTCTAATGTAGTTTCAATAGTTGAAATTGTAGAGAATTAGAATACAATCATGTAACATTTGAACAATTTATATTTATAATGTTGGCACTTACTTTATAATTCCATGATTATGATATGTATATATAGGAATTTATATAAATAAGAATGTATGCATATGTGATATGATAAAGTATGTGCTTCACGTTCGAAACACTATTGTGGTTTTGGATGTATGTAATCTGCAATGATCACCATATATGTGATGGTTCCAACTGAATATAAATTAGTAGATCTTTATCTATTATGGATGATGCATATAGGTATGTGATCATTGAAATCACCTATAGGATAATTTCTAATGATTAAGTGACTATTATTCTCTCAATAGGTTTTCTTTAAATAATCTGAGGGTAAAAAAATTCCTTAGGCCTAATATCAATTGAGTAACTGACAACTTATTTATCATTCATTGATTTGGGACACTTTGTGCTCTGGATGGGTATATGCTTATACAGATAATGTTTAATCAAAATGGTTTCCATCAATTGTTGGTAAAGTACTCAGTTGCACGCCACTTTTCTCAACCGAGCGATTCATTATTGTGGACTTCAACAATACAATTTAGAGTTAACTTTGACCATTTCTCTAGGACTTCAAAGTGCTCAATCGAGTGTTTTACTGTTTAGGCTAAGCGTTTTGATTGTTATTTCATAATGTGTTCATTAGTCCATATTACCTTAAACATCACAAAATGACCCGAAAATTGTGTAAAAAGGAAATTAAGAACCCAAAATTATACCTAAACCTGACATGAATAATAGCGAAATATTGGTGTGATCACCAGCAGACCGAGCATTGGAGTTCTCAATCAATCATACATTACTAGTTGTATTTTAGATTTAAAAGTTTATGTTGCATGCTACCGAGTTGTGACACTGCTAGGCTGAGATATTTCTTGCATTTTTTCAGATGACTCGTTTTCATTTGTTTTCCTTTTATTGTATAATCCCTATAAATAAGACGCTTATTGTGTTAAATTTCAACAAAGTTTTTTTCTATTTAGAGTTTGTTTTTCTTACTAATTCTTGAGAAATTTATTTACAAAATTTTTGGAGAAATTCTTAATGTGCATTGACTTATCAATTCTATATCACAAGTGCTATTGCATACTTGCGAACGTTGGGTCATCTATTTATAGAGATAAAATAATAATGAAACCAAAGTAATATAAGACACTTTAATAAAATCCACAAAGCGTTTAGTCAAACGGTGGAACTACTCGATCGAGCATCCTTAAGTCTTAATTCATAATTCCGAAAAACTTTAAGTATGTTTGGCTGATGAACTACTATGCTCAATAGATTCATCTAACGCCCTGTTGTGTCTAGTTATGCTTGGTTACAGAGGTCAATTTTTATACATGCTCCATTGGTCTAAAGGATTTTCCGGGATCGAGCGAGCCTCTACGCGGGGAGAGTGCATCGATCTTCAACTTTCCAACGGGTTCACTCGAGTTGAGCAAATTGTTGCATGGGCCGAGTGCTTATAGCTCCTCCAGGTTCTTGCTTTACTCGACCTTTTCTCTTTGGAAGTGAACCTTTTAGCTATGACTCAGTTCCTCTTGATGTCTTCATCCATCCTTCGGTAGTCTTTCCACGTTTATTTAATTGTGCACATTCCTCAACTCCTTTTCTCTGGCTCTCGTGATCGGCCTATGATGATTACATTTCATGATGGTCAGGGCCGTTCACGATTAAGAGCGTCTCCCTACATGGCACTATCGAGCTGATAGGAATCAGCGGACCATTCAAAGTGAACACCCAACGCTTAAAGCTCTACAATGCGGACAATGCCAGTTACAATCAAGCTCTACTTGCTCTTTCGGAATCAACTCATGAGTAGAGCATCTCGATCAGCCTCGTGACCTTAAAAAATGCTTCTCGGGAGGTAACCCGAGCATCGTATCCTTTTTATTTCTTATTATTTTCAGAACTTAGTTCTTCTTCTATTCGTATGTTTGTAATCGATCATTTGCCGCGTTGTATCATATTCTTTCTCTTTTGGATTGTGTGACTTTTTTACAGGTTCTCCACTTCAATATCATCCACAACAGAGGAGACGCATACAACATCCAGCTGCACAACCAACTCGGAACAGCAAAAATACACAAGATGCACACGTTCTAACTTTCTTCACCCTCTCCTGAGGTTTGGTATGCGAGTTCCTCTGACTGCTTTTAAAACAGGGACGTTATTCTGTTCAAGTCGGGGGGTACTTTTCATGTGATATGTTTTCGATTAGGATTAGATGCTAAGTTATTCTTTTTATTTTAGCATTTACGTCAATTTGTTTTTAGGATTAGATGGATAGATATCTAGAATGACGCACTTCGAGCTTTAGCCATTTTATGTGCAACTATGACGAATCGGGAACAAAAGTCTAGGTTTGCTGAAAAAGACTTTTAGATACTGGTTAGTCTAGTAGTTGTACATGAATCCATCACCTATAGTTGCATTCAACCCCCTATGTTTCCGCCCCCAGTACCTATATCTCTGTGTGTATCGTTAATTATTTGCTAGGTCGAATACCTTTTAGAGTTACTTTTATATTTTATGATTCCACGCGCTTATACTCTACTGTCAATAGAAACTTTTCTAACTATTTCAGCCTTACATTGACATGAGTGCATCAATCTCGATGGTTAAGGCGTTTTTTATGCGTCCTAAGGGTTAGTGTTGATGAGTGATTTCAATAGCTTGGTCAAAAGAAGAAAATTCCTTAATGATGCAACCTCTTCAATCAACTAAATTTATAAGACCTTATGAGTATGCCAATCGGCAACCTGGATCTAAGTAGAAGGTTGTCCTCTTCAACTCCGACGTCCTAGAAACTGAGCATAGATTTTCAAAGAAAAAAAAAGAAATTAAAACCGAAAAAGAAGAAAAGAGAAATAAACAAGAAAATAATCGTATTTAAGAATTGTATCTCACATAATTATAGGAAAATTTATATGGAGATCGCTTGGATGTCTTCTAGGGGTTAGTGAAATGAACTTGGGTGATGTGTAGGATTGCCCAGCTTATGACTTTCGGTGGATAGATGATGCGTGTTCAAGTTACATTAACGTAAACCTACTCCACAAGTGCACGGGACGTGTGTAGGTAGAATCTAGGTGTCAATCCCACAGGGACCACCAACACAACACAACTAAACAATCGAATCAAAGCATGGAAATCGAATAAATAGTGATGGAATTAAACTAAATTAATGATGAATAATAAATTGATGTTTAAAGCAATCAAAAAAACGTCCTATGATACGGTTTCACAACTAGGTTCCCAAAACCATGCATATCAATCGGCTACTAATGCTTTTCCTATCCGATTTGAAGGCAAATGATCCTAATCTACTAGTTATCATCATTCAAGGCCTAGAGTAGTGCATAAACTATCAAACCTCCTACTTTCGTGGCTGATAAGTTAGTCTACATCAAATAAGCTACGTATTTCATTTGCAAGTCCTCAATCTAGGTTTTCCTACTCTCGTGGCTTAACCTAAACTGTCTTAAACCTATATGTCCAGTTTCGAGTTTATCCTTTCGGTACTTCACTCAGATCACCAACACCATGAAACTATTTGGCCTTCACAAGCACATGACGATTAAGTGCATAGGCAAAGGATCAAACGGGAAAAGAAATCACAATCCTAGATAGAAATCAATGTAAGGCTTCCGGGATAGCCTAGGAAAACGACGTTAGAGAAGAGGAATAAGAGATATTTTGCTGGAGAAAGGAATGGAAACGTTGCCCAACTTAATTAAGAATGGAAAATACACAAAAAGGTAAAACGATTGCTGCTGCGATAAAGAGGAAGACGTGAACGGCCAAAAGGAAAAAAGAGGATAAAAAGGAAAGAAAAGAAGAAGGAAAGACAAGGAGGAGAGCTAGGGGTCGAGGGGATTCAGTGAGAGTGAGTTTTGGAGATTTCATACGTGAGAGAGAGGAGAGAGAGTAGAGAGAGCATCGGAGAAGAAGGAGACTCTTACGAAGAAGACATTCAAGAGGCATTGGAGATCAATTCAAGACTTCGGTTCCGTTTGATTTTTATGTTCTTTAGACTTTCTACTTCGATTATGTTGTTTACTTTTGAACGCATGAGCGAGTAGTTGTTTTGTTCTAGGAGAAGGGATTAGCCAATGGCTATCCCGGAACCACCTTGATTTATCTTTGAATGCAATTTCCCGTTTTTGTTTATCAATTCTTTGTCTGGGAGCTTGAACGACTTGTATTTACGAAGGCCAAGTAGATGCATGTGTGAGGGATTAGGAGAAGGACCGAAAGGAGAATTTTAGTCCTAGAAGATCAGGTTTAGAACAACCGAGGTTAGGCCACGAAAGTAGGGTAGCGGCGGTTGAGGGTAAAATGGATGATCACAGAATTTATGGGTTTAATTTAAGGAGTCAGCACGAAAGTAGGGGATAACTTGACTAGATCATGTGTCTATGCCTTGAGAGAGGGTAGATATCATATTAGGATCGTCTGCCTTAGATAACTTGATCGGTATTGCATGATTAGATTGGTTGATTGTTGGTTTCGGTGGTCTTGTAGTGAAACTGGATTCCTAGAACGTTTGTCTCATTGTTAAGAACTCGTTAGTTTATTTGTTTTTAGTATTTCAATCATAAAACCAATATTCGTTCGTTTGCAAGTTTGATTTGTAGTTTGAATTTAGTTTGTGTTACGTAGTCCCTGTGGGATCGACACCTAAAGTACTACACTCGTGTCGTGCACTTGCGGGTAGTTTAGGTTAATATTTGTTTAACTTTGATACGCATCAGTCTCCGGCGTCCTCGGATTTCTCTTCCTTCATTATCTTTTGTGTGTGATAGGCTAAGATCTGTCCTTAGGTGCCATGCTGAACAATCCTCTTATGGCTAATATTATTTTCGGACTTCCCCACTCGCTTACCAAAAAGGAGGCAACTCGGATATAATAGGGTAGGCTTTCTAAAGTCGGCTCCTCAAATCTCGGCCACTTTTTTGCTTTGACCGAGTAATTTCTTCTCCTCCAATCAGGAAAAATCTGCTGCTTGACCAAGTCATTCTTCAAATCTCGCCCATTTGTTGCTTGACCGATTCATTCCTCAAATCTCGCCCGCTTGTTGCTTGACTGAGTCATTTCCCAGTGTGGTTGATATATGTGGCCTTTTTGCTCTAGATACTCTTCATTTTTGTGTCCAAATCACAAAAGGCACTTGTAATGAATATATTTCGAAAATATGTACACGATCGCATACAAAACATCGAAATGTCCCAAAAATGTGATAAAAACCTACGCGATTGCTATGCAATATGAACACTCTGCAATAGAAGTCTTAACTAAGTATACTTAGGTCTATGCTGGTGAGACGCGTTGTTGTGCATGATGGCTGATTTATCAAAGTACTTGTGCTAGTATCCGGTTGTTGTCTAACTCTTATTGTGCTTAACTCTAGTTTTGCTCGAGGACGAGCAAAGGTTCAAGTCTGGGGAGCTTGATAACGTCTAATTTATCCTACTATTTTCATGTCTTTCTATAGTAACTTTTTATTATAATTCTATAATTAAACAAGTTATTTAGTGCAAATTAGTATTTTTCTATCGCTTTCTCGTGTTTTACAGGAATTGAAGATATTGGGATACAAACACGAGCATATGTCAGTAAATGTTGGCATAACCACCTTCAGTTCAGCTATGCACGTTCAGCATTCAAGAATTCCTAAAATGGAAACATTGCTGAAACATGAATTTGGAAACACGAGACTTAAACATAAAATGGAAACATTGCTGAAAAATAAATTGGACACACACGGCATGTACAAAATGGAAACAGCCGCTGGAGACAAGAAAAGGAAAATGCTGGCCGCATACACAAAAATGTAAAATTCTGGCCGTTTGACAGGAAATGGAAATGCGCAAGAAAAAAGGAAAAGGAGGCCGAAAAGGAAAAGAGAGAAAGAAGAGAATTCAGTTTCGGACAGGAGTTTGGATCCTCTCACACACACACGGACAGACAGAGAGAACTCGTGTTGTACTGTATGTTTAAGATAGAAGAGTGAGGCATCTCGTTATGTACCTATAATTAAGATATATTTCATTCGTGTTTTGTTTGCTAAACCCATGTCCGGGTAGATCCATTACCACGGGTTAGAGTTTTGCAAATACGTAATGAAGGCTTATGCTTAATGCTCGGTTATAATATTTGAACGTTTTCAAATTGATTGGTTGTTTATAATGCTTTTATTCTTGCTTGGATGAATGATTACAAAATTCTGATTGCACCGGGAGGTGGATTAGATTTTGAACATAACCATGATTTAGGGTCTTAATCAATTTAGAATCTTGGTTAGTCAATCGATTGAGCTCAAGAATTAGTTATTACATCTAGTTTGTTTACTGCGCAATTTGGATTTGGTATTACGCATGCTAGATATTGGGTTTAGGCATCAGGAGAGTGATTCCTTAGGAAAGAGCTTGAACTCCCTTAATTCGTGATAATATCTTTAACCGTGATCTTTGTTAGCACTTCATTGCATCATTGTGCATCTCTTGAAACCTGTTGTTCTTTATCTTATTGCATTTATCCCATTAGATAGTTTAGTCATCACTTTACATTCCAACCTATTGATTTATACACGTCCTATTCATTAGTTTAATAACTCTATTGTTGTATCGGTTCCCAAGTGTTTAACCCTCGTACTACACAATCCGTATTCTTGCTGAAACGTTCGTCTAGGTATTTATTACTAGAGATTGACCACATCATAAAATATGGGCATCTAGCATGGGAACCAAGTATGGGAATCAAATTATGGGCGCCAAGTATGGGCACCATAGTATGGACACAAAGTATAGATAGTGGAGCCCAAAGTCATTTTAATAATGTATTTTATTTTTTTCAAGGTGTGGAGACTTTTCTATATAAGGAGCTCCAAACCTCATTTATAAGACAATCAAGTTTAGAGTGAAATACGTTTTAGATTTTCCAATTCAATAGTTCTTATCTATTTTAGAGAGGTACAACGCTTGGTTCAACGTAGAGGACCTCAAAGACGGGTCTAAAATCCCAACTCTTGATTATTTGTTGTCCTTTCTTTGATTTCTCTCATGTTTTCTACCTCTTGCATGATGTTTGTTATAGACTTCATGTGTGAGTAGTTGTGTCATTCTAGGATATAGAATTAGTTCGAGGGGATCCTTTAATCCACTAAAATATTATTAATAGGAAGTGCAGTGCTCCGTTTGCTCTTTTAATTCTTTATCTGTGTTCTTCATGCGGTATGTTTACCTTGATCAAGTAGATGTATGTGTTAGGATTTTGAGAGATATATTGAGAGGTGAATCTCAATCCTGGATAAACAGGTTTAGAACAGTTGGAATTAGGTCACAAAAGTATAGCTTATTTATGCATCATAGAGCTTAAGGAATAATTTGTCAATCACCCACGAAAGTAGGGGCTTTGCTTGTTTATGCACGTCTTCTTGGCCTTGAAAGATGATTTTAGACATATTAGGATCGTTCCCCTTTAAAGTGTTATGGAGTATGCACGATTGTTAGTAGTTGAAGTGTGATTCTTGGATTACCTATTGTTGAAACCGGTTCCCTAGAGCGTTTTTCTAATTTCTTGAACTCTCGTTTTTATTAGCTTAATTTCTCATATCAATTCAACTATCATTTGCTTAATCATCCTAGACAACTTAGATTTGATTTCTGCCGCGTAATCCCAGTGGGATTGATACCTCTATTATACTACATACGTGCCATATACTTCCGGAGTTGGTTTACATTTTTAACTTGAAGGCATCAAGATTTTGGCGCCGTTGTCGCGGACTATTTTCAACACGTCCGATTATTATAGTAGTTTAACTCAATTTTTTTTCTTTTTTGGTTACTTAGTCCTATTCTTTCTTAATTTAAGGTGCATGCCTAGGTCTCAAGGTCCATCAAATCTTTTACAGTTTCATCCAAAAATTGAAAAGACTTGCAGAGAGGGCAAGAGACATAAATGTAAAGGTAGAGGTGTGCATTGTGCTCGGAAGGAAGAAATGGACAACATCAATGCTGCTATGGGAGGCAACGGTAGAACCACGTATTATTAGTGCAACAATGAAATCAGCAACACCCTTCTCCCATACCACAACATCTCGTTGAATCCAGGAGCAACAAGCTCCTCCTCAAGCACATCCTCTTAGAGACTATGTGGTTCCTTACGTCAACAATTTACAGTCGGGTGATTGCTAGACCTGCCTTGGGTCAAGGCAGTTTGAGATTTAACGTCAAATCACCGGAAGGATACAACAGAACCAGTTCATGGGGGTTACACATGAGGATACACATGTTCACCTCACCGATTTCTGGAGCTATGTGACACATTTGAGGTTAATGGAGCGCCAACAAACGCGAGTAGACTAAGTATGTTCCCTTTCTCACTTGGGGGACGTGCTAAATCTTGGTTACAATCATTGCCACCTAGTTCTATAACTCCTTGGGATCAGATTTGCACAGTCTTCCTCTCCAAATTTTTTCCGCCGAGCAAAAGGTTTCAGTACCGTGGGGAGATCACTCCATTTTTATGCAAAGATGGAGAATATATCTCTGATGCCTGGAACATATTTAAGGAATTGCTTCTTTTATAACCTCATCACGGGTTAGAGCAGTGGTTCCTTATGCAAACATTCTACATTTGAATTAATAATGAGCATAAAATGATCCTAGACATGTCAGCTGAAGGATCTTTCATGGACAAGAGCATGGATAAGGCGTTCACTTTGATCGATGGTTTATGCATGAACCATGTGATGTTGGCTGCACCACGGGCTGTGTCACGATGATCAAGAGGAGGCCTCTATGAGGTTAATGATAACGTTTAGTGTGGTTTTTAAGATAACGAGGCATAATCGAGCTTAAGGATATCGATTCTTGGAGTCAACTACACATACTTGGAGCTCCAAACCACTTGGATCAGATTCAGGCCAAGGAACCGCATGGAATATCCGAGCATCGAGCGAAAAGAGCAAAAACACGAAGTTAACTCAGACCTCTCAGGCTCAGAAAAGGCCCCTGCTCAGGTTGTATCTAGTATAAGTTTGAGCCCAACTCATGCTGACCCTTACCCCGGTCATGCCCCATTAAAACTCATGAACCCACGCATGTTGTCCCCTTAGCCCACATCAGTTGCATCGCTAGAAGAACTTGCACACCTCGGGCTATCACCAAGCCTACTCAGATTGGCTAGTAAACGAGAAGCTTGTGCGGGGTCGTTCGAACGAGGGAAAAGATGGAAAAGAGTCCGCCAATAAATAGAGGTAGCTAGAGGGTACGACAAAAATAAGATATAAGAACCCAAGAGAAATTGGAGAAGGAAAGAGACAACAATCGAAACTAAAGTCTGAGGCATTGTATTCCTTATTCTTGATCATGTCTATTGTTGTTCTCTATTGTTTTACAGTAGAATCTATAAGTGTGTAAGCCTCTAGCTATGGGTTAGGGATACCGGATTTGTAAGGATGTTTGTAGTTATACGTTAATGCTTAGACCTTTCGAAGTTTTCTTGTATTTTTGTTTTGCAATCAGTATGGTGAATGTTTTATTCTTGTGATGTCTACTTGGAAATTTCGGAGTTCATGTTTAACCAAGAGGTTAGATTATGAACCCCGAATCATTGTTCGTTGATTAAGGTCGATAGATGAGAATCTAACCAGTCGGTTAATCGACTTAGGA
The DNA here is from genome assembly GCA_036759665.1 of Gynandropsis gynandra. Taxonomy (NCBI): domain Eukaryota; kingdom Viridiplantae; phylum Streptophyta; class Magnoliopsida; order Brassicales; family Cleomaceae; genus Gynandropsis; species Gynandropsis gynandra. The sequence continues at coordinate 38,297,741 of CM071872.1, read as the reverse complement.
ATTAAGATTGCACGCTTGATGCTACCGTAATTACGTGTTAGGTAGGATTGCACGTTATCGTGGTTAAGGGGTTTAGGTGTCAATAGAACCATTCCCTACTTATGAGCATGAATTTTCCGTTATTAAGTTTATTCGATAGGTTTATGATTCTTTCTCGGTTGCACCCTTGCAAATTCCGGTAACCCAAAACCTGTAGTGCTCTTAATTATCATGTCTTTCACGTTTTCTCATTGTTGTCATAATTCATTTCAGCATTTTCGGATTTTGCCCCACATCACAATGTATTTTACTAATCTTAGTTAAGTTATATTCTTCGCTTAGGTTGCATTAGCCCCTCGAGTTCGACCCTGGTATTACACCGATACGTATTTTTGCGGTAAGTGAATAATAGGTATCTTATTTTCTTGATAATTTTCACATCACTTTTTGGCGTTGTTTCTTGAGGTACGAATTACGACCTAGTTAGATTAAGATTTAGTTATTTCAAGAGTCTTATTTTTCTCAGTGTTTTTCTTTTCCCTTTATCGAGTCTTCTCTATCTACATCAAATTTGTATCTTTTCTATGGTTGCACGTCTATGAGAGGCTCCCCACACATCGAATTGAAAGAACAGTACGGAACTTGCGCGAAAAAAAGAGAATTAGACCTGCAGATTTTGAAACAATAAGAGATAGAGAAAGCATACCAACGACACACGGTCTCGAGGAGATAGGAACTAAGAGTGCGAGCTCTAGCATAAGCAGCGGAGAAAGCAACACTGCTTAGCCTTAAATGTATTCTGCCAAAGAAACCTATGGAGCTTACATGGCTCTGAAGCACAACTAGTTGCTATCTTGCATAACCCGTCCGACGGCAAACCAACTTGAGCTGCAATCGGCCTTTATCTAGATGCTCAGCAATTCTTCTTTCATAGGAATGGAGAATGAGGATCCGAATGCACACTTTATGGACTCCAAGATGCCCTGCGACACTACCAAAATTGACACGAGAATCACACACGAAGACCTATACGTGTTCATATTCCCATTCTCACTCAAGGACGCAACACAAAGTTGGTTGTTCAACCTGCCCACTGTTCCATTACATAATGGAACGAGCTAGAGCGGCGGTTCATGCAGTAGTTATTCCTGGATCATAAGACGTTGCTAGCTAAGAGTCGAATAACCTTTTACTTCAAGAAAGAGCTGAGAGTATACATCATGTGTGGGAACGATTCAAGAGATATCAGCGCATTTGTTTACATCATGGGATGGACAAGAAGTGACGCGATCTCGATTGAACCGACGCTCTAGTTTCTTAGGATACGAATGCCATTTCTTGTCCATATGCCGCTTGCATTGCGTTTTCGAGTTTCTTAGGATACGAATGCCATTTCTTGTCCATATGCCGCTTGCATTGCGTTTGTCTCTCATATATTCCTTTTGCTTCCTATTTCCTATTTGCATTTGTCTCGTGTTGGACCCCTTTTCCACTTTTTGTTTTTCCCACTTTTTGTTTTTCTTTTCACGTGATTAGACGACTACAACAATGAATCGTTTGACGGGCTTTGAAATACCATAACTTTGCCTACGCAGCTCCGAATTACATGATGTTTTTCACATTTTATTCTTCTTTTCGAGATAAACGATGCAACGGGATGCTCATGGTAGCCAGACCCCATTTGCGAGCTCAAAATCCTTTATTTAGGTTGATATGTTGGATTTTTAGAGCCGGGAAATGCCCTTTTGGAGTTTCTTAGGATACGAATGTCATTTCTTATCAATACGCCGCTTGCGTTGCGTTTGTGTCTCAGATATTCCTTTTGCTTCCTATTTCTTATTTACGTTTGTCTCTCGTGTTGCACCCCTTTTCCACTTTTTGTTTTTGTTTTCACGTGATTAGACGACTACAACAATGAATTGTACGACGGGCTTTGAAATCCCATAACTTTGCGTAGAAGCTCCGAATTACATGATGTTTTTTTTCACATTTTATTCTTCTTTTAAAGATACGAATGTTGGTCTTCTTCTTCCGCACCGTAGGTCCCGTCCTCTTCGGCGTTGTTGGTCGCGTCTTCGGCTTCCTCCGGGATCATATCATGCTCCCCTACTTGAAAAGGATTTGTCGTCGAATCCGCATGATATGCAACAAAAGGCATTAAGTCAGAAACATTGAAACTAGAACTTACATTATACTTACCTCGCAGATCTAGCCGGTAGGCGTTGTTGCTGATCTTCTTAGTCACAGTGAACGGACCGTCGATCCAGGGCATAAGCTTTGACTTCCGCTCGTTCGGAAAACGTTTTTTCCTTAGGTGAATCCAAACTTGATCACCGGGGTTGAAGGTCATCTTCTTTCGTCCTTTGTTTGCCTTTTTAACATAGAGCTTGGTCTTCTCCTCTATGTTCTTCCTTGCCTTTTCATGAATTTGTTTAACCAATCTGGCCTTTCGTTGTCCATCCAAGCTGACTCGATCACTCGATGGCAGAGGCGATAGATCCAGGGGTGAAGCTGGGTTGAACCCGTACACGATCTCGAAAGATGAGAATTTCGATGCAGAATTTATAGCATGATTATAAGCGAACTCAGCATGCGCAAACACTCTTCCCAAGTTTTTAAATTCTTCTTAACAAGTGCACGCAATAAAGTTCCTAGGGTTCGGTTCAATACTTCGGTTTGACCATCGGTTTGTGGATGACAAGTTGTAGAAAATAAAAGTTTGGTTCCTAACTTGGACCACAAGGTCTTCCAAAAATAACTAAGGAATTTGGTATCCCTATCGGAGACTATAGTGCTAGGCATGCCATGCAAACGTATTACTTCCCTAAAGAATACAAAGATTGAATCTTTTCTTGTTTTAGACCTAGGCAAACCAATCACAAAATCCATAGATATGTCCGTCCAAGGATGAGTTGGGATAGGGAGTGGAGTATACCAACCGTTAGGCTGAATCTTAGATTTAGCCTGTTTACAAGCGACGCATCGCTCGCAGATACGTTCCACGTCTCTCTTCATATGTGGCCAGTAGAAATGATCCTGCAATATTTTCAAAGTCTATGCGACTCCGAAATGGCCCATGAGTCCACCACCGTGGGCTTCTCTAACAAATAACTCTCTCAAAGAGCAGTTAGGCAAGCATAATCAACTAAACAAATACTAATAATCATCATGCCTATAAAAATGTCCTGACGCAAATTTCTCACAATTTTTATACGTTTCTCCGAATTCTAGGTCAGTTGCGTATAGATCTTTAATTTGTTCAAAACCTAGAAGTTTTAAATCCAATGTACTTAACAGAGCGTACCTTCGGGACAGGGAATTAGCCATGACGTTCTCCTTACCTTGCTTATATTTGATGACGTAAGGAAACGTTTCGATAAATTCTATCCACCTTGCATGTCTTTTGCTCAGCTTGTTCTGACCCTTCAGATATTTTAGCGATTCATGGTCGGTATGAATTACAAACTCCTTTGGCCACAAGTAATGTTGCCAAGTCTGTAACGCCCTCACAAGTGCATACATCTCCCTATCATAAGTTGCATAGTTAAGAGTTGCTCCTCAAGTTTCTCACTGAAATAGGCGATCGGCTTCCGATCCTGCATTGAGACTGCTCCAATGCCTATTCCTGATGCATCACACTCAATCTCAAAAGTTTTTAGAAAATCGGGGAATATAAGCAACGGGGCGTTAGTCAATTTTTCCTTCAGCGTTTGAAACGCTGCTTCTTGAGCTTCTCCCCATTTGAATCCCACGTTCTTCTTAATAACTTCCGTAAGAGGGGCGACTATGGTGCTGAAGTCCTTTACGAATCGCCGGTAAAAACCTGCAAGTCCATGAAAGCTCCGGACTTCCCCGACGATCTTTGGGCTCGGCCATTCCCGAATGGCTTTGACTTTCTCCTCGTCGACCTTAACACCATCTGCACTCACTACAAATCCTAGGAAAACAATGTTATCCGTACAAAAGGTACATTTCTTTAGATTGGCATGTAACTCCTCTTTCCTAAGTACCTTCATAACCGATTCTAAATGTCTAGGTGCTCATCCAAATTCTTATTATAGACTAAAATGTTGTCAAAGTAGACTACCACAAATCTACCTATGAATTCCCTAAGCACATGATTCATTAGTCGCATAAACGTACTAGGTGCATTTGATAACCCAAGNTTTAGGTGTACTTGGTCTTGCATTACTTCCTTTGGCGACAACGGCACAAGTATGGTCTTCCTGACATTAAACTCGAAATAATGCTTGTTAGTGTATCCGTCATGTTTTACCTTACAATCCTCAAAGTAGACTACCACAAATCTACCTATGAATTCCCTAAGCACATGATTCATTAGTCGCATAAACGTACTAGGTGCATTTGATAACCCAAGGGGTATGACTAACCATTCGTATAAACCATGCTTAGTTTTAAATGCAGTTTTCCACTCATCTCCTTCTTTCATTCTAATTTGATGGTAACCGCTTTTAAGATCAATTTTCGAAAATACCCTACTTCCGTCTAATTCATCTAACATGTCATCAGGTTTGTCACCTTCATCTCACCATTCTCATTCAACCATTAAAGCTTATACGGCTTCGGATGCTTTTGAACCTTTAGTCCGAACTTTCGAACCATCATTGTGCTTGCAACTTTCGTGCAACTCTCTCCATCAATGATGACGCTAAAGACTTTGCCGTGAATTAAACAGCGGGCGTGGAACAGATTCTCACGCTATTTTTGCTCGTCACACTTGGGCTGCGTGTTTAGAGAACGCTGTGTAACCAGCAACTCGCCCGTGGTCGGTTCCTCTTCTCGCGCCTCGTCCTCGGACGACTTGCCTTTGCAGCTCCTTTGTCTCCACAGGATTGGTTCGATAGGCTGGTCGATTTGGTAATGTTGCTCCGGGAACGAAATCGATTTGGTGTTCGATTCCACGTATCGGTGGCAATCCGGTGGGGCTCTCTTGGGGAAAGACGTCGTTGTATTCTGGCAATGAATTAGAAATCTCACTCGCAGCACCGGTGCAAGGTAAGATAAGCTCAAAAGAGCTTCTTTATAAACGAAAAGTACTATGGTTTGGTCAGAATGGAGAGTTTTCTTGATCTCACCCGATCGTGCGTAAAAATTCGACGGTCTAAGTTCAAGTGCGCTTTGCTTCTTTAGGTGTACTTGGTCTTGCATTACTTCCTTTGGCGACAACGGCACAAGTATGGTCTTCCTGACATTAAACTCGAACTAATGCTTGTTAGTGTACGCCTCGTCCTCGGATTCGAATTCTCCATCGTCACGAAGGATCATGACTTTCTTGTTTGTACAGTCACTAGCATAGTGTCCTCTTTCGTGACACTTAAAGCATTTTACGTCCCGAGCCCTCGAAGTTGTGGCCTCGGTCCTCCCTTTGTCTCGCGGCACGGCTGGAACAGTTTTCTACGCGCCTCGATCCGCGATCTGCACCTTCGGCATGTCGCGGTTTGCTGGAGCCGTGCTTTCCTTCCTTGGATAGCTCGGTTTCTCATCTCGTGACTGTCCATATTTTCCAGCCCCGTAGCCCAAGTTGTTGCTCGATGAGAATTGCTTTGTGAAGCATTTCCTCGATCTCCATGTAATGTTGTAGTTCAAGTTGATCTTGGATGTCTAGGTTGAGTCCTCCAAAGAACCGTGACATCGTTCCCTCCCTATCTTCCGTAAGATTAGCCCGTAACATGAGCAGCTCCATCTCTTGGTAATACTCCTCAACGGAACAGCTCCCTTGGGTGAGTTTCCGTAACCGCCGATGAACCTCTCGGTGGTGATGGTTTGGCACGAAACTTGCGCATAATCGTCCTCATTTCCAGCCAAGTAGCTACTGGTTCTTCGCCATTTCTTCGTCGAGAAATCATGAGTTGATCCCACCAACTCAGCGCATAATCGTAGAAATCCGTGGCCGCCACCCTAACCTTTTTAGCCTCGGGGTATGCTTGGCAACCGAAAACTAGTTCCACCTTCT